>JAAGEH010000480.1:3040851-3234451 GCA_011751065.1 Lasiurus cinereus
CCCTTAGGCCCCGGACAGATGATGCAATCATGTCTGCACATGCGCACAGGCATTCAGTTTGGAATGCGCATCCATAACGGCGTGCATTCCAGCTGAATAGCACTGCTGCAGACGGTAGCATGACTTCTCAGCGGCTAAAGCCATTGGAAATATGTATTTTCCAATGGCTTTAGGCGACCCCTGTGTTTTGGTCATTCGACCCCCGCTGGGGTCTCGACCCACAGGTTGAGAACCGCTGCTTTAGGGCAAACCAGCTGGCCCCTACCTGTGCACCAGGCCTCTATCCTATCTAATAAAAAAGTAATATGTAGATTGACCATCACTCAACACACAAGATGACTGCCCCCATGTGGTCAAAAGATCCTGCCCCCATGTGGACAGAAGATGGCCTCCACCAGATGGCCAGCAGAGGAGGGCAATTGGGAGGGACCAGGCCTGCAAGGGAGGGCAGTTGTGGGCAATCAGGCCAGCAGGGTAGGGCAATTGGGAGGGACCACGCCTGCAAGAGAGGGCAATTGGGAATGATCAAGCCTATAGGAGAGGGCACTTAGGGGTGACCAGGCTGGCAGAGGAGGGAAGTTGGTGGGCACCCAGACCTGCAAGGGAGGGAAGTTAGGGGTGACCAAGCTATCAGGGGAGAGCAATTAGGGGTGACCAGGCCTGCAAGGGAGGGCAGTTAGGGCCAAACAGGCTGGCAGGGGAGCAGTTAGGCATCATTCAGGCTGGCAGGGTAGTGGTTAGGGGGTGATCAAGCTGGCAGGCAGAAGCAGTTAGGGGCAATCAGGAAGGCAGGCAGGTGAGTAGTTGGGAGCCAGCAGTCCTGGATTGTGAGAGTACTACCTGGATCTGGCCTAAACAGGCAGTCAGACATCCCTCAAGGGGTCCCAGATTGGTGAGGGAGCGGGCTGGGCTGAAGGACACCCTCTGCCCCCATACATGAATTTCGTGTACCGGACCTTTAGTTTTTCATAAAGGTCTTATCAGTTTCTCCTGTCTCTAAAGACTTCTGTCTCATCCCCCGCCCCTTTTTTTGTTTGCTTGAAATAGTAGAAATGTATTATTCTGTCATTGTTCTGGAAGCTCAAGTTCAAAATCAGGGTATCGACAGGGTTAGTTCCTTCTGACTGTCTCACCTTTTGAGAGTTCTGCTGTCTACCCCTGATTGTCCTGACATAAGGAATGTGTTAGGGTTAGCAAAACTGAATTTACTACAGGATAGAAGGTATAGTCAAGAATATGTCAGAAGAAAGATGAGACATGTATTCTCTGCTACTTAAATTCTTTGATTGTTTATGGAATAGAGAATTAGAATCTTTAGATTCGCCTAGAAATGAAAACAATCATTTAATTGAACACTTGTGTTTCAGGGTTATGTAAATGCTTTTTAAGTATATTCATTTAATTCTTACTATACCTCCATGAGATAGGGATGTTTATTAATCTTATTTTACCGATGAGGAAATGGGCTTAGGGAAATTGAGTAATAAGTCCAGAGTTATACAGCCAAGAACAAAATTGAGACTTGAACATTCATTCAAGTGAAGAGCCCAAGCTCTTCAACCCCAGTACCATACTTACTCTAGACTTTTCCTTTACTGACCGGTGCCATGTGGGTCAATTTAAAATTATTGCTCTCATTTATATGATTTAAAAAAATTCAGCTTTGTACTTCCTTATTTTATAACTGTGTCCTAGTCTTGGTTTCATTAGCTCATTTTGTTATTTCCCCTGTGAAGCTTAATCTCAGTTTTACAGATGGTCAGAGGAAGCTCCATGTGAAGTTGTTCAGTGAAACACTGGTGCCCGAGAGTCCTACTGATTAGACATGAGTTATTTTGTTAGTCAGAAGTGCAGGTTGTTAGCCTTAAAGCTGGACTGCTTTTCCCCCATTTCCTATTAGTTTCCTCAGTTTTATCACCACATTTCTATTTGAGGCTTTTAAAGCACTTGTGTGACCCGTGATTTATGACTAATGTATGGATGAGGTCATCTTAGTTTTCATTAGAGCTGACCTTTTCACACATTTCCCCCTAAAATTTACTTCTTTCTATAAATATATCCAAAGTATGTTTCACTTAGTTAATTAGAAAGTTAGCTCTCTTTTCATATGTAAATTGTGCATGTGCTGATCTGGCTCCAGATTTATCTCATTCAGACAGGAAGCTGTCATGATAGGATGAGGCTTAGGTCTGCTCTGAGCCTTTTGACTTTGGAGTCCTTTAATGTTCTAGTTCTTCATTTGTAAATTGGGGTAGTAGGACCTTTTGGGCTGTTGTGAGGCTCACCTGTAAAAAGAGCTGTCAGGCAGGTTCTTTACTAGACCCTGGGGGTAAGTGTAGACTTTGTTTTACAGTATGGGGACTGTCCATGGGGCATGGCTGGTTTTGAATCCAGATTTTTCTGACTACACAGCCCACACTCTTTCTAATGTATACACATTGTATCTTAAAAAAAAACCAAAAAACATATGAAAGAGTTAAATCTAGATTACATATAATTAATTACAACGATATTATCTCATTAAAAATCTGTGACAGGCCTTCCCCAGTGTGGCTCAGTAGTTGAGCTTCGACATATGAACCAGGAGGTCACAGTTTGATTTTCTTGTCAGGCACATGCCCAGGTTGTGGGCTCAATCTCCAGTAAGGGGGCATGCACCTATCAATGATTCTCTCTCATCATTGATGTTTCTATCTCCCTCTCTCTTTCTTTCTCTGAAATGAATAAAAATATACTTAAAAATTATGTGAAGAATTTTAACTTGCCTTTGGTTTTTACTTTTCTTGCTCTAGATAAAATGCCTTTCCCAGTACAAAGTGGTAAGTGCAGGACACTTAACTGTGATTTGTAAGCAAACCTTTATTCATTCATACCATTTCTCCTCTTAGCTGCATAGGGCTTCTCTCAGAGTATGTAGATGGTTGTATTGTGTTTCATGTTAATGCTTAGAAAACGTGGTCTCAGCTTCCAGTTGAAGACCCAACAGGATAAGCTACAGACACTGTTGTGTCCCTGAAGAAGGCCTGCTGCCAGGGAGTTGGAATCATAGAAAGAGTGAGGCTCCTCAGATCCTTGTGTGTGCTGAGGTCAAAGCAGAATCCTAAGAGTCTTTAACTCTGGTGCCTAGTACCTCCTGTTCTTAGCTCTGATGAGAAGAGGATCAAGCAGATTTAAATTCCCTGCCAAACACCAGCTTGACAAGGTAGGAATAGGTTTCCTCTTGAAGGGGCCTATACTATTAATGTGCTGGAAATGGCTGAGTTTTGTCAGTATTATGGACTCCCCTCGCCCTTCCCTAATCAGTGAAATGAGCCTTGGCTTGCCTCTTGTAGTGAGATATGGTGAGGATAACTTTCACTGACAGAGTTGATAGGTTGTTCAAGATTCATTACATTGTGTAGTTCCCTGCTTTGGAAAGCTAGACATTAAGAAAACAAACCTGATCACAGAGAAGGATTTTGATGAAGGATTGCTTGTTTCAAAAAGGGATACTTGGTTACCTTTTGACATCGATTCTCTTTTTCCTCAGGTCTATTCCCATATTCAGGCCCCTCTACACTTTACCAGGGGCCCAGCATCGTGCTTTGAACATGCCAAGTGTCCCTCACTGAAAGAATTCTTGATTTTCCTCCCTCCTGCCTTCTCTCCAGCCTGGCCTCTCCATTGTTCCTGTGCTGCACAGAATAGGAGAGTTGTTCACATGCTCCCAGGCAAATGTTAGATTTCCTTCTCCCCCAGCTATAAAACAGCTTGTCAGTCTTGCTCATGTGGGTGTGTTACCACATTCTTAACCAGGCCTACCCTACTTTTTCTCCTCAAGTTGACTCCCTTTTTCAGACACTTTAATTGGAGCCATGATTTCACCATTCTAGTGTCACAGCCCTGAGAATCATCTGAGTCTAATTCACAAAGTTCTGTATGTCTTCTGAAGGGTGTTTCAGATCCATCCCCTTATCAGTTTGCCCACTGCTGCCACAGTGGGCACTAGGTTCCCTCTGAGTTCCCCCACCCTCACTTCTCTCTTGTTCTACCACATTAGTCTGCAGCCTTCCTAAGAGATCTTTTTTTTTTAATCCTCACTGGAAGATATATATATATCTCACATCAGTGTGAGAGAGAAACATTGATCATTTGCCTCCCAAGAAATTTTTCTTCTGATTATAAGTGATTAAGTCTTTGTTATTGAAATATTAAGAAAATCATAACCATATTCCACTGTAATGCCACAAGTTAGTGACAGTTACTATTATCTTTTAGCTGCATTTTTTTCTTAGTATGGCTTTATTTATTGAGTGCTTACAGGCCAGGCAATTTCCAAAGTACTTTACACCTATCACTTGGGAGGTCAGGAATATCCATACCATTTTACACATAGGTAAGTGAAGCAAAGAGAGGTTAGACAACTACTTGCCCAAGGTTACTCATTTTAGCTGTATTTTCACTATTTTCCTATAATTTTTAAATTTAGTTGACATAATGTATATATGACCTATTTTGTTGAATAACTGAAAGTCTTAAAATGGTTTAAAATTCAAAAGGAACAAAAAGATTAAACAGTGATAAGTTTCCCTCTTAACTGGGTCTACCAGCTACCCAGTTCCTCTCCCAGAGGAAACCAGTGTTATCAGTCTGTGAGCAAGCGTGCACATGAACACGCGCACTCCTGTGTGTGTGTATGTGTTTGTGTTGTGCACCTATTCCTCCCTTCCTCACAAATGGTAGCATATTTAATCACAGTGTATATTCTGGAAAGTGTGCCATATCCATATATCATCAGATGCCATCTTACTTTCTTTTTTGGCTGGAATTCTGTAATTTTTCTTGGATCAGTTCATATTAATGGACATTTAGTTTGTTTCCAGTCTGTTGGTATTACCGATTGTTGCAGTAACATATACAAACATGTGTCATACAGTTTTGTTTCCTACTTTTAAAATAGGATTATTTTTCCCCGTTAATTTTCTTGATGACTTTTAATGTCTGCATTAATTATTCCTCACAGTTCGTTATTTCCACACTATGGACCTGGTGCACAGATTTGTGCATGGGTAGGGTCCTTCTGGGTGGCCTGCAGGGATCGGGCCAAAATCCGCAGTCCAATGCCTCCTGCAGCTCTTACCAGCTGCTCCCGCTTATCCCAGGCCCACTGTGTCTGCTACAGGCTTGTGCCCAATCAGTCCGGATCAGGAGAGGCTTACACTGTCACAGCAGTGCTCACCAGGCATGAGCCCTTCATCTAGTGTGCTCCCGAGGAGAGTGGTCTATGGGATCGGGCTGAAACCAGCTCTCTGACATCCCCCAAGGTGTCCCAGATTGTGAGAGGATGCAGGCCAGGCTGAGGAACCCCACTGGTGCATAATCAAGGCATGTCCAGCCCATCTTGCTCAGTCTCGATATGCCAGATCCCAGCAGCAGTCTAACCTACTAGTTGGAGTATCTGCCCCCTGGTGGTCAATGCACATCATAGAGACTGGTTGACCAGTTGACTGTCCCATGGTGGTCAGTGCATGTCATAGTGAATAGTTGAGCAGCATATCATATCATTTGCATATTACACTTTGATTGGTTGTTTGGTTGTTCTCCCGTTTGGTCTATTTGCATATTACCCTTTTATTATATAGGATTAAAATATTTGTTTTTATTGAGTTCAGAGAGAGAGAGAGAAGGAGAGAAAGATAGAAACACCAATGATGAGAAAAGAATCATTGATCAGTTGCCTCCTGCACACCCTGCACTGGGGATGGAACCCACAACCCAGACATGTGCCCTGACCGGGAATTGAACCATGACCTCCTGGTTCACAGGTTGAAGCTAAACCACTGAACCAGGTCGGCTGGGCTATTTCCACACTTTATTCATCCTCTCAGATGACTCAAGCCTTACCTACTCCCTTAAGCTGAATACTCTTACATTTAGTAGTCATCTATTTCCTGCGTGTTTGAGTTAAAACATTGAGAGTTCTTAACCTGGAGTTTTCTGATAGGGGAGCATCTGTTCTGTGTAGAACGTTGGCTGCAGCTTTCATCTACTTCTTCAAGGGACCCTTGACCCAAAAGGGCTGAGAGCCAGTGCCCTTGATAATATTGCAAGCTTTTGGAACAGGAGCCACATAGTGCCTTCATTTTGTGTTCTCTGTTTGCGGCACAGATCCCGGTAGGGTGAGGCTATGGAGGTTAGTGAGATTTGATAATTGATGCCATGACACAGCTAGTCCTACCTAGCCTAAGTCAATCTGCATCCTTTTTTTTTTTAAAATTAAATCTTTATTATTCAGATTATTACATTTGTTTCTCTTTTTTCCCCTCCATAGCTCCCCTCCACACGGCTCCCAACCCTCCCTCTACGCATACCTCCCTCCCGTTGACCTCATCCATAGCTGTATGATTTTTGTCCAGTCTCTCCCTGTACACCCTCACCCCTTTCCCCCTGAGAATTATCAGTCCACTCCCTTCCTGTGCTCTTGATTCTATTATATTCACCAGTTTATTCTGTTCATCAAATTTTTAATTCACTTAATTTTTAGATCCACTTGTTGATAGATATGTATTTGTTGTTCATAATTTTTTGTCTTTTACCTTTTTCTTCTTCCTCTTCTTAAAGAGTACCTTTCAGCATTTCATACAATACTGGTTTGGAGTTGATGAACTCCTTTAGCTTTTTCTTATCTGTGAAGCTTTTTATCTGCCCTTCAATTCTGAATGATAGCTTTGCTGGATAGAGTATTCTTGGTTGTAGGTTCTTGCTGTTCATCACGTTGAATATTTTTTGCCACTCCCGTCTGGCCTGCATTGTTTCTGTTGAGAAATCAGCTGACAGTCGTATGAGTGCTTTCTTGTAGGTAATGAACTGTTTTTCTCTTGCTGTTTTTAATATTCTCTCTCTGTCTTTTGCTCTTGGTATTTTAATTATGATGTGTCTTGGTGTGGTCCTCTTTGGATTCCTTTTATATGAGGTTCTTATAAGTCTATTTCTTTCACCAGATGTGGGAAGTTTTCAGTCATTATTTCTTTAAATAGGTTTTCAGTATCTTGCTCTCTCTCTTCTTCTGGCACCCCCACAATTCTGTTGTTGGTACGCTTGAAGCTGTCCCAGAGGCTCCTTACATTATCTTCACATTTTTGGATTCTTTTCTCTTCTTGCTTTTCCAGTTGAGTGTTTTCTGATTCTTTATATTTCAAATTTTTGACTTGATTCTTGCCTTCCTGTAGTCTGCTGTTAGGTCTCTGTACAATATTTTTCATTTCAGTCAGTGTATGTTTAATTTCTAGTTGGTCCTTTTCCATCTCTAGTTGGTCCTTTTCCATCTCTAGTTGGATCTTTTTCAACTCCTCTTGGCTCTTGCTAACTTTATCCAACTTTTCTAGGATATTCTTGAAAAACCTTATAAGCGTGGTTTTGAACTCTATATCCAGTCGTTTGTTTTCCTCCATTTCTTTTGTTTGTGATCTCTTCCTTTGTCTTTGCATTTTCACTATGCTGGGAGAACTTCTGTGTTGGATTCAGCCTTATGATACCAGACTTGAAAAACTGCAAAAGCCTCTCTGTTGAGCTTGGGATGGGTGGAGTCTCAGGGCTTAAGGGACTGCCTTACCTTCCAGTTGGCCCCGCCCTCCTCAGCCCCGCCCTCCACGGCCCCTGAGTCTCATGTGACTGGGTAATTGCTGGAGCAGTCCCTGTGCGCGCGCGCTCTTGCAGTGCCTCTAGACTGCTGCCACTCTGGCTCCCCTGTGCTCTGGTACCACACGAGTCTGGGTCCCCAAGGTTTTGCCCGAAACTGGGATTTAGTGGAGTTAGAAGTGGCACAGTTGGGAGGGTCTGTCTCCTGCCCACTCGTGAAAACCAGCGGCACAATCAGCAGTCGGTCCTCTGCGCAGTGCCGTGTGCACCACCAGACTTCTGATCTTTTGCGACTCCCCTAAATTTCCGTGCACTTCTCCCGCTTCACAGTCCAAACTCCCCCGTATGAGTTTCGCTGGATCTGGGGTTTACTGTCGTAGAATAAGGATTTCAATGCCTTTGAGAGTCTCCGTCTCCCTCTTGCCAGAGAAAGCCAGCCAGGTACTCCGGCACCCACTCTCCACGCGCGCGTTTCCGTACCTCGGCTTTTTCCAGCTCCTCTGGGTCTCTGTGAGCCCCTCTCTTTCCTTCTAGTTGTAGAATTTCCACTCCGCCAGCTTTCCTGTGGTTCTGGATGATGTCCATTCTGTCTTTTGGTTGTAGTTTTGAAATTGTTGTGCGAGGCAGCAGTGTAGGTGTTCACCTATGCTGCCGTCTTGAATTCTCCCCTCCTGTCTGCATCCTTAAGCCACAAATTATGTGGGCCTGTTCTGTGGAATATGGTTGGGACAGTGGCCATTTAAGAGGAATCCTCTTTTAGTCCTGCTTGGGTTGCCAGCCTTTGTTATTAAGGTAGAGCCTCGAAGGAAAGTCTCTTCTATTGATGAGTACCTAGATTTCTTCCATATATTGGCTTTTGTAAGTAATGCTATAGTGAACATAATTAAATTTATTTAGAGATGCAAAAAGCTCAGGAAGACATCTTAGAAAAAAATTTTTTTAAACCCCAGAACATGGATCTTTGAAATACTTGGGAAATCCCTCTTCCCACTCATGAGAATGAGGTTATATCCTTGGGAAAAATCAGAAAATGTCAACATCTGTTTCTCTTTTCTCAATTCTATGCATTCATTAAAAAAAAAAAAAAATATATATATATATATATATATATATTTGTAGTGGTCATTTTATTATGTTTCTAATAACAAGTAGTTTTAAAATTTCATAGAAACATATATTTATTTTCCCCTCATTGCCTTCCATGTCCCTTCACTGTCTACCAAGTTGCAAGTGTGTTGAAGAACCGATCAGACAAAACCACAGTCTTGTTACAGATTTTAAAAATGACTTCGAAGTCAAGTGCTATTGAAACTTTTAGGTATTGTAGGTCCACTTTACAACTTTTAAAATTGTACCTGGGTTGAGGGGCTTGGGTAAATTTCCCCCTGCTTCTTTAATAATGTTTAATGACTTATTGCATATTTTGTTCTTCTGTTGTTCATTCAGGGGCTGCCTATTGTCAGTTTATGGACATGCTGTTCCCTGGCTCCATTGCCTTGAAGAAGGTGAAATTTCAAGCTAAGCTAGAACATGAATACATCCAGAACTTCAAAATACTACAAGCAGGTTTTAAGAGGATGGGTGTTGACAAAGTAGGTAAATTTTATTCTTTCATTTAAGGTTGTTTCTTGACTAGTGATTGTTACTAAGGATACAGATGCTGGCCCATGACGGTTCTTTTCCCAATTTTTAAAAAAATTTTTTTAAATATATATTTTATTGATTTTTCATAGAGAGGAAGGGAGAGGGATAGAAAGTTAGAAACATCGATGAGAGAGAGACATCGATCAGCCGCCTCCTGCACGCCCCCCACTGGGGATGTGCCCACAACCAATGTACGTGCCCTTGACCGGAATTGAACCTGAGACCCCTCAGTCTGCAGGCCGACGCTCCATCCACTGAGCTAAATCGACTTCGGCCCCAATTTAAAAAAAAAATTTTTTTTATTGATTTTTTTACAGAGAGGAAGGAAGAGGGAGAGAGAGTTAGAAACATTGATGAAAGAGAAACATCAATCAGCTGCCTCCTGCACACCCCCCCACTGGGGATATGCCTGCAACCAAGGTACATGCCCTTGACCAGAATCGAACCTGGGACTCTTGAGACCAAAGGCCGACGCTCTATCCACTGAGCCAAACCGGCTAGGGCTCTTTTCCCAATTTATATATTTTCCTGTTCTCCAGTTAACATAGAATTTACTAGGAGCAAAGTTTTCCTCTATCCTCTCCTACCCAAGTTTCCTTGCTATGTTCTTTCTTCATAGTGAAGTTAGCAACCATCTGTAGGAGTCAACCTGTTTAATCTCTATTACTGAGATCTAACTCTTTAATATCTGAATTTAATTTTGTAAAGCATAGAGAAGATTCTAGAAATACTTGCTTTGTAAAAGCAGGATGCAGGGACGATCCCTGTGGATTGGAAAGTTTCCTCTTGCCCCCAAGGTTATTTGAAGATACCCTCAACCAGGTTTCATTAGGACAAATATTATCCCTATTTTAGCAGATAATAGATTACAGTCATGCATGACCTAACAGATTTTCAGTCAATAAAAGACCACCTATTGCCATGACAAAGCAAGGTGAGAAGTCCCTGTCACCTAGTGACATTGCAGCATGTAGCACAATGCATTAAGTATTGGTGGTGCAGGTGTAAATAAACCTACTGCTCTGCCAGTTGTATAAAAGTCTAGTATGTAGTACATAATCCTTGATAATGATAATAAATGACTATGTTACTGGTTTATGTATTTACTATACTATTTAATTGTTATTTTAGAGTATACATACTCTTCTAAAAAAGTTTGCTGTAAACAGTATGCTGTGTCATGCCTGCAGTAGCTTCATGTATCCTGTGTTTACCACATCTCTTGCATCATTCACTCTTGTGCTTGATTTGATCTTGTGAAGTTTTGTATATTTACGTTCTATGCAGGCTTATAGCCTAGGAGCAGTAGGCTATACCATATAGCCAAAGTGTGTAGTCAGCTGTATCATTTAGGTTATAAGTGCACACTGTGCTGTTTGCACAATGATGAAATTGTCTAATGATGCATTTTTTTGAGCGTATTTCCATGGTTAAATAATGTATAACTATTGCAAAATTAGGCAATTTCTCTCCTTGCCCATTAGAAAGGTTTTTCCTTTTAAGCCATTTCTTGGGGAAATTCATTTTTTAATAAAGCTTGTAATCACCCCCTAATTATTTTGCTTGTGTGTCTGGTTTTTGTTTACTTTGAAACCAGTCTATTTTAGTTTTGTCTCTGCACTATATAAAATACCCCATGTGTATTGGAAGAATATCATTTAGTTACCAGGCATAGTGTAACTAGATGCAGCTTATTATATACAGTAATTTATTTTTTTCTTTTTGTAGAATTTAAATTTTTTTGAATAAGGTCAATTTCTAAAGTAAAAAAAGAGTATGGTACATTGATCCCCCATGTACTTCAACAATTATCGACTCATGTCTAGTTTTGTTTCAGCTATACCTTTACCCCATACAAAGTAGGGATGGATATAGTTCAAATTATTACATATATTATTTATAAAAATACCATTGCAACTGGAATCTTTGAACATAAACTCTGGGTAGTAGTCCAATGACTTGAAATAATATCTAATAAACAAGTATTCTTGTATAATAACAAAACATATAGAATCCTTAAAGTGTGCTTTAATAGGATTGGAATTACTTGAAAAATATACCATTTTGTAGAAATCTGTCCTAAGACTGATTTTGTGTCTTGGCCTACTTTTAAGACAATTTTTTTTAACACAGTTTATTATAGATACCTGTGGTTAGTTTATGCTTTGGATTTTATACTTTATGACAGGCACTGTGGCCATACAAGTTACACAAGAGACTTCATTTTTTCCCCATATATTTTATTGATTTTTTACAGAGAGGAAGGGAGAGGGATAGAGAGTTAGAAACATCGATGAGAGAGAAACATCGATCAGCTGCCTCCTGTACACCCCTACTGGGGATGTACCCGCAACCAACGTATATGCCCTTGACTGGAATCGAACCTCAGACCTTTTAGTCCGCAGGCCAGTGCTCTATCCACTTGAGCCAAACCGGTTTTGGCGACACTTACTTTTTATAGTGGAATGACATGTCTTAGGATATGCTTGGAATTGTGTATGGGACTTGTATATGATATTTGTTCCATTTGTATTTCTTATTCCTTTTGATGAACTTGGAGGGGGCTTGGTAGGTGGAGCTATTCTGTGGAAGGCAAACTGGGTAAAATTTGCTCTATAAACGTTCAGGGGCTTACTTTATAGTAAATTCTCGCCTCTAAACTATATTTTTTCCTTGGTAGGCAGAACTTTATACTGATTGATGCATTGACATGTTTGATGTTTTCCAAAAGCCTCTTGCTTTGAGCTAAACAGTCTTAATGTTTCTTTGCAGATAATTCCTGTGGACAGATTAGTAAAAGGAAAGTTTCAAGACAATTTTGAATTCGTTCAGTGGTTCAAGAAATTTTTTGATGCAAATTATGATGGAAAAGACTATGACCCTGTAGCTGCCAGACAAGGTCAAGAAACTGCAGTTGCTCCCTCCCTTGTTGCTCCAGCTGTGAACAAACCGAAGAAACCTCTCAGCTCTAGCAGTGCAGGTAAAAACCATACAGAAATATCAATTCTAAATAATAGTTTTGCAGATATTTATTCATTCATTCAACGTTGAACCAGAATTTTTGAGAAGCCATAGACTTAGGAGCTTAAGGACAAGCTTAGTCACAGCCATGTGGCAAGACCATGGAATGTGGCATCAGGCTGACCTGTGGTGATTTTCAGGTCTCTGTAACCCTGTGTGAGCTACTTGACCTGCCCTATAGTTTCCTCCTAAATAGAATAGGAATTTGAATATGTGCCACAGAGAGTTTCTTTTGAAGCCTGGACGAGTTACTGTATGCAATTTTGTCAAGGCTATTAGTTGTATGGAGTAGAAACCCTTCAGGTTAACTCACATAAAAGAGCTTTGAACACAAGGACGTTATATAGAGCCCAATAACAGTAAGACCTGTTTCTAGGAACTGAAGAAGCTTTCCAGGTCTCTCAGGGACTGTTCTTGGCTCTCTGCATCATTCTGTCTGCAGATCAGCTTCCTGTACATTACTTATAGTTTCCCTGCCCTCCCAAGAACTTTAGCTGTTAAGTGGCTTTGGCTTGTTGTGATGCCAGCAGAATCTGGGAGGCAGGGTTGGGGATGAGGGGCTGTTTTTGGAAACCTTCTCTAAAGTCTTGGCCTGGAGGTTTCCCAAAATGTGTTTGTAGTAGTATATGTATAGAATACTAGAGGCCGGGTGCATGAAATTCGTGCACATTCATAACAATTATCCCTCAGCCCAGCCTGCACCCTTTCCAATCCAGGACCCCTTGGGGGATGTCTGACTGCTGCTTTAGGCCCAATCCTGGAAATCGGGCCTAAACTGGCAGTCGGTATGTTAAACTGGCAGTCAGATATCCCTCTCACAATCTGGGACCACTGGCTCCTAATTGCTCACCTGCCTACCTGCCTGCCTGCCTGATTGCCCCTAACCAGCTCTGCTTGCCAGCCTGGTCACCCCTAACTGTCCCTTCCTCCCTGGCTTAGTCGCTCCCAACTGCCCTGCTCTGCAGACCTGGTCGTCCCTAACTTCCCCCCACCCCCTGCTGAGCTGGTCACCCCCAACTACCCCCCTGCTGGTCTGGTCTCCCCTCACAGCCCCCCCCTGCTGGCCTGAACACCCTCAACTGCCCCCCCTGCTGGCCTGATCAACCCTCACTACCCCTGTCTTCCAGCCTGTTTGCCCCTCACTGCCCCCACTGCTGGCCTGCTTGCCCCACACAGCCTGCTGTTCAGTCATTTGGTCGTCTCTCACTAACTCCCCTGCTGGCCTTGTTGCCCCAGGCAGCCTGCTGTTCAGTCATTACTGTGAGGGCGTCAATACCAATTTGCATATTGCCCTTTTATTAGTATAGACTAGAGGCCCGTTGCACAAAATTCGTGCATGGGGTTGTGTGTGTCCCTCAGCCCAGCCTGCACCCTCTCCAATCTGGGACCCCTCGAGGGATGTCTGACTGCCTGTTTAGGCCCGATCCTGGTAGGGTCCTGGTAAAATCGGGCCTAAACAGGCAGTCGGACATCCTCACGCAATCCAGGACTGCTGGCTACTAACTGGTTGCCTGCCTGCCTTCCTGATTACCCCTAACCACTTCTGCCTGCCAGCCTGATCATTCCCTAACCACTCCCCTGACAACCTGATTGATGCCTAACTGCTCCCCTGCCAGCCTCTTTGCCCCTAACTGCTCTCCCCTGCAGGCCTGGTCACCCCTAATTGCCCTCCCCTGCAGGCCTGGTCACCCTAACTGCCCTCTCTTGCAGACTTGGTCCCCCCCAATGCTCTCCCCTGCAGGCCTGGGTCCCCCCCAACTGCTCTCCCATGCAGGTCCAGTCACTCCCAACTTCCCTCCTCTGCTGGTCTGGTCACTTCTAAATGACCTTCCCTGCAGGCTTGATCACTCCCAACTGCCTTCCTTTGCAGGCCTGGAACCTCCCAACTGCCCTTCCATGCTGGCCATCTTGTGTCCGCATGGGGGCAGCCAGCTTTGACCACATGGGGCAGCCATCTCTTGTGTTTGAGAGATGGTCAGTTTACATATTACTCTTTTATTACATAGGATACCTATACTTTGTGGGCAGGGTGGATGTTCTCCAGATGCTAATGCCTTCTTTTCAGGAATATCAGTTAAGATCATCCCATTATACCTTGAGAAAGAGGCTGATCCATCTGGTAGGAAGAGAAGAACATTGAATACTTTTAAATTTTTATATGATCTGGTATAAATGGGATCATAGAATATGTGTCTTTTGTGTTATTTTTTTCATTTAGCATATTTTCAACATTTATCCATGTTGTAGTATGTATCAGTACTTTTTTCCTTTTTATGGGTAAATAGTATTCCGTTGTGTGACTAGACCACATTTTTATTTATTCAACAGTTGATTAATTATTTGTGTTGTTTCCACTAGCTATTATGAATAATGCTGCTATGAACATTTCTATGCAAGTTTCTTTGTAGACATGTGTTTTCATTTCTCTTGGGTATAGATCTGGGAGTATATACTCTTAGAGCATAATTATTGGGTCATGTGGTAACTCTGTGTTTAACATTTTGCAGAAATACCTGTTTTCCAAAGTGGCTAAGCCATTTTGCATTCCCATCAGCAGAATACATGAAAGTTCTGATTTCTCTAAGTACTTTTATTTCTTAGCTACTTAGAATGGGGAACTGCATAGATAAACCTGTGCATTTCATATTTCAGATGTGGCTAACAGGCAAGTGGAGACTTGCATTAAGCATTTAGTCTTTGGGATAAACTTAGTGATAAACATACTTGAGATGATACTAGAGATCATCCAGAGGAAATGCCTATTACCATATGGTTAATTGAGTAATTGGGGTGTCAGGATAACCAGATATTTCTAAGTCTGGCGTAATGTACAAGCTTTCCAGAATGAAATAAGTCTTGTTTATTTTAACTTGTAGATAGGTTGGCTCCTTTACTACTTTCTCCTTATTTGCTTTCGGCTACTACCACTGGAAAAAGTTTGTAAATCCTTGTCACTGTGCTCCCTTTCTTTCCTAACCCTTCTAAACCACCTTCTAAAAGGTGAGCAAGATATGGGTTTTGAAGTAATTACTTGTAAGAGCAGTCTCTACCACCCTACTCTTCTAGTATAAGGACTCAGGTTCTGAGTTAGGAGGCATCTTACTTTCCAGGTGGGGAATTGTGAGTACAAAGCAACAGCTGGAACTGTGAGCTTACTACTGGCATGATGTTTGCTTTTGTGCCGTGAAGCTGCCCTCCTGGTGGATTTGGTTGGAATTGGATTAAGGTATATCAACTGTGTGTGCCTCTTTCAGATGATAGTTCTATTCACCACAGCAACAAAAAGACCTTATAGGAGGACTTGCTCCCAGCATAAGAGATTGTGGCTAAAATTGGTACTTTGCTACCAGGATAAAAAACCACTTTGGGCAAACTTAGGGGTATTGTCATACATGGTGGGCTCTACACCTTGGGTCCCCTGCATTACTGTGAAGGAGTGTTGGTCACAGTCTCCTCTTGTCATCTGTTTGTTTGTTTTTTAAATCCTTACTTGAGGAAATGTTTATTGATTTTAGAGAGAGGTAGGGAGAGAGAAACATTGATTGGTTGCCTCCCATCTGTGTGCCTCAACTGGGAATGAAACTGGAAACCTTTTGGTGTACAGCTGATGCTCCAGCCAACTCAGCCACCTGGCCAGAGCTGGCGGGTTCTTTTTGATTTTAAAATTTCTGGTCTTAAAAAAACCTCTGATCTTCTCTCAGCTCCACAGAGGCCCATTGCGACACACAGAACTACTGCAACCCCTAAGGCTGGCCCAGGCGTGGTGCGAAAGAATCCTGGTGTGGGCAATGGGGACGACGAAGCAGCTGAACTGATGCAACAGGTAGGTCCCTCCTATATCCCAGACTGGAATCGTGTCGGTGGAAAGGATACTTGCTGCATTAGCCCGAAAAGGCTTGTTTGTGTTCTTATAGTAAGACCCACTTTGTTTGCTTGTTGAAACAGTCACCGTCCTGACATGTGTGAGCCTGTCAGGTGCTATGTGGGGAGCAGAGTGAATGTGGAGATAGAAGAGGGATGTCAGGCATTTCTGAGATCTGTTAGTGTGAAAGAAACCAATGTCTTAGTTTGGAAACCCACCTATACAATAGAACCCTGTTGCTGGAATGCTGTTAGGATTCCATGGGCTTCAGAGTATCTTAAATTTTTTGCTCTGAGAAAGATAAAGGAGATGCTCTTTATGAGTAATATTTAAAAAGTATTTTACAGTTTCTTTGCTGAAATTCAAGTTGAGAGTGGAATTGATATGAAAAGCCTATTCTGTTCTTAATAGGTCAGTGGTTTGAAATGTCTTCTTTAGGATTAATTAATATCCATAAAATATATGTCAGGTCTATGGATGAGAACATATTTTAGGTTTTTAAACATTTTCTCACTAATCCTGGTAGTTATTTTGTTTGTTTGCTTTTGAATGATTCTCTTGATTAACGCCAGTTTTAAAATTGTGATGCTTTGTCATTTTAGTGAATTTGAGGTTGGACTCTTTTACTTTCCCTAAAGCCTTGTCCTAAAACCTGGGGATCACAACTTCATGTTAATTCTGACCCAGTCCCTGCATTTAGGAAACCAGGATAGAAAAGCCTGCCCAAAGATCATGTTTTTTAATTTATTCTCTAATTTGCATGTGGCTCATGTCCTAGGTGCCTGAGGAGTGTCAAGGTGACTGGGTCACCAGCCCCATTAGTGTGGCTGCTTTGAGCATCACCTCTGGGTGCTGTCGCTGAAGTGTAGAAGTTCTGGAGACTAAGGAGACTTCCCGGTAACTGTCGGTTTTCAGGCCTGGATGTATACAGGAAGCAGTCTCAGAAAAACAGAGTGAGGGTTATTAGTGGTGACACTGGGTGACCAGCACAAGGCTGATCTCGAACCCTCAGGAGAAGAGGCAGAGACGCAGCTGGTGTCCTGTATGAGGGAGCACAGGCTTTGGGATGCATAGATTTGCGGACTATCCTGGCTCTGCCACTTGGAGCAAGACAGTTAATCTCTCTGAACTTACTGCCTCCTGTGAAGTGGGCTCATCATACTTTGCTCACGATAATTGAGTGGATTCCATGAGCTGATGTTATGTCAGGTGCCTGGAATGGTGTTGGGATAAATAGGGTAATGGCAGTTGTGGTTATTATGATTCCTGTTCCTTGTCTTGATACGGTGAGATAGGTTTTGAAGTGTTTTTTAAAAGTTCACAGGTATAAAATATTTTTGCGTATGAAGTAAGTACACATGTGATAATACCCTGTATGGAACACTAGAACATTAATAGCAAAACCAAAAATAGTTCACTTTTAGAGTATGCATGCCATTATGTTATTAAGCACTTTAATTTCACTTTTACATTAGCCCTATGAGGTTTTACAGATAAGGATAGTGTGGCTCAGAGAGGTTAAGTAACCTGAGCTGGAATTTGAACTCAGCTCATACTCAGCTGGGTCAGCCCTGTCTCAGAAATATTTTGGTCTGCACAGGTGTTTTTGTTTTTTTTAAGATTTGTTATTGATTTCAGAGAGGAAAGGAGAGGGAGAGAGAGAGAGAAACATCAATGATGAGAGAGAATCATTGACTGGCCACCTCCCATACAACCCCCACTGGGGATCGAGTCTACAACCAGGCATGTATGTGCCCTTGACTGGAATTGAACCTGGGACCCTTCAGTCCAAGGCCAATGCTTATCCACTGAGCCAAACCAGCTAGGCCTGCATAGGGTTTTAATTTAAAAAATGTTTTTTTAGTATGAAAGATTTTAGCTTCTCTCTATATTGCCAAAGGCTTTCCCACACCCTGTTACTCCCTTGGTTCATTACATGAACTTTCTGGCTCCTGAAAATATTTGAATTTGTGGCCCTAACAAAGGTGTGGAGGGCTAGGGTTATGACCAATAGGAGAAATAGAGCCTGATGAGTTTGCTAGGATAAGAGAAGAGTCTATTCTATACAAATTACCTTGTAGTGTCCATATCATTGGGAGATCTGCAGCATTCCACATTCTTAAGTCATTCTGGAGAAATTTACCTTTATTTGATTTTATTCCAGAGCAGCACTGTTCAGTAGAAACAGAATGTGAACCAGAAATGTGAGGCACATATATAATTTGAAATTTTCTGATAGCCACATTAATAAAACTAAAAAGAAACAAGATTAAATTAACTCTAATAACACATTACCCCATATGTCCAAAATATCATTCTGACATAATCAATATAAATAATTATCAGTGAGATGTTTTACATTTGGAAGCCCACATTTCAAGGGCTTAGATAGCCACATGTGGCTTATAGCAATCAAATTGGCCAGTGCAAGTCCTAAGCATTTTTCTTGGGGCTTCTTATATTATAGCTATTACTTTACTACAAAAGAATGTTCTAAGAGTGACATGGATTATTATTTTTTTAATTTTAATAAATCTTTATTGTTTAGATTATTACAATTGTTCCTCTTTTTCCCCCCCATATCTCCCCTCCTCCTGGTTCCCATTTCACCCTCTGCCCTTACCTTCCCCCCATTGACCTCATCCATAGGTGTATGATTTTTGTCTAGTCTCTCCCTGCAACCCCCTCACCTCTTTCCCCCTGAGAATTATCAGTCTACTTCCTGTCTATACCCCTAATTCTATTACATTCACCAGTTTATTCTGTTCATCAGATTTTTTTATTCACTTGATTTTTAGATTCACTTGTTGATAGATATGTATTTGTTGTTCATAATTTTTTACCTTTACTGTTTTCTTCTTCCTCTTCTTAAAGAATACCTTTCAGTATTTCATATAATACTGGTTTGGTGTTGATGAACTCCTTTAGTTTTTTCTTATCTGTGAAACTCTTTATCTGGCCTTCAATTCTGAATGATAGCTTTGCTGGGTAGAGTAATCTTGATTATAGGTTTTTGCTATTTATCACATTGAATATTTCTTGCCACTCCGGTCTGGCCTGCATTGTTTCTGTTGAGAAATCAGCTGACAGTCGAATGGGTGCTCCCTTGTAGGTAATTAACTTTTTTTCTCTTGCTTCTTTTAATATTCTCTCTTTGTCTTTTGCTCTTGGTATTTTATTTTATTTTATTTTATTTTTTTAAAATTAATTTTTATTAATTTTTTATACATATCTCCCCATTGCCCCCCCTCCCTCCCAGGTGTACCCCAACCCCCCAGTGTCTGTGATCATTGGTTTTGTTTATAAGCATGCATACAAGTCCTTTGATTGATCACTTATTTACCTCACCTGACTTTAATCTTTCTGCTATAATTTCACAGTCTGTTTGATGCTTTATGATTTTTGTCCTCCTGAGAATTATCAGTCTACTCCCTTTCTGTGCTCCTGATTCTATTATATTCACCAGTTTATTCTGTTGATCAGATTTTTAATTCACTTAATTTTTAGATTCACTTGTTGACAGATGTGTATTTGTTGTTCATAATTTTTTGTCTTTTACCTTTTTCTTCTTCCTCTTCTAAAAGGGTACCTTTCAGCATTTCATATAATACTGGTTTGGAGTTGATAAACTCCTTTAGCTTTTTCTTCTCTGTGAAGGTCTTTATCTGCCCTTCAATCCTGAATGATAGCTTTGCTGGATAGATTATTCTTGGTTGTAGGTTCTTGTTGTTCATCACGTTGAATATTTCTTGCCACTCCCGTCTGGCCTGCATCGTTTCTGTTGAGAAATCAGCTGACAGTCGTATGGGTGCTCCCTTGTAGGTAATAAACTGTTTTTTCTCTTGCTGCTTTTAATATTCTCTCTTTCTCTTTTGCTCTTGGCATTTTAATTATGATGTGTCTTGGTGTAGTCCTCTTTGGGTTCCTTTTCTTTGGGGTTCTGTGTGCTTCCTCGACTTGTAAGTCTATTTCTTTTACCAGATGTGGGAAGTTTTCAGTCATTATTTCTTTAAACAGGTTTTCAGTATCTTGCTCTCTCTCTTCTTCTGGCACCCCCACAATTCTGATGTTGGTACGCTTGAAGCTGTCCCAGAGGCTCCTTACATTATCTTCACATTTTTGGATTCTTTTCTCTTCTTGCTTTTCCAGTTGAATGTTTTCTGCTTCTTTATATTTCAAATTTTTGACTTGATCCTTGCCTTTCTCTAGTCTGCTGTTAGTACCCTGCATAATAGTTTTCATTTCAGTCAGTGTCTTTATCATCTTCTCTTGGGTCTCACTAAATTTATCCATCTTTTCTAGCATATTCTTGCAAAACCTTATAAGCGTGGTTTTGAACTCTATATCCAGTCGTTTTTTTTCCTCCATTTCTTTTGCTTGTAATCCCTTCCCTTGTCTCGGCATTTTCACTGTGCCGGGGAAACTTCTGTGCTGGATTCAGCCGCAGAAGCCTCTGCTGAGCTTGGGAGGGGTGGAGTCTCAGGGCTTAAGGGACCGCCTTGCCTTCCAGTCGGCCCCGCCCTCCACGGCCCCTGAGTCTCACGTGACTGGGTAATGGCTGGAGCGGTCCTTGTGCGCGCGCGCACCGCAGCGCCTCTGACCGCTGCCTTTCCGGCTCCCCTGCGAACCAGGACCACACGAGTCTAGGTCCCCAGGGTTTCGCCCAAAACTGGGGCCCAGTGGACTCAGAAGTGGCGCAGTTGGGAGGGTCTGTCTCCCGCCCACTCGCGAAAGCCAGCGGCACAATCAGCAATCCGTCCTCCGCGTGGTGCCGTGCGCAACCAGACCTCCGATCCTTTGCAACTCCCCTAAATTTCCATGCACTTCTCCCTTTTCACAGTCCAAGCTCCCCCCGTATGAGTTTCGGCTGGATCTGGGGTTTAGTGTCGTAAGATAAGGGGTTCAATGCCGTTGGGAGTCTCCGTTTCCCTCCCGCCAGAGAAAGCCAGCCAGGTACTCCGGCACCCGCTCTCTCAGCGCGCGTCTCCGTACCTCAGCTTTTTGCAGCTCCTCTGAGTCTCTGTGAGCCCCTCTCTTTCCCTCTAGTTGTAGAACTTCCACTCAGCCAGCTTTCGTGTGGTTCTGGATGATGTCCGTTCTGTCTTTTAGTTGTAGTTTTGAAATTGTTGTGCGAGGCAGCAGTATAGGTGTTTACCTATGCCGCCATCTTGGATTCTCCTGCTCTTGGTATTTTAATTATGATGTATCTTGGTGTGGTCCTCTTTAGTAGCCACAGATTTTAAATAACCTCATAAAGAAGCATTTAGAGGAGTGTCAAGTGACATAATGTGTACTTCTGACTGTTTCTTGTGGAATTGTAGTTACTGAGTGATAGTGAGGAGGAACGCTGCTTTGGTCTTAAATGTGGGGCCCAGAAGGCTGGATTCCAATGCCCTCGATGATGTGTAGGCCAGAGAAGGTTTTAATGATTTGTGAGAGAGTCACTCGTGAAACATGAGCCATACCATACCTTTTTAAGATCTTTTGGTTTCCCTTTCCTTCTTGGTCACTAATGTGATTAGAAGGCCTCTTCCCAGGCTTTTGGATCTTACAACTGAAGATCCAAGGTGGCTTTCTATTCCTGGGATTGGTCAACTCTTGCCCTTCTATCCCTTTTTGTATTGCACTTTGTGGCTAACTGGTAGTTTAAAGAAAGGCAACTGGCAGCAGTTAAAAGCAGGGGTGGGGAGAATTGGGGAAATGGACAATTTAATTTTGTTTTTTTTTTGTTTTTGTTTATCTTTTTTTTGAACAATTTAGTGTAATCTGGCTATGGGTAATGGTAGTACTTTATTGAAACTTTCATTTATTTAAAAAAGTGATTTCTGTGGTAAAGGTATTTTTTGATTTTTCTGATGTCTGTTCAGGCCTTTTATGATGAACATTAACATTAAATTTTTGATAGCCCTAGCCAGTTTGGCTCAGTGGATAGAGCGTCGGCCTGCAGACTGAAGGGTCCCAGGTTCAATTTTAGTCAAGGTCATATGTCTGGGTTGTGGGCTCGATCCCCAGTGGGGGTGTGCAGGAGGCAGCTGATCAATGATTCTCATCGTTGATGTTTCTTTCTCTCCCTCCCTCTCCCTTCCTCTCTGAAATTAAAAAGAAGTCTTTGATGGAATGGTCTTGCTAATTCTAGTCACCTGCTTCACATCTCTTCATGATTCTTTTTTTTTTTTAAACATTTTTAAAAATATATTTTATTTTTCACAGAGAGGAAGGGAGAGGGACAGAAAGTCAGAAACATCGATGAGAGAGAGACACATCGATCAGCCGCCTCCTGCACACCCCACACTGGAGATGTGCCTGCAAGCAAGGTACATGCCCCCAACTGGAATCGAACCCGGGACCTTTCAGTCCGCAGGCCGATGCTCTATCCACTGAGCCAAATCGGTCTCGGCTCTTCATGATTCTTGACTGCAGGTTATGAAGGGGGAAGTAGATAGGGGCAGTACTGATCCCTCTGTTTTTTTTCTTTTTTATTATTAATATATTTTATTAATTTTTAACAGAGAGGAAGGGAGAGGGATAGAGAATTAGAAACATCAATGAGAGAGAAACATAGATCAGCTGCCTCCTGCACACTGCCTACTGGATATGTGCCTGCAACCAAGGTACATGCTCTTGGCTGGAATTGAACCTCTATCCACTGAGCCATACCGTTAGAGCCTGATCCTTCTGGTTTTGTCAGGCTTCTTCCTCAGGCTGTAGGGAAGCTAGATCAGCTGTTGACTTCAGTTTTTGCAGCTATGAGTTCGGACTAGATTTCTGTAGTGCTTTCTGGCTCTCAGATTTCCTGCTATCCAAATTGTTCCCATCTGCTTTACCTTTGATTTCTTGGCTTTCCATGTGTCCCTAGCCTGTAAGTTCCATGAGGATTTTATGCTGCCCGGTAAGCCTTGTAATTTACATTTAGTGAGAGTTAAAGTGAATTCACATGTCATAGATTTAAATATACTGGAATGAAGCTGCACCATGCTTAAAATACATAAAGGACCAGGAGAATTGTTATGATTTTTACTACTCTTGGCTAGTTAAGAGTCCTGGCCTAAGCATTGCGATTGATTTCTTTATTGTCCCTTTGTGGAAATGAGAGCCTCCTAGAAGCTCCTGCTGCATGTGTAGTGATTAGATGAGATGCTCAATGGAGGGAGCTAGCAGTGGAATGTGGTGGGGTTTGTTCCCTACCTCCGCTATCTTCTCTCCCTTTTCAGACTCTTCAAAGAGACACAGGGGCCAGGACACTCCACAGAAGATGTTTTTCTTTTGAGTTAAGGATCCCACTCCCTCCCAATATACAGGAGGGATGGAAGGGAAACACTATTGAGTTTTCTGTGCCCAGGCCTCCCTAAGTCCTAGCTGTCTTTGGCTAATATTAGTCATCTTTAACTAGTCTTCCCTTCCTGGCTTGCCATTTCTACCTTGTCCCCTGGATCAGAATCTCTGTCTCCATTGACTTCCATATGCAAAAATATATGAACTTGTTTGACCAATGGGAAGAACTCAAATATATGATGGAGTCCTGGTAAGTTGGATTTTGCTTCTGTATTTATCTCAGGCTCCCATAGTTTCTTCTCCTTGATCTTTTCTCAGTCCCTAAGAAGTTCCTGAATGTTCATGGCGGTTTCTGTCCTTTTGTGAGAATTATTATATTTAAGGTGGCCATAAACAGGCCCATGTTATTTATCTGGGGCTGGAGAAAATTAATACTAAACTGAAATGGGTTTTTGTCTATGTTAGAGAATTTGATGAAAGACCACATCTCCTTTTGGGTTAGATGTTTGCCTGAAATGTTACTGGTACATGAATGCCTTGTTTCTTACCCTTCTTAATGTCTTGTGCAGGTCAACGTATTGAAACTTACTGTCGAAGACTTGGAGAAAGAAAGAGATTTCTACTTTGGAAAGCTAAGGAACATTGAATTGATTTGCCAGGAGAACGAGGGGGAAAACAACCCTGTATTGCAGAGGATTGTGGACATTCTCTATGCCACAGATGTACGTTTTGACATGAGGATATTTGCCATTTTGCCACCTAAGAGAAAATGAATTTTATCTGGTTGCTTTTGGCAAACATTGCTGATGCTTGTCGAGTTCCAGCATAGCATTCACAAAAGACTTCATCTTAGACTCTTCAAAGTCAGCCAGAGGGCACTTCTGCTAGCCTCAGCCTTTGCCTTGAGGTCTGTAATCCCTTGAGGCAGGAATAGGAAGAAGTAGATGGCTGGTTTGCCCTGCTCTGTAGTTTGTGGCTACTGAGAGGTGATGAGTGCCACCAAATGATCATGCTGCACCCCCTCTCCACACCCTGCAGCTTAAAACTCTCAGACTGAGTTATTGCCTCTATTTTATCAGGGCCCCTTGCATGCTCTGGAGAACCAGGCACATGGCTCCTTTCTTGTGTGTGCTGCCCACAGCTGTCAGAGTGTACCTTTGAACCTCCCTCCCAAGATTGTGTCTGATTCCATTTCCTCAAAGTGTTTTGTGGTCAGGTTTATTGGGAATCTGTTTACGCAGCCAAATCTGCTGATATCTATCTATCTATATCTATATTTAAAATATATTTTTATTGATTTCAGAGAGGAAGGGAGAGGGAAAAAGAGATAGAAACATCAATGATGAGAATCATTGCTAAACTGCCTCCTGTATGGCCCCTACTGGGGATCGAGCCCACAATCCGGGCATGTGCCCTGACTGGGAATCGAACCATGACCTCTGGGTTCATGGGTCTACACTCAACCTCTGAGCCATTTTGGCTGGCTAAATCTGCTGATATTATTATATTAGCTGACCAGGGAAGACTAATTTTTCTTTGGTTTGGGTTTTGGTGTCTTGATGTATCCACTGTTTAGTTGCTATATTACAATTTTTCTGCATTCCTAGCAGAAAAATTATATATGTCTAAGTACTTTGTAGTATATATGTAGTATACTAGTACAGATATAAGGTACATCCTGTTATTAATACTGTTCTCCAAACATGTCAAGTGAATTTTGAGGGATTAAAATGACTGAAAAGTGAATAATTTGTTAAATAAATTCTTATTTCAGGCTTGCTCTGTGCCCGATAATGAAAACAAAGATGAGGATAGGGGTTCTTGTTCTAGTCTGAGTATTTATTTTATTAATTTTTTTAGTATTATTTTACTTGAAGTCATATCTTAAGTAAATTTGGCCATAGAGATTTGTTAAACAAATTAAGATGATGGTTGAAGGGAAGTTAATTTTTAAAAAAATATATTTTATTAATTTTAGAGAGGGAGAGAGAGAGAGAGAAACATCAATGATGAGAGAGAATCATTGATTAGCTGCCTCCTGCATGACCCCTACTGGGGATTGAGCCCACAACCCAAGTATGTGCCCTTGGCCAGAATCGAACCTGGGACCCTTTAGTCCGCAGGCTGATGCTCTGTCCATTGAGCCAAACCAATTAGGGCAGGAAGTCTAAGTTTTATGTTATTGTAGCCATTAGTATATATCAGAATGCCCTAGAGCTGGTGTGAGGTGGGAGTCCCAATTCTGATTTCCCATGATACTAGTGCATTCTAGTATCAGCTATTTTTGTACAGACATGTTTATGTATAAACACTTAAAACACCCACAACACTCCTATATAGCAGGCATGGTTTCTAAATGCAGTCAAAGGAATGTATAAAGGAAAAGCTGCCTATAGACAGTTTTTTGAGTGGTGATGGTAGTACTGAAATTTATGGTGACCTTAAGGATTGTTGAGGGTAACTTGTTTTTTTTAATGCTTTATTTATTTATTTTTTATTTCAGTAAGAGGAAGGGAGAGGGAAGGAGAGAGAGGGGGGTAGAAGCACCAGTCATGAGAGAGAATCATGGATCGGCTGCCTCCTACACACCCCTTACCGGGAATCAAGCCCATAATGCAGGCATGTGCCCTGACCAGGAATCAACCATGACCTGGGTTGACACTCAACCACTGAACCACACCAGCCAGGCTATCTTGTTTATTTTTTAAACAGTCTTGTTGAAGTAGAATTGACATAATGAACTACACATATTTAAGTACAACTTGACGTGAAATCATCATCATAATCAAGTCAATGTATATATGTCCATCATCATTTGATTGTGCTCAATGTTTGCATTTTGTGAGATGTGATTCCTCTGCCTAAGGAATAAAATATGGATCCCCTGGCCTTATGCCATTGAATGTTAAGTGTTTGGTAGAGGTAGGACTTTAAATTTGAGGCAAGTGAACCCACATTGGAAACTGGTCATTCACTGTTGAGTAATAGCTTTCCCTCTAATTTTCCTATTTTAGGAAGGCTTTGTGATACCTGATGAAGGGGGCCCACAAGAGGAACAAGAAGAGTATTAACAGCTTGGACCAGCAGAGCAACATCTGAATTCTTCAAATCATGTGCTTAACTGTAAAATACTCCCTTTTATTATTTTTAGAGGACTCACTGGTTTCTTTTCATAAGCAAAAAGTACCTCTTCTTAAAGTGCACTTTGCAGAAGTTTCACTCTTTTTTCAATAAGTTTGAGTTAGGAGCTTTTACCTTGTAGCAAAGCAGTATTAACATCTAGTTGGTTCACTTAGGGAACAAAGAGGCTGACCATGGGCTCACCATATGGATGCTGGTAACACTGATTGCTGGAGAAGGTGTTTTTATGAGATACGCTGAGGTGGATACCTCAGTAGTGAAATGTAAAGACTGATTTTAATTTTAAGCTAATGTGAAATCTTGGCAGAGAACGTTTTAATAAGTGAATGCCTTAAGAGTATTTAAATTACGTTTGCATATTTTAAAATATAAATTTTAACCTGACAGGAGAGATTGTGTGTTGCCCTTGTGTCTGGGAAGGAAGGGCCAGACCTTGGAACCTTTAGAACTTGCTGTTCACAGGCCTTGCAGGGCTACTTGAATCTTCATAGGCCTAACCTTGGCCCAGAAGGAAAATTTAAAAAGTTGCTCTCTAAAGCCATTTGGTGTCCTTGACCAATTGCATCTCTGCTAAGAAGCAAGAGGCATTGTTGGCTGAATGAATAGAGGGTATGTTTCAGCCCTGAGATATTTGAGTTGAATAGCTTGATATTCATTGAGCATTTCTCGGATGATTTTTCCAGTTACCCCTGAAATTTCTGTGTATTGTGTTTTTGGGAAATGAGGTGTGTTCAATTTTAAAATCTAACAACTACTTTTGGGGACTTGCCCACATTTCTGGGATTTGAATGGGGGTTTGTGTCCCGTTTTGCTGTCTTTTAAGTTTACATTTAATATGTTTTTCTGCATCCCTTGCCCACTGGGGATTCCTCTTTGGCTCCTTAAAGTTTGCTGCTTTAGAGTGAAAGTTCAGCAGGGAGGTGATCATGCTGCAAATTCTTTTTGGACTTCTGATAAAGGGAGTGATCAGTGAAGGCCATCGCTACCTTGAGATCTGCAAGGCTGGGTGTTTTTGGTACCTGCTGTCCCCTCCACTGTTATCAGAATACTTTGCCAGTGCACTAATCTCTTTGGAGATAAAATTCGTTAGCGTATTACTAAATGTTAAGTTTCTTTTGCAGAAAATACAGTACCATGTCTGTAATTATTAATATTTAAACTATTTCATTCCTTAACATCCCTAATTTGCTTTGCCTACAGCCTATTCAGTTCCTTTGTTTGGCAGAATTCTGCAAAATGTGTGTCACCCACTACTGAGCTTGTTCAGCCCCTGATGTAATTGTATTGATTTGTTGGTGGTAGTTTGTCTAAAATGTGTGTAGAAAGCAGGTATTTTATAATAAATTGTTATGTAGTGCATGCTCTGTGTGAAATTCAGAGAGAAACCCAGATTCAGTGATTAACAATGCCAAAAATGCAAGCAACTAGCCATTGTTCAAATAACAGTGGTGCTATTTCTCTTTTGTGGCCTTTAGAGTTTTGTTGCCCTAAAATTCCATTTTATTGGGAACCCATTTTCCAGCTGGTCTTTCTTGACAGGGTTTTTTTTTTCTTTTTTCTTTTTTACTACTTTAAGCAGTTTCTAAATAAAATTCTGTATTTCAAGAGTGTCATGTCTTCTGAAATTTGTCTTGCCCTGGTATGTGTTCTTTTAGGTTCAAATGATAAGGTACTGATACTTCTTTCTTAAATTAGTATTGATCTTTTAAAAATCTTTTACTGTTTTTCAAATATGCTTATTTCTCAGCCTATTCCTTTCTTTCCCTCTCTTCTTCACATTATATTTTTCAGCCTCCTGCTATTGTAAATTCTCATAATACTGTGAGAAGTCTTTCAGAAGTCAAGGATTGGCCAAGCTCCGGTGAAAATAGTTTTTCTAGTTTATTTCCTCCTGAGATATACAGCAGGACCATGGGGAGATACTTTTTCCCCCCTTCTTTTTCTTGAAAGTATATTTCAGAGGCCAGGAGCACAATCTTAATCTATAAAATAAACATGAAAATTTTCACCATTTTTTCTCCTTTTTAAAATTCCTTCCTGTAAGAAGTGAATTCAAAGTTAGACTAGCTTCCATTTTCAATATGAAATAACAAGTTAAATGGGTAGAGAGCAGTTTTTGTATGATCTTTAGAGTACCTACCATAATTTGGATGCTATGTAAACCCAACTTGATGATTTTGACTAGGCTTACACTCACATTACTTCCTCTAGAAGTTAATGGTGTTATGTATGCATCTTCAGAAGGAATTTGTCACCTTATGTGTTGGTAATCTAAAAGAAGATACTTCCAGGAGTGCATGGAGTTTGTGAAGATACTGTTGGGTAATGTCAACTGAGAAGTTAACTTGGAAAGAGTGAAGCTGAAACTGTGTACCTCTGACTTAAGTCCATTTACCTGGCTCTTTAGGCTGAGGCACATAAAGTCTTTTGCTGTGCCTAACTCCGGTTAGGTCACTGGTACAATAAATTTGAATAAGCTGCTTGGTTTGCTTGGCAAGTTCTGTGGTGCGTGGAGGATAGGTAAACAAATAGGTTTTCTGGCTTGGATTTAGGATTCATTCATGCTGGTGGTCCTCAAACTGATGGTCTTCAGGATCACCTGGGGAACTTGATTGACAACATATTTCTGCAGTCCATCCCCAGAAATTTCAAATCAGGATATTAAAAATCTGCCTTTTACTATGTACTTCAGGTGACCTGGGCTTGATGTAATCCTTAGACCTGTACTTTGCCCTTACATTTATACCTGCAAGTTAAAGTGTAGTTCTGGCAGGGGTGGGTAGGCAAGTGGATTAATCTTTCTATGTTGCTCCTAGCTTAGTGATTGAGCTAATTGGCCTCTCTTCTTGTTCTGACCTGCAAAACAGGGATGATGATGAAGTGCTTCCCTCACTGGATCCTTTTTGGGTTCAGAATGATCTGACAAAGCATGGGTTCTTCAGATTCAATGTGAAATTCTGTTTCTAGATCAGAAAAGCTTAGAGCAGGGTTTTGTATCCTGAAAAATCAGGATTCCTTAAGATAGGTTTTGAGTATTTGTAAAATAAGTAATAGGATCTTTCAATGTTTCTTTTTCAGCTTGATGGTATTGATGAGCCTCGCTCCTTTCACTTTTCAGACTATGATTTTCATCGTTTTTCCAAGTGAGATCAAGGTCTAGACACACTCAACTGTTTTCTTTTAAATGAAGATTCATGGATTTAAAAAATTGTATTTTCTTTAAGAATATAATACCGTGTTTGAAAGGAAGCATTTTCTTTTGCTACAACCAAAGAGAATTGAGAAGTTTTTTTTTTTTGTTTGTTTGTTTTTAGGATTGTTTTTAATTTGGAATGAGGAACTCATTTTGTGATGTTTACCATAGTTTACTATAGTCCAAAAATAAAACCTAGGAATTAAGCTTGGTTAACTTTTATCAAATTAGCTTGCAAGTATGTGGGTGACCTAAATCTGACTGCTGTTAACAGAGAGTGGGAGTAATTTCTTTGAAGCAAGTTGAACCTGAGCCTGTGGTCAGTGTTTGTGAATGACCAGTCATTTTGCTGGTCTGACTTTGTTGCTATTGATTTCAAGTGAATAGGTCATACTATAAAAAAAAATAATTTTTTTTTATTTTTTTAAAAAATATTTTTATTGATTTCAGAGGGGAAGGAAGAGAGAGAGATAGAAACATCAATGATGAAAAATAGCCACCAAAGTCTAGAGTACATATCAAGAGAAAGATTTAAAATTGCTAAGTGATATGTCAGCACTTTGGAATTCTATATCTTACTCAAAAATAAAATTAATCCCTTAACTCTTTTCTGGTTTACTTTGATTTTCACAGTCTGCAGGAATTGCTACTAATGGGGATAGGATATGAGGAAGAGGAGGAAGAGTAATTTATTTACTGATGTCTTTAACTTTCAGTTTTGGTGGTAGAATGAGATTTGGGGAGCTGGTAGGTGAGATTCAGTCCATCAGGGAAAGTCTTAACAAAGCTGGCTTTATGGCTTTTTCTAGTTTCCGCTGGGAACACAGTTTCTAAGATTAAGTCTTGAATGATTCACAACTTGTAGTGTAGACAAATCAAATCCAAGGTTAAATAAGCATACAAGTGGGTAGACAGAATATATAACAGGAGTGTGTGGCTAGAGCCCTTCTCTGACCTTTACCAAAATGAATGAGGGAGACTTATGGTCAGGAGGCCAAGGACCAGGAGTTGAGACAGTGTCCTCTTCCAGATCATGTATTCCTGGTCTGCAGAACACGGCTTTTCATTGGCTCAGTGAGAAGGTTCCTCTTTCCTCCCTTCTGAGCCAGAAAAAATTACTTCTATCTATAAAAGCCAATATGATACTGGACCAGGAAAGAGTGGGGGAGTGCCTAGTTCTGGCAACTGTTGCCTCTGGAGGCCAATTTTCATCAGTTGAAGGACAATTAGGTTCAAAGGCCAGTGTTTCTCGGCATCAGCTACATACATTTTACATGAGAAATTTTGAAAAAATTCTCATTGACAATGAAATTGCGAAGTGTATAGCTTTTGTGTTTTAATAAAAGTTTTGACTATAAAAGAAAAGGCTTTGACAGAAGTAACAAGTGGTTTAAGAAATACGTTCGGCTTTCTTTCTGCAGGCTGCAGCAAACTGCAGGGAGAACTTTGCCAATATATCCATCTCTAATCGCAATTTAGTGCAAGAATCTAGATGTATTGTACCCAAGCCTGTCATGGTTCATCCTAGTTTAAGTTTGAGTGACCTTCAGATTTCTTTTTTCTCTTGCTTCCTTCACAGTTGTTTTATCATGTTGCTATTTATATTTCTCCTAAAGGGGCCCATTTATATATTTTGATTTTAAGCATACCTCAAGGTCGTCTGGATTTTAGCATTCTAAAGGTTTCTAACCTGATATTGCCATTTGTGGGGGGATGATATTTTATATGTTTTTCTACAAAATAGTATGAGAATTAACCATGTATAATTATATATGACTGTTGTTTTTACTTTGATATTTTAAAACTGCTTGGAAAAATGGAATAAACTATTCGTGTGTTTTACTACAGGTAGTTATAGGCTGTCCCAGTTTGTCCCTGTGTGTGCACCTCCCTGCCAATTAATTTTTAATGAATGAGAAATGAAATAATTCAATGTTGAATGAAATAATTATTTTTAAAAATTTCCCAAAATTTTTAACTTTGTTCACTTTACCCCCATCTTTAAGAAGTACTTTTTTTTCTTTTTTCGGGGGAAGAGATAGGTAAGTAGCCACATTGAGGATCTGCCTTTTTTCTTGATTTACATCATTTTGAAATTGATCTCGTTTGTGTTTGAAAAGGAAAAAGCCTCTGTTCTTGGCTAACATGTTTGCCTGAGATCGAAGTCTGAACAGGAGAGCATCTCCTACCCATTTCTAGGACAGTTTTACCTGCCTTTGGCCATAAGTCATCTGCCCCTACAAATTCTTACAAACTATTCAGCAAACCAAGTTGTATATTACAAATTTTGAAAAATTCTATAAAAGTTGAGGATATGTTTGTTTTTTTAAACTTTATTGAGGAATAATTAATATATAATTGTATATTAGGATACAGGTACTAATGTTTTAAAACACACAGTGGTAAAGTTGGAGAGGACAATATTGGCATTGCTGCTGAGGGGAGTGGAGGAGCCTTCCCTGGAGCAGGTAACTATATCTGCCTTCCTGTAGCCCTCACACCACATGCTAGGGATGGAAGGAGAATAATTGCTTTGCTGAATAATTACTTTGTAAGAATCTGTAGGGGCAGATGACTTAAGGCAGGTACAGCTGTTCCTCTGGCAGCATCCCATCTCCATTCTTAGGGAACAGAATCTCCTTGGGATTGGCAGTTGATGCCTGAACTAGTCTCAAGTGGGACTTGGAACTTCTTTTTCAGAATTACTTTTGTGCTGAGGTTTATCTGGGAGATAACTTTTCTTCCAAATGCCCTCCCCTCCTATTTTTTAAATTTTATTTAAATTTACGTTCTTTTTAGGTGGGAGTGTTCTGAATTTTTCCTTATCTAAAAGAATGCATCTTAATATTTATCCTTTTTTTCCTCATGTTTCATGCCAGGGAAGGGAAAGTGTATTTATTATGACAGAATTTAGCATAGTTAGCCTGTATAAAAATATTGATAAATGCAGGAACTGCTGTAAATAGAAATGATAACATTGAATTGGAAATGAAAGCACTGAGCCAAAACACCACAAAGCACTGAACAGTCAAATGTAGGACCATCAGCCTTGTTTTTAAAAAATAAACACTCTTGCCCTAATTGGTTTTGTTCGGTGGATAGAGCATTGGTCTGCGGACTGAAGGGTCCCAGGTTCGATTCTAGTAAAGAGCATGTACCTTGGTTGTGGGCACATTCCCAGTGGGGAGAGACAGCTGATCGATGTTTCTAACCCTTTTTCCCTCTCCTTTCCTCTGTGTAAATCAATAAAATATTACATTAAAAAAAATAAACACTCCTAGTTTATTAAGACCTTGTTTAATAAAACTGATTTAAAAGACCTGAATCTTTTATGACATTTCATTGAACCAGTCTACTTTTAGTGTTCTACAATGTGACAAAATATTTTCTTTATTGATGAAATGGGAGTAGAAGTTTTTCCTGTATGTTGGTGTTCTCCTTTGTGGTATAAGTCTGGGGAGCGTCTTGTGTGGTGATCAGTTACATGTCAGTAACATGTAGGTCACTATGAAATGCGAGTTAGCTGGATTTCTTTAAATCCAGACTCCATGTCCCTGGTTGAAATTCCCTGAAATTCCCCAAGAGATTTACCTTTGGCCAACCTACCCTGCTGTATTGTGCCATGGACCGAGTGAATAATGCTGCACCAAGTCCAGGCCTGCTCTGAAGTCTGCATATTAGGACCCCCATCTCACATACAATGCTCTGGTAAGCCTTTTCAAAAAATTGGCACTCATGCAGAGGACATGTTAAGAGAGCTGCTGTGCTCTTTCCTGTCCTATGGGGGCCAGTTGGCCTTTTGGTTTTGGTGAACCCTGCTTTATCACAAGGCTCCCTGGCATTTCCACATTTTCCCAAAGTGGGCATTCTGTGCTGTATTTGTCCTGTGGGACATTTTGTACTCATATTGTCCTGGCTATGTGTGCTGTAGCTCCTGTCACTGTCTGCTGTAAGTTCAACTTCACCAATAAAAAGAATGTCTCAAATTGGATGAAAAATGGCTGCGTTGTTATGGTTTGTGGGATGGATTCTGTTGTTCCATTTTGTGTTCTGCATATGGAATTCTGTCTCCTTTCCTGGTTCTCAGTGTGGCCAGCTGACTCTGTAGTTAGATAGAAGCCCCCGGAGTTCCACGGCAACTTCAGAGAGGAGCTGCTTTGGATACAGGGACAGCTGCCAAAATGTCTTACTCAAGATGGAAAGGGAAAACCAGTAAACTTCTGTCAGAAGTGTCCTTCACCTTTAACTGGGGAGATCCTTTTGGTTTAGGGTGAGTGAGGGTTTGGGGATAAAGTAATTTCTAAAAAATTAGACACCTGGGCCCTAACATACATTTGCCTGAAAGCAAAAGCTGTACAGGAGAGCATTTCTTACCCATTTCCAGGACAGCTTTGCCTGTCTTTGGCCTTAAGTCAACTGCCTCTACAGATTCTTAAAAACTATTCAGCAACCCAATTATTCTCCTTCCATCAGTAATGTGTGGTACTAGTGGCTGTTCAAGCTCCACTCCTGTGTCCAGGTTTGTGCAGTTCCTGGCTCCTGCCCCAGAGCAGGTAAACTTTAGGGAATACATTTAGGCCAATGCATTTGGCTTTTCTGATCTTACTCATTCTCTATTCTAAGAGAAATTTAATTCTATATATGAAGTTTCCTTCTCGCCAGTATTGGAGGACTACTCTCTGCTTCTTACTCTTTTCCTTATTATCTCTTGGGTATCTCTGTTGCCCTCCACGAATGTTTTTCCACTTGTTTCCTCAGTCCATGAACATAGAGTTCTCTCTCTTCTGATTAAACACATTTTTCTAAAAAATACTTAGTTTTGAAATAATTAGCATTTTCTAAATAGTGTAAGAATGATATAAAGAACTCTTTGCCCATTTTGTCTGATTGTGAACATTTTGCCATGCTTGCTTTGTCGTCATATATGTTTGTTGAATAAATTAGACACTGCCCCTTTACCCTGAAATGCTCAAGAATATTATTTCCTAACAGCAGGGACATTCCCTTATAATCACAGCACAACAATCAAAAGCAGGGAATGTTAATTCAGTAATATTTGAGAATGTAGAGCTCCCTTCCAGCTGTCAACAATGGTCCTAATGGCCCTTAGAGGTTTTTTTGTTGTTTTGTTTTATTGTTGAAACTATTACAAAAGCCCCCTTTTTATCCCCATTAACCCCTCAAGCGTTTATAGAGTCTCCCCTTCCACCTCCACCCTCAGTCTGGGATCCAATTTGGGTCATTGCCTTTAGTTGTTGGCTCTCTTTAGTCACCTTTAATCTGGAACAGTTCCTTGGCCTTCCTTTGTTTTTCATGACACTGACATTTTTAGAGTAAAACCCAGTTATTTGGTGGAATGGCCTGCAGTTTCGGTTTGTCTCATTTCTCCAGACTTTATTTAGGTTACACGTGTTTGTCAGTAATATCACATGTCAGTGATGGGTCCTGAGTTCGGCACACCAGGAGGCATGCAGTGGCCTTTTGCTCCCTCGTTGGTGATGTTACTTTAACTGTCAAGACTTTAAAGCAAAACAAAGCATGCTTATTTCATTCAAACTTACCCATGCTTTCCTGCTTTATATAAATGTGATGATACATGTGCCTTTCGTTAGTGCAGACTTTTTTGTATTCCTTTATTCTTTGCCCGCCTTTTGCCACATTAGCCCCCAACTCCCCATCCCCATAACCCATATCCAATGCCCCTGATTCTATTATATTCACCAGTTTATTCTGTTCATCAGATTTTTTTATTCACTTGATTTTTAGATTCACTTGTTGATAGATATGTATTTGTTGTTCATAATTTTTATCTTTACCTTTTTCTTCTTCCTCTTCTTAAGGAGTACCTTTCAGTATTTCATATAATACTGGTTTGATGATGATGAACTCCTTTAGTTTTTTCTTATCTGTGAAGCTCTTTATCTGTCCATCAATTCTGAATGATAGCTTTGCTGGGTAGAGTAATCTTGGTTGTAGGTTCTTGCTATTCATCACTTTAAATATTTCTTGCCACTCCTGTCTGCCCTGCATAGTTTCTGTTGAGAAATCAGCTGACAATCGTATGGGTGCTCCCTGGTAGGTAATTAACTTTTTTTCTTGCTGCTTTTAATATTCTCTTTGTCTTTTGCTCTTGGTATTTTAATTATGATGTGTCTTGGTGTCCTTTTTGGATTCCTTTTATTTGGGGATGGGGCAAGTTTTGAGTCATTATTTCTTTAAATAGGTTTTCAGTATCTTACTCTCTCTCTTCTTTTGGCACCCCCATAATTCTGATGTTGGTATGCTTAAAGTTGTCCCAGAGGCTCATTACACTATCTTCATATTTTTGGATTCTTTTTTCTTTCTTTTTTTTTTTCCCAGTTGAGTGTTTTTTGCTTCTTTGTATTTCATATCTTTGACTTGATTCTTGTGATGATCTAGTCTGCTGTTAGATCTCTGTATAATATTTTTTATTTCAGTCAGTGTATGCTTAATTTCTAGTTGGTCCTTTTTCATATCCTCGATCTTGCTAAATTTATTGATCTTTTCTAGAAAATTCTTGAAAAAACTTATAACCATGGCTTTGAACTCTATATCCAGTCGTTTGCTTTCCTCCATTTCTTTCATCTGTGATCTGTTTCTTTCCACATTTTGGCTGCTTCCCTGAGTTGATAGAGTGGCTTTGTGTGCTCGGTGTCCTATAGGGCCCTGTCCTTCTGCCTCCCCAGTTACCTGAGGTGGTGACTTTGGGGGCACCCCTTTGTAGGCTGTGTGCACAGTCTTATTGTAGTTAAGCCTTGATTGTTGTTAGTATCACTGGGAGGAATTGACCTCCAGGCCAATTGGCTGTAAGGATCAGCTGTGTCTACACTGAGAGAACTTCTGTGCTGGAGACACCCTTATGGGGCAGGACTTGCAAAAGCCTCTGTGCTCAGCTTGGATTGGGCAGAGTCTCAGGGCAGAGCAGACAGCATTGGTTTCCTAGCAGCCGTGCCCTAATAGACCCCTGTGTCTCCGTGTCCTGAGAGAAAGCCGCCCTCAAGTTCTGCCCGCTGCCAGACCAGTTTCTCCTCAAAGGAGTCTGGGTTCCCAGAGTCTCGCCTGGAGCTGGAGTTCAGTGCAGTTGGGAGCTTTTGTCTCCCTCCCACTTGAGAAAGCCAGCCACACACTTAGTTGCCCGCCCTCTCTGTGTGCGCCTCAGTATCTCTGTCTTCCACATTTCCTCTGAGTCTCAGTGTGCTTTTCTCTTTCCTTCTTTTTTTAAATTAAATCTTTATTATTCAGATTATTACATTTGTTTCTCTTTTTTCCCCTCCATAGCACCCCTCCACCCATCTCCCACCCCTCCCTCTGTCCTTAGCTCCCTCCCATTGATCTCATCCATAGGTGTATGATTTTTGTCCAGTCTCTCCCTGTACACCCCTCACCCCTTCCCCCCTGAGAATTATCAGTCCACTCCCTTTCTGTGCTCCTGATTCTGTTATATTCACCAGTTTATTCTGTTGATCAAATTTTTAATTCACTTAATTTTTAGATTCACTTGTTGATAGATATGTATTTGTTGTTCATAATTTTTTGGCTTTTACCTTTTTCTTCTTCCTCTTCTAAAAGAGTACCTTTCAGCATTTCATATAATACTGGTTTGGAGTTGATGAACTCCTTTAGCTTTTTCTTATCTGTGAAGCTCTTTATCTGCCCTTCAATTCTGAATGTTAGCTTTGCTGGATAGATTATTCTTGGTTGTAGGTTCTGCCCTTCAATTCTGAATGTTAGCTTTGCTGGATAGATTATTCTTGGTTGTAGGTTCTTGCTATTCATCACGTTGAATATTTCTTGCCACTCCCGTCTGGCCTGCATCGTTTCTGTTGAGAAATCAGCTGACAGTCGTATGGGTGCTCCCTTGTAGGTAATAAACTGTTTTTCTCTTGCTGCTTTTAATATTCTCTCTTTTTCTTTTGCTCTTGGCATTTTAATTATGATGTGTCTTGGTGTAGTCCTCTTTGGATTCCTTTTCTTTGGGGTTCTGTGTGCTTCCTGGACTTGTAAGTCTATTTCTTTTACCAGATGTGGGAAGTTTTCAGTCATTATTTCTTTAAACAGGTTTTCAGTATCTTGCTCTCTCTCTTCTTCTGGCACCCCCACAATTCTGATGTTGGTACGCTGAAAGCTGTCCCAGAGTCTCCTTACATTATGTTCACATTTTTGGATTCTTTTCTCTTCTTGCTTTTCCAGTTGAATGTTGTCTGCTTCTTTATATTTCAAATTTTTTACTTGATTCTTGCCTTTCTCTAATCTGCTGTTAGGACTCTGTATAATATTTTTTATTTCAGTCAGTGTATGTTTAATTTCTATTTGGTCCTTTATCATCTTTAGTAGGACCTTTACCATCTCTAGTTGGCTCTTTTGTATCGCTAGTTGGTCCTTTTTCATCTCCTCTTGGGTCTCACTAAATTTATCGAATTTTTCTAGCATATTCTTGAAAAACCTTACAAGCGTGGTTTTGAACTCTATATCCAGTCGTTTTTTTTTCTCCATTTCTTTTTGTTTGTGATCCCTTCCCTTGTCTCGGCATTTTCACTATGCCGGGGAAACTTCTGTGTTGGATTCAGCCTTATGATACCAGATGCAAAACCGAAGAAGCCTCTGTTGAGCTTAGTAGGGGTGGAGTCTCAGGGCTTAAGGGACCGCCTTGCCTTCCAGTCGGCCCCGCCCTCCACGGCCCCTGAGTCTCACGTGACTGGGTAATCCCTGGAGCGGTCCTTGTGTGCGTGCGCACCCGCAGTGCCTCTAACCACTGCCTTTCCAGCTCCCCTGAGCACTAGGACCACACGAGTGTAGGTCCCCAGGGTTTCGCCCGAAACAGGGGCTTAGTGGAGTCAGAAGTGGCACAGTTCGGAGGGTCTGTCTCCCGCCCACTCTCGAAAGCCAGCGGCACTATCAGCAATCCGTCCTGCGCGTAGCACCGTCCGCGTGCAAGACCAGACCTGATCTTCTGCGACTCCCCTAAATTTCCGTGCACCTCTCCCTTTTCACAGTCCAAACTCCCCCCGTATGAGTTTCACTGGATCTGGGGTTTAGTGTCGTAAAATAAGGGGTTCAATGCCGTTGGGAGTCTCCGTTTCCCTCCCGCAGAGAAAGCCAGCCAGGTACTCCGGCACCCGCTCTCTCAGCGCGCGCGTCTCAGTACCTCGGCTTTTTGCAGCTCCTCTGGGTCTCCGTGAGCCCCTCTCTTTCCTTCTAGCTGTAGAACTTACACTCCACCAGCTTTCTTGTGGTTCTGGATGATGTCCGTTCTGTCTTTTAGTTGTAGTTTTGAAATTGTTGTGCGAGGCAACAGTGTAGGTGTTTACCTATGCTGCCATCTTGGATTCCTCCTCTCTTTCCTTCTAGTTGTAGAATTTCTACTCAGCCAGCCTTCCTGTGGTTCTGGATTATGTCCGTTTTGTCTTTTAGGTGTAGTTTTGAAATAGTGCGAGGCAGCAGTTTAGGTGTTTACCTATGCTGCCATGTTTGTTTCTCCTATCCAAAAGTCTTTGAACCTGATTCCAGGGTCTATAGGTGCCTACTTCCTAGTGCATCCGTTTTGAGGCAGCTCGTGTTAGGCTTGAGGTGGCTGTGAAGCAGTGTAGGTGATGGGAGGTCAGCCTAGATGTCCAATTAGGGTGTCCATGTACATGTCACCATCCATAAGCCCCTTGAGCAGGACAGAGAGGGCATGGGGGGTTTAGGGGATTTAAGGGGCTTAGTGGCTGGCTCTCCCCACACTGCCAAATTCTGGCACTGAGCTGAGGAGTTTCAAGAATTCTAAATTTGAAACTGGTTGTCCAGGTTATTTTGAAAGTGTATTTATCAAGGCAGAGAATAGAATATTTTATTCAATAATATATTAACTTGACATTTAAAGTGTTGAGATTTGCTATGTGGACCTATATTCTCTGGCCTTTGTCCCATAATTATTAAGGATAGTCCTATTTACAAATGTAGTGTGCATAATGTGTGTGTGCACAATGCCCTTATTTGTATAAACATACCTTTTTTTCTTGTATGAAAATTGGTATACGTGCACTCTAGCATCTTTTCTTAATTATTTGTCTCTCATGGAAATCCCTCCTAGTTGTCTGCTGGAGGTTAGGCTCCTCCTTTGAGTGCTTGGGTAAGGATCGGAGTACAGTTGTACTGATTTTTCAGACATCCCTCTTCTGATAGACATTCACTTTATTTTTGCCACTATGATCAATGCTGCAGCAATTACTCTTGTACAGTGGTCTTTTACAGGTTAGTAAAGTAAATCGCCACCCACCATTGAAATAAATTTTAAAGATTGCCATGGACCTTTTCTGAATTAAAAAATAGAGATTTAGAAATCCTTTGTAAACTCCCCTGCCAGAAATAATTGCCATTACACATGGAGTATAATTCCCCAGGTGCTCTCCATGCTTGTGCTAACACACACATGCTTAACAGCAGTGGACATAGAAGTCCACTTCTGCAGCCTTTTATCCTAGGGACCTTTAATGGCCATGTTCCGTAGCCCTTTCATTTTCATATCTTGGTCCACTTTGAAGCATCCCATCCTCCTTGCTGACTCATCCTGTTTTGTCTGTGTTTCTCCTCTTTCTGTCTCCTAAATGTAGCCGCTCCTCAAGTGTTAGTCCCATATTTCCAGGTATTTGTGGTGTTTTTTTATTTTTTTATTTCTAATTGGACAGTTCAGCATAACATGCATTAGGCTACTTTCCTTCTTTGCTCCCTTTTCTAGAAATGTTTCTGGCATTTCCCTCAGTTACCCTGAGATTTGGCTTCCAAATCTCCTTTCTTTTGGCTCATCTTTCTCTGTTGGTCCTTACATCTAGCTGCTGCCAAGACACTGTTAGGTTAGGATTCTGTTGGCTAATCTTCAGTCTCTGCCCGCCCCTCTCCCCCCACTCAATGATCAGTGTTTATAATTGCCCTTCATCCTGTTTAGCCTCCCTGGCAAGATAATTTAAAATGCTACATTCTACTTCCATTTTTTTTTCTCTTCTCTCCCACTCTTCCTCCCCTCTCCCCCAGGAGCCCTTTACCAAGCCAAACTGGCTCATTTGTTCTACTGAGTATATGTGGGGCTTGACTCCTTCCTGGCCATTCCCCTGCCATCCTAGAGTACCCTCTCCGTTCCTGCTGGTGGGACTTGCTAAAGAGGTGAACTCACTGGCTCCCATCTTCCATGGAGGTGATACTGATCCAGTGGAAACATGTCATTTATATTCTCAGATCTGAGCTCCAGGGAACAGTCCTCTACACATTCTCCCCTGACCCTTCGCTACTGTGAGGATGTTCTGTCACCTCTCCCAAAGAAGTCCTATCTCTGAGGGCATCAGAGGGCAGTGTTGGGGGAGGTGTAGGAAGTGGACAGTTGGGCCCTCCTGCTTCCCTTCTGGTGCATGTTTTTGACCCTTTGGACACAGGCCTGTTCCTGGGCCTTATTATCCTAATCTATGAATTGTAGTTGGGTCACCTTATGGCCTCCTAATTCTGTAAAAAGGGGTGTCCCCTTTAGGAAGCCCCTGGCTGTCATCCAGGAGTATAGTAACTGAGAAGCCCCAGGGCTTCAGAAGGGACAACTTTCCATCAGGGGGATGAAAACTCAGGTATGAGCGTGGAAAAGCTTCCTATTGGAGAAGCCCCTATGGGAAAAGGGATGCTCATCAAATGTGTGTTTGGGTGTCCATCGGCACAGCTCAGCCACCCCCTGCCTTAACCCTGACTTCTTTCCCCACTTCCTTTGACCCAGCTAGGTCAGCCTCCCACAGGGCCCTTACAAAAACTGGACTTAACGTGACTATGATTCCCTATTCTAGGTCAAAAACAGAATCTTCCGAGGACTTGAGTCTTCCACCCGAAGAGGTAAGAGAACCAGAGTTGGTGATGGGAGGGGATATTCTAGCGTCACTCAGACATAACTCATAGGCAAAGAATAGAAGTCTGTATTGGTTATCAGCCTCTCACCAGGGGTTGCAAACTCAGATATTTACAAGGCCAGATAGGAAACTGAAGTGTGTGCTGAGGCAGGCTGGTTCTTCCTTTTCAAAGCACTGCATGGGCCAAGTGCAGCAAATATGAGGCTACCCAATGGCAACCTCTCCATGGACTAGACTTAATTTTCTTCAGCCAGGTTATGATAATGGGCTGTACAAATTACTATCAAGCCAGATAAGTATTTAGTGTCTACTATGAACTTGGGGCTAGGGAATTATAGAGATAATTAGTATAAATTAAATTTAAGATTAAATTAAGATCAATATGCCCTTGCTCACTATGAGAGGAGCCATCATTTATTGTGTGACTGCAGTTTGCCAGGCCTGCGCATGTGTTCAGATGTGCTTAAATTTTACCACAACCCTGTGGGTATTGTGGATCTCTTTATCCGATGAAGACACTTGTGGCTCATAGAAACGATATAATATGCTCAAGATAATTTCCTCTGAAATAGGGAGCCAAGCAGAATTCTAGCCCATGCTACCTACATGTATGGATACACGTACTAGTATAACACATGCATGGAAGATATGAACAAAGAGTTTAGGAGTACAAAGGTGGCAGTTGTGACTCCTTGGAGGAGGTGCAGAATGGGTAGGAGTTCACCTCTGGGTGAGATGGTCAGTAATACAGAGAGGGAACAGTGTAAGTAAAAGTGGAATGCTTGCTGTGTCGGGATGTTGGAGAGCCCTGGGTGTACCTAGACCATGGTGTATACATTGAAATTAGAAAGATAGGTCAGGGCTGCATTGCAAAGGGTTTTGAATGCCACACTCAGAAGTCAGTGGTGGTAGTACCCTGGAAATGTCAGAGCTGATCAGATTTGCCTTCCAGAAAGATGATTGGTGCCAGTATTGGGAGGTGGATTGACAGAGAAAGCCAAATTCTGGTCCCTGTTAGTGGAGGCCACTGTTCTTGTTCCAGCAAAAGGCCAGGGTTCAGGGTGGAGCAGGGATATCATGAAAGGAGGGTTTAGATGTAAGAGATGGATCACAGTAGGAACTAATAGGAGGGGCAGTAAGAATGTGTAGGAGGAAGAGGGAAGAATCAAAGATGGTGCTCAGATTTCTAATCTGTGGGCCTGTATGGCCGGTGAGAGATTAACTAGTTTATTTGCCTGGATCCATGAAGGCAGGTCTTCACTTATGTGTCCACAGTGCCTGGCACTCAACAAATGTGTATGGATATTGAGGGAATGAATGAAAGTTTACAGGAGATGAGCATTTTGCCTGATTGGTGGGGTTGGGGTTAGGAGAGTGAATAGTCCAACCTCCACTAAAGTTTTCTTGTCCGAAAAAGCCTCAAAAGCAGCACATCTCAGTGAGCATCACTGGGTGGTTATCAGGTCATAGTCCACACCTGCAGTTTTTTTGGGGTGGCAGACTTTGAGAACCTGAGCCTTTAGTAACCTGAAGCATTGTGCCAAGTATCAGAATGAGTAGGAGCAAAAGAGAGGAAGCATTGTTGATTGTGGAGGGATGGAGGGGTAGGGAAGGCTTTTAGTGGGATGTGGGAGGTGAGTAGGAGGAAGCTGTGAGTCCCTGATAGAGGGAGGGGACTCACACGAGCTTCCAAGTGTGTGCAAATGAATTGTCTGGGCTAGTCAGAACCATATCAAATTGTCTGGGGAACACAGAGCTGGATTTCTTGGGGGCTTGAATTCTGACAACTGAAGATTTGAAACAATGTGCAGCTTGGAAATTGAAGCACCTTATAAATAAATTAGAGCCCTGTTATGTGTAAGGTAGGACGTTGGCACATCTGCTAAACTCATTGAGCCTTAGTAGGGAAATCTGTTAAAGAAGAATTTGACAAAGTCAGGGAAAGCAGGCTAGATCTTTCTTGGTCTTCCTAGGTCTGAAAGTGGTCTGTTAGTAACATACCATAACACTGTTCTGTCCTTTCCCAAAGGCGCTCTCTCTCTCTCTCTCTCTCTCTCTCTCTCTCTCTCTCTCTCTCTCTGTTGCTAATCCTCACCTGAGAATATTTTCCCATTGATTTTTAGAGAGAGTGGGAGAGAGTGGGAAAGACAGAGAGAAACATCGATGTGAGAGAAACACATTGATTGGTTGCTTCCTATATGAGCCCCAACCAGGGCCTGGGCCAAGGAGGAGCCTACAACCAAGGTATATGCCTCTGACTGGAATTGAACCTGGCACTCTTTGGTCCATAGGCTGAGGCTCTACCTATTGAGCTAAACTGGCTAGGGCAAAGCTCTCTCTTTTAATCAGATATGCTTAAAAATGTTCAGAGCATGAAATCAACCTTCTCAGTCTTGTAGTCATATTTGTTCCAGTCACCAATCGTAGGTAGATCCCCGTCATCATCCGTCGCCTTTAGCCAGACGCCCACCGTCCAAGATGAGTCTCAGCCATTTGCAGAGCTACACCTGGCCAAGATTAAGAGAATATTTGACGATGACGACGGCATAAGCTCAACTAGAGGTAAAGCTGCACTGTGGGCTTAGTCTCTTAGCTTTTGCTCAGTGGGAGACCCAGTACCTGTAGTGTTTGGACAAATATTTTTGCATCCAGTGTCTCCTTTATTGTTAAACTAATAGCCCGATGCACAAAATTCATGCAAGGGGAAAAGGGTGATGTTCCCTCAGCCCAGCCTGCATCCTCTCCAATTGGGGGCCCCTTGGGGAATGTCCGACCACTGGTTTAGGGATCAGGCCTAAACCGGTGGTTGGACATTCCTCTTGCAATCTGGGACCACTGGCTCCTAACTGCTCACCTTGCCTGCCTGCCTGATTGCCCCTAACCCCTCTGCCTGATTGCCCCTAATCTCTCTGCCTGCCTGCCTGCATGATCACCCCTAGCTTGCCTCTGCCTGCCTGCCTGATCGCCTCTAACTGCCCTCCCCTGCCAACCTGATCTCATCCCCAACTGCTCTCCTGCTGGCCTGATCTTAATCCCAACTGCCTCTGCCTGTCTGATCACCCCTAACTGCACTCCCTTGCCGGCCTGATCACCCCTAATGGCCTCTGTCTTGGCCCCCACCACCATGGCTTTGTCCAGAAAGAAGTCAGACATTCAGAAGATGGCCGGTCAACCCTGTCTAATTATCATATTTCCCCTTTAGTAGTATAGATAGATTATATAGGATAGGATTGCTTAAATGGGGGAGGGAGGAAAACCTTTTTCATCAGCAGGAGATTCTCTTGGCAGACAAAAATACATAATCCCTATATCTGGACTGATAGCCATATGAACTATACTGCCAAACTGGTCATTAAAAAACTGAGCCACTTTCTTACACCTTGCACCAAACAGCTGTGGCCCTTAAAATCTTTTCCTCAGCCCCCACCTTAGGTTCTGCCTTCACACTTTACCCAGATTTGGTTCTGATTGGTTGGTTTTTATGCCAGTCAGTGTCAAAGGCTCTGCCTCCTAGGCAGCCATTGGCTCTTCACACTTCAGCCAGATTTGGTTCTGATTGGTCAGTTTCTGTGCCAGTCAGCATCTCCAGGCCTATCAGTAGGACTGATCAGCAGCCCCAGAGGCCCAAGAGAAAGAGAGGCACCGCTGCTGGCCAGGCCCTGAGAGAAAGAGAAAGGCAAAGGCTGACCAACAGCTGCCACAGAGGCTATGGATCAGACCCTGCTTCTTTCTCCTGTCCTCTCTTTGGGCCTGATCTGCAGCCTGCTCGGTAGTCAGTGCTGGGTTGCTCAGCACTGACTTGCTGTTGGTCACGCTTTGGTTGTTTTGGATGTTATGGAACTTAGGTTTTTATATATTAGGATAAATATTGTAAGCATATGGGAAGCTACTTGGGATTTAGAAAGGAAAAAAAAATCCCTAATCCAAATACCTAACTGTAACCACTGTCAGCACTTTGGCATATATTTTTTCAAATAATTTTATACGTATGGCTTATTACCTATTGCTGTGTAACAGTATTCCTACAAACTTACAGACTTAAATGACCACATTTATTATCTCACACTTTTAGTGGATTAAGAGTCTAGGCATAGCTTAGCTAGATCCTCTGCTCAAGGTCTCACTACCATGCAATGAAGGTGTTAGCTGGGGTTGTGGTGTCATCTGGGATTTGACTGGGCAAGAATCCACTTCTGAGCTCATTAGATTGTTGGCAGAATCCAGTTCCTTGAAGCTGCAGGACTGAGGGCTTCTATTTCTTGGCTGGAAGCTGCCTTCAACTTCTAAAGCTGCCTACCGTTCCTGACCATGTGGGATTCTCCATCATGGCTGATTTCAAGGCTTAAGCCAGCGAGGGAGGTAGAAACTCCACCACGATGGGTGCTACAGTCTTATCACATAGTAATGTAATCATGTACATGTGGTGCTGTACATCCCATCACCTTTGCCATATTGGTTAGAAGTGAGCCACAGATCCCACCACCCTCGAGGGGAGGGGATCGCAGGAAGGAATGAACACTAGGAGGCAGACCTCATGGGGCCTCTTTTATTTATTTATTTATTTATTTTATTTTTTTCTTTTTATTAATTTTTATTAATTTTTTATACATATCTCCCCATTGGCCCCCCTCCCTCCCAGGCATACCCCAACCCCCCAGTGTCTGTGATCATTGGTTTTGTTTATAAGCATGCATACAAGTCCTTTGATTGATCACTTATTTACCTCACCTAACTTTAATCTTTCTGCTGTAATTTCACAGTCTGTTTGATGCTTTATGATTTTTGTCCCCCTGAGAAATATCAGCCTACTCCCTTTCTGTGCTCCTGATTCTATTTTATTCACCAGTTTATTCTGTTGATCAAATTTTTAATTCACTTAATTTTTAGATTCACTTGTTGATAGATATGTATTTGTTGTTCATAATTTTTTGGCTTTTACCTTTTTCTTCTTCCTCTTCTAAAAGAGTACCTTTCAGCATTTCATATAATACTGGTTTGGAGTTGATGAACTCCTTTAGCTTTTTCTTCTCTGTGAAGCTCTTTATCTGCCCTTCAATTTTGAATGATAGCTTTGCTGGATAGATTATTCTTGGTTGTAGGTTCTTGCTATTCATCATGTTGAATATTTCTTGCCACTCCCGTCTGGCCTGCATCGTTTCTGTTGAGAAATCAGCTGACAGTCGTATGGGTGCTCCCTTGTAGGTAATGAACTGTTTTTCTCTTGCTGTTTTTAATATTCTCTCTTTGTCTTTTGCTCTTGGTATTTTAATTATGATGTGTCTCGGTGTGGTCCTCTTTGGATTCCTTTTATTTGGGGTTTTGTGTGCTTCCTGGACTTGTAAGTCCATTTCTTTTACCAGATGTGGGAAGTTTTCAGTCATTATTTCTTTAAATAGGTTTTCAGTGTCTTGCTCTCTCTCTTCTTCTGGCACCCCCACAATTCTGATGTTGGTATGCTTGAAGCTGTCCCAGAGGCTCCTTACATTATGTTCACATTTTTGGATTCTTTTCTCTTCTTGCTTTTCCAGTTGAATGTTTTCTGCTTCTTTATATTTCAAATTTTTGACTTGATTCTTGCCATCCTCTAGTCTGCTGTTAGGACTCTGTATAATATTTTTTATTTCAGTCAGTGTATGTTTAATTTCTAGTTGGTCCTTTTTCATCTCTAGTTGGACCTTTTCCATCTCTAGTTGGCTCTTTTGCTTCTCTAGTTGGTCCTTTTTCAACTCCTCTTGGCTCTCGCTAAGTTTATCCAACTTTTCTAGCATATTCTTGAAAAACCTTATAAGCATGGTTTTGAACTCTATATCTAGTCGTTTTTTTCCCTCCATTTCTTTTGTTTGTGATCCCTTCCCTTGTCTCGGCATTTTCACTATGCCGGGGAAACTTCTGTGTTGAGTTCAGCCTTATGATACCCAACTTGCAAAACTGAAGAAGCCTCTGTTGAGCTTGGGATGGGTGGAGTCTCAGGGCTTAAGGGACCGCCTTGCCTTCCAGTCGGCTCCGCCCTCGACGGCCCCTGAGTCTCACGTGACTGGGTAATTGCTGGAGCGGTCTTTGTGCTCCAGCGCCTGCAGTGCCTCTAGACCGCTGTCTTTCCAGCTCCCCTGAGCACCAGGACCACACGAGTCTCGGTCTCCAGCGTTTCGCCCAAAACAGGGGCTTAGTGGACTCAGAAGTGGCACGGTTGGGTGGGTCTGTCTCCCGCCCACTCTCGAAAGCCAGCAGCACAATCAGCAATCTGTCCTCCGAGCAGTGCCGTGCTTGACCAGGCCTCTGATCTTCTGCGACTCCCCTATATTTCCGTGCACCTCTCCCTTTTCACAGGCCAAACTCACCCCGTATGAGTTTCGGCTGGATCTGGGGTTTAGTGTCGTTAGATAAGGGGTTCAATGCCGTTGGGAGTCTCCATTTCCCTCCCGCAGAGAAAGCCAGCGCGCGTCTCCGTACCTCAGCTTTTTGCATCTCCTCTGGGTTTCTGTGAGCCCCTCTCTTTCCTTCTAGCTGTAGAACTTGCACTCAGCCAGCTTTCCTGTGGTTCTGGATGATGTCTGTTCTGTCTTTTAGTTGTAGTTTTGAAATTGTTGTGCGAGGCAGCAGTGTAGGTGTTTACCTATGCTGCCATCTTTTCCATGGGGCCTCTTACACGTATGGCTGTGTGTGTGTTCTTACATGTCTATAATTGTACTACATATGTAATTCCAGACCCTTTCTCTTAATGTTGATATTCTTTAAGGGCATTTTCATACTGCTATGTGGTCTTCCAAGCCATCATTACCAATAAACGCAAGTGTTGTACTGGTTGACCAAAACCTTCCTTTATATTTGGACATTTAGGTTTATTGAGACTCATAACATTGTAAAGAACAGTCTTTGTGTATCAAATGTTTTCTCTTTACACCTTGATTTTTTCCCCCTGGGATGATACATGTAAAATTAAATAGTAGGAATACTTAAAGGCATTTATATCCACTAAACTGTGAACATTAATGTTAGGGTCCTGTCTATTCAACCCATCAATTTTTTTTTTTTTGAGTTTTACAGCCACACTGTAATGTGGGCAGGAAGGGATAGCAAATCTTGTTTACAATAAGGAATTTGAGTCTGGAGAGAGACCATTTGTTCTGACCTGAAGATGAGATGACTCCTAATTGGAGTTCTTTCATGTTTGTGCTTGGCAGCCAGGAGTTGCCACCTGTGTCTCGAAGGACCCTGGCAGCGCCAATTTTGGCCACTATTTTGATTGTGTTCATTTTGAATAGGTAATGTCATGCAGTTCAAAATTCAAAATGCCTCTTCCTGTGATCCTTTTTTTAAAAAAATATATTTTATTGATTTTTTACAGAGAGGAAAGGAGAAGGATATAGAATTAGAAACATCAGTGAGAGAGAGAGACATTGATCAGCTGCCTCCTGCACGTCCCCTACTGGGGATGTGCCTGCAACCAGGATACATGCCCTTGACGGGAATCGAACCTGGGACCTTTCAGTCCATAGGCCGACGCTCTATCCACTGAGCCAAACCAGTTTTGGCCCTGTGATCCTTTTTTGTTACAGAGAAAAATGTCTCCCTCTGATGGATAAGCACAGAAGTAGGTATAGTTGTTTCCCCCCTTTTTAAAATTTGCAGTGGGAGCCTACTCCCCATAATTCTACTTGTTATTTTTTTTCCCCAGCTTTATTGAGGCACTAGAGGCTCAGTGCACGAAATTCATGCATGGGGGTGGTGTGACCCTCAGCCCAGCCTGAACCCTCTCCAATCTGGGACCCCTTAAGGGATGTCTGATTGCCCGTCTGCCTGCCTTCCTGATTGCCCCTAACCACTTCTGCCTGCCAGCCTGATCACCCCCTAACCACTCCCCTGCCAGCCTGATAGATGCCAAACTGCTTCCTGCCAGCCTATTTGCCCCTAACTGCCCTCCCCTGCAGGTCTGGTCCCCCGCCCCCTCCTCCCAACTGCTCTCCTCTGCAGGCCTGGTCACCTCCAACTGCCCTCCAGGGCCCTCCCCTGCTGGCCATCTTGTGGTGGTCATCTTGTGTCCACATGGGGGCAGCCATCTCTTGTGTTTGAGAGATGGTTTGTGTGCATATTACTCTTTTATTAGGTAGGATAGAGGCCTGGTGCACAGGTGGGGGCTAGCTGGTTTGCCCTGAAGGGTGTCCGGGATCAGGGTGGTTTTCCCTCGGGGCATGGGGTGGCCTCGGCAAGGGGCCTGTGGTGGTTTGCAGGCTGGCCACGCCCCGTCCCCCCCCCCCCCCCGCCCCGCCCCGGCCACCCAAGCGGGGGCCCTGGTATCTGAGATTTATTTATCTTCTACAATTGAAACTTTGTAGCCTGGAGCCGAGCTAAGCCTTCTGCTGGAGCAGCCAACTCTATTGGAAATGTGTCCTGACCAGGAATCAAACCATGACCTTCTGGTTCATAGGTCAATGCTCAACCACTTAGCCACGCTGGCTGGGCATATAACATTTATTTAAAAAAAATACTTATAAGTATATAAAAAATAGTTATTTCAAAGAAAGGAAGAGAAAGGGGTGGAGGTGGGGTGGGTGTTGGGAGGCACTTGGGAATAGAAGTGTGAAGGGCCAGAAACCTGCCTGGGAAGGTGAAGTAGAAGTTTCCCAGGACATGGGGAGGTGGGCAGTTCCAGGAAGGCAAAGGCAGAAGAGAGGTGCAGGGGGGCTGCTGTGCTAGAGGGAGAAGGGATGTCCTGGGGCAAGGTGGGGAGGAAGGGGGTCATGGTAGGGTGACTCAAGTCAGGAGGGGCCCTGGATCCCAGCAGTGGGGCTGACGGGGAAGTGACACATGTAGACCTGTTTGAGGGAGTTGGGTGATATGGGAGGGCTTGGCTGTAAGAGGCCCAGCCCTACAGAGGGGAGTGGAGATTAGGACAGAGAGGAGGGAAAGCTTTGTTTTCAGTCCCTGCTGCGCCACCTTGTGTCCTGAACTGCTCCGTGCCTCTGTGTCCTCACCTGTGTGATGGAGAAAGACAGCACTTCCATTCTAGGGTCATAGGATTCTTATGAGGATTTAAGAGAGAGGACATTGAAAACTCCCCTCAGATGTTCAGTCTAGGTGACTTGGGGGAAGTGGCACCACTAGCAAAGGAGGCAAACACAGGAAAGGGGAGCACATTTTGTGATAAAGATAAGTTGGATGTAAAACACGGAGCCGGAGGGGCCAGGGGGACTTGGAAATGGAGTTAGAGACTGGGAGAGAAATCCTCTCCTGAGATGGAGAGATGCGGGAATTGATGAGATCACTCAGAGCTTCAAGAGGCAAAACAAACGGCAGTGATGAGAAGAGGCAGACACAGGGTGACAGGGCAGGGCCGGCAACAGAGCCCCGAAGAGGCGGAGCTGCCCAGGGAGGCAGGAGGCACTGACAGGTGTGGTTGGTTAGAGGTCACTGGTGGCTCACTGGAGTGGGCTGGCAGAAGTTCCTGCCTGTCTGATTCTAGTAGTGACCACACCCCAGGGAATTGATATTGTTACATTTAAGCTTTGAGAGCTTTTAATTAACCATTTGGGACAAGATGGTGAGTGCTTCCTTTCAGAGGTGTTGAGCCGGGGTCTCGCCTGCTCCCGCAGTGTACATTTCCTTTCTAGAATACCTCTGTGTCTACTCTCTTGTTTTCTCAAAGATTTGGTAGATTGTTTATGAGAAGTATATTAAAATAATGTGGTTGCAAACAGTGTCTATGGTTTCCGAAACACTGTGAAAAGACTCGATCCCTGGGGCGCTGTCACGAGGAGTGTTTTCATTAAACATGGCACAAAGACGTGCTGACTCCAGCTCTGTCCCCAGGGAAGGCTGCTGCTCACGGACCATCATCTGATGTCCATGTTGTACACGGAAGGACTGGGAAGTGCCACTCCAAAAGCATGAGCCTCTTGGCTCTAGCTTCAGATAAATGCAGCGGAGCCTTCTTTAGGCAGGGCATATTTGGTTCAAGCTTTCATTTGTTCCTCCATGCAGCAATAAGCAATAACCATCGTGGCTGTAGCATGATTGCCGAGGAGCATAAACTGGGAGGAAACAGGACCTCTGGAGCCAGATTGCTGGGCTCAGTCTCGGGCTCCACCCCTTCGCAGCTGTGTACCCTTGGCCATAGGACCGCACCTCCTTGTCTGTAGTTTCCTCGAAAGCCCCTCTCATTAGGTGGTCAGTAGGCATAAACACAGATGAGACTGCCACCCAGTGTCGTTGTCATCACATCCTAGTGCTGGCAGAAACCCTCGGGGGACACAGTCATGGAGGGACAGGCTCGGCCTTGCTTTCTTGGAGCTCATGGGCTGGAATGGTGACGAGGAATGTCAGGAGGACAGTAGAGTCGGATGTGGGGGTCGGGGGGCCTCCTAAGTTTCAGATAGGCTTCCCTGGGTGGGGGAACCAGACAATGCAAAGGTCCTTAAGTGGGAATATGCTCAGTGGTTTTAGAAATAGTGTGGGGACTTCATGGCTGGACCAGAGAATGCAAGGGGACTCCGGTGGGAGGTGAGGATGAGAGGAGCAGGATGATGCACAGCCTTCAGGCCATAGCAAAGACTTCAAATACTTGGAGGGCTTTTATTTGTTATTTATTTTAAAAAAATCTTCATCTGAGGTTATGCATATTGATTTTAGAGAGAGGGGAGAGGAAGGGGTAGAGAGAGAGAGGGAGAGAGATCTGAGAGAACATTGATTGATTATCTTCTATACATGTCCTGATCCAGGATCCAACCCACAACCCAGGTATATGCCGGGAATTAAACCCACAACTTTTTGGTGCACAGGATGATGCTCCAACCAGCTGAGCCACACTGGCCAGGGCTAGAGAGGGTTTTAGAAGCACATTATAAATACTGTGCTTGTTTTTTAAAAATCTAGACAGAGGTTATTGACTTACTTGTAGACAGAGAATCTTAAAACCACAAGACCCAGCACAGGAGATATTTCATCCCTTCTCTCTCCTCCTCACCTCTCCCCATCTTTCCCTCCAGCCAAGTTTATATTTTAATTGTCTTTAAAAGATGCACTTTACCTTTCCCTCTATATTTTTAAATTTATGTCTCATTGCAATTCTTTTATTTTAAAGTTTTTAATCAGTTTTCTTTGTCTCGATGCCTGCTCAGTCTTATTTGTTGAGTAATGATATCTGATCTTTTTTAGTACACTCCCCCTATCCCCAGCAGTGGGGCCAACATAGTGCTATTGCGTAGAAGGTGTGTAGCCAGTATTTGTGGGGTGGTTGAATGTTGAACAGGCAATGCAACAAATAACCCGGCAAATGTAACCCTCTCTGTGTCACCCCCTCAGCTCCCAGACACCCAAAAACGCTGTGGTCAGTGGTGGGTTGTGATAAAATATTTATCACATTTATCAATATTCTTTCCTTTCTCTTTTGAAGCCCTGGACAAGATGTCCTTCGTTAAAGCCATGAAGAATTATCTGAGCAATGTGTCAGATGATGTGCTAGAGGCGCTGTTTTTGAAGATGGACATAGACAGCACTGGCTTCATCACCTGGGTGAGGAGGGCAGCCCCGCTGACTTGGTAGTTGGAGGGAGGCTGGGGGCACAGGGCTTGGTGGGCCAGTGAAGCACATGGAGGGTTGAAGATGGGGGCAGTCACCACATTAGAAAGCCTCCTGTGGATTCTGGGATACATGCTGGATGGAGGGAACCCTCAGAATCCTCAAGGGGGCCCTCCTGAGACTTTTGGGGGCTTATCATAGCTCATATCCCTCCTGGGATTCAGGAGAGCGAATGTCAGTGGTTTCTGCATGAGATGAACTGCGTGCACAGCAGTGAGCTGTTCACCAGCCCCGCGTTCGGCTCAGGGCATTTCAGCCAGTACCACAACCATCTCAAGGCACTTTATGCTCAATCAGGAACAGGCAAACCTGTGGCTGTTAAATCCAAAAATGTCAGGGTTTTAGAGCATGTTATTACTCATGCTTGTGTTTTTTTCTGATTTTATCTCTTCTACAATGAGCAAATACTGTACAACATTAAGAATACAGAATACAGAAAAGTACCAAAAAAAGAGTCATTGATGTCATGATGATGACAATGATAACTAGCATTTACACTGGGCATTGTGCTAAGCACTTTATGCATTGTTTTCCTTAAACCTCACAGGAATCCCATGGGTTAGGTGCTAGTGTTAACCTGCACTTGACAGGCTGGGAAACTGAGGCACAGAGAAGTTAAGAACCTTGTCCAGGGTTATAGAGCTAGTTAGTAGGTGAGCCTGTCTCAGGCCCAGGGAGTTTGTCTCAAGAGCCCATCCATTAACTGCTCTATCATACCCCTCTCCCCTTGGCTTAAGGGTACATTCTGGGTCTCTCTTTTTTCTTTTAACTTTCATTTCCCTTAATATCCTATATAATAAAGAGGTAATATGCAAATTAACCCTCACATACTCTCACAAGATGGCTGCCTACGACCAGGCCGACAGCGGGTTAGTGCGGGACAACCAAATGACTGAACAAGCAGGCTGCATGGGGTGACCAGGCTGGCAGGAGGGACAGTTGAGGGTGACTAGGCCAGCAGGGGGCAGTTAGGGGTGACCAGGCCAGCAGAGGGGGGCAGTTGGGGACAACCAGGCTGGCAAGGGGGGCAGTTAGGGGCCATCAGATCAGCATGCAGAGGCAGTGAGGGGTGAATGAGATCAGCAAGGGGCGGGCAGTTGGTGACCAGGCAAGTAGGCAGATGAACAATTAGGAGCCAGCAGTCCAGGATTGTGAGAGGGATGTCCGACTGCCAGTTTAGGCCCAATCCTGAGTGGTCTCAGATTGGAGAGGGTGCAAGCTAGGCTGAGGGGACCACCCCCCCTTGCATGAATTTCATGCACTAGGCCTCTAGTTTTGCAATAAACATGTTTCCAGCATTCTCTCTAGCGACACAATGATATATATATTTTTTTATTGTTTAAAGTATTACAAAAAGTAATACATATGTCTCCTTTTTCCCCCATCAACCTCCCTCCAGGCTCCCCTACCTCCAGGCACATGCCCTCATCCCGTCCCCACCTGACCCTCCTAGTGTCTGTGTCTATTGGTTAGGCTTATATACTTGCATACAAGTCCTTCGGTTGATCTCTTACTCTTTCCCCATCCCCTGCTTTCCCACTGTAGTTTGACAGTCTGTTTGATGCTTCTTTGTCTCTGTATTTATTTTTGTTCATCAGTTTATGATGTTCTTTATATTCCACAAATGAGTGAGATCATGTGATATTTATCTTTCTCTGACTGACTTATTTTGCTTGGTATAATGCTCCCCAGTTTCATCCATGCTGTTGCAAATGGTATGAATTCCTTCCTTTTCACAGCAGTGTAGTATTCCATTGTGTAGATGTACCACCATTTTTTATTTTTTATTTTTTTATTTTTTTTCCTTTTCCACCTTTAATGCCTTTCTTTTTTGTTGTTGTTTTTTTTCCTTTTCCACCTTTAATGCCTTTCTTTTCTTTTTATTTTTCTTTTTCTTTTTTATTGTGTTACATGTATACATATCTCCCCATTGCCCATCCCCTCCTAGGCATACCCCAACCCCCCAATGTCTGTGTTCATTGGTTATGCTTATATGCATGCATACAAGTCCTTTGGTTGATCTCTTATCTATCCCACCTCTCCTTAAACTTCCTGCTGTAATTTGACAGTTTGTTTGATGCTTTATTGCTTCTGTGTCTATCCTTTTGTTCATCAGTTTATAATGTTCTTTATTATCCACAAATGAGTGAGATCATGTGGTGTTTCTCCTTCATTGACTGGCTTATTTCACTAAGCATAAGGCTCTCCAGTTCCATCCAGGTTGCTGCAAATGGTAAGAATTCCTTCTTTTTAATGGCAGTATAGAATTCCATTGTGTAGATGTGCCATAGTTTTCTGATCCACTCATCTGCTGATGGGCACCTATGCTGTTTCCAAATTGTAGCTATTGTAAATTATGCTGCTATGAACATAGGGGTGCATAAATCTTTTCTGATTGGTGTTTCTAATTTCTTAGGATATATTCCTAAGAGTGGGATTGCTGGGTCAAATGGGAGATCCATTTTTACTTTTTTGAGGAAACTCCATAGTGGCTGCACCAGTCTGCATTCCCACCAACAGTGCACAAGAGTTCCTTTTTCTCCGCATCCTCCCCAACACTTGTCATTTGTTGATTTGTTGATGATTGCCGTTCTGACAGGTGTAAGATGGTATCGCATGGTCGTTTTGATTTGCATCTCTTGGATAATTAGTGATTATGAACATGTTTTCATGTGTCTCTTGGCCTTCCTCCTGTCGTCTTTCGAAAAGGTTCTATTTAGGTCTGTTGCCCATTTTTTTATTGGATCATTTATCTTTTATTAAGTTGTATAAGTTGGCTGTAAATGTTGGAGATTAAACCTTTATCAGTGATAACATGTGCAAATATGTTCTCCCATACAGTGGTCTTTCTTGTTGTTTTGTTGATGGTTTCTTTTGCTGTGCAAAAGCTTTTTATTTTGATGTAGTCCCATTTGTTTATTTTTTCTTTAGCTTCCATTGCCTTTGGAGCAGTATCAGTGAAGAAGTTCTTTCAGCATATGTCTGAGATTGTGCTGCCTGTGGATTCCTCTAGTATTTTTATGGTTTCCCGTCTAATGTTTAAGTTCTGTATCCATTTTCAGTTTATTTTTGTATTTGGTGTAAGTTGGTGGTCCAGTTTCATTTTTTTGCATGTATCTGTCCAATTTTTACATAACACCATTTATTAAAGAGGCTATCTTGGCTCTATTGTATGTTCGTGCCTCCTTAGTCAAATATTAATTGAGCATAGTGGTTTTGGTGGATATCTGGATTCTCTATTCTATTCCCTTGGTCTATATGTCTGTTCTTGTGCCAGTACCAGGCTGTTTTGAGAACAGTTGCTTTGTAATATAGCTTGAAATCTGGTATTAAGATCCCACTTACTTTATTCTTCTTTCTCAGAATTGCTGTGGCTATTCATGGTCTCTTTTTTTGTACCAGATGAATCTATGAAGAATTCTTTCTAGGTCTGTGAAATACGTTGTTGGTATTTTAATGGGTAGTGCATTGAATCTATAGATTGCTTTGGGTAGTATGGACATTTTAATGATGTTGATTCTCCCAATCCATGAGCATGGTATGCTCTTCCATCTGTTTACATCTTCCTCTATCTCTTTTTTCAGTGTCCTGTATTTTTCTACATACAGGTCTTTTACCTCCTTATTTAGGTTTATTCCTAGGTATCTTAATTTTTTTGGTGCGATGGTAAATGGGATTGCTTTTTGAGTGTCCCTTTCTGTAATTTCACTATTAGTGTATAGAAATGCCACAGATTTCTTGGCATTCATTTTGTATCCTGCTACATTGTCGAATTCATTTATTAAGTCAATTAGTTTTGGGATGGAGTCCTTCGGGTTTTTTATGTACAGTATCATGTCATCTGCAAATAAGGACAGCTTTACTTCTTCTTTTCCAATTTGGATGCCTTTTATTTCTTATTCTTGTCTAATTACAATGGCTAATACTTCCAGTACTATGTCGAATAGGAGAGGTGAGAATGGGCATCCCTGTCTTGTTCCTGTTCTTAGGGGAAATGGTTTTAGTTTTTGCCCATTGAGTATGATGTTAGCTGTGGGTTTATCATATATGGCTTTTATGATGTTGAGGTATGCTCCTTCTATTCCCACTTTGCTGAGAGTTTTTATCAAGAAAGGGTGTTGGCTTTTGTCAAATGCTTTTTCTGCATCAATTGATATGACTATGTGATTTTTATCTCTCAATTTGTTTATGTGATATATCACAAATATTGATTTGTGGATATTTTACCATCCTTGTATTCCTGGGATGAATCCTACTTGGTCATGGTGTATGATCTGTCTGATGTACTGCTGGATCTGATTTGCTAGAATTTTGGCATCTATGTTCATGAGAGATATTGGCCTACAATTCTCTTTCATTGTGTTGTCTTTATCTGGTTTTGGTATTAGGGTGATGATGGCTTCATAGAAGGTGTTTGGAAGTGTTCCTTTTTCTTGAATATTTTTGAATAGTCTGAGGAGGATAGGTTTTAATTCTTCCTTGAATGTTTGGTAAAACTCTCCTGTGTAGCCTTTGGTCCCGGGCTTTTGTTTGCTGGAAGCTTTTTGATGACTGCTTCAATTTCTTCCATAGCTATTGGACTATTGAGATGTTTAGATTCTTCCTGATTGAGTTTTGGAAGGTTATATTTTTCTAGGAATATGTCCATTTCTTGCAGGTTGTCCAATTTGTTGGAATAGAGTTGTTCATAGTATTTTTTAAATAAACCTTTGTATTTCGGCAGGGTCTGTTGTTATTTCTCCTCTTTCATTTCTGATTTTGTTTATTTGGGTCTTCTCTCTTTGCTTCTTGGTGAGCCTGGCGAGAGGTCCATCAATCTTGTTTATCCTTTTTTTTTTAAACTTTTATTTAGATTTTATTTTATGTTGAATGTACTCCCGGGTCATAAGTTTTTGTTTCTTCAGTTTCTTCTGAGATATCTTTTTCTTCTGTGCCACCTCCTCTTCTGGTTTCGGAACAATCTGCTCCTTCTCAGTGAGGATCATCTCAATGTGTCAGGGAGAGCTCATGTACGGGTTAATCCGCCCATGAGCTCTGTAGGTTCTACGCCGCATCTTGGGGGCTTTGTTCACCTGAATGTGCTCGATGACCAGAGAGTCTACATCTAAACCCTTCAGTTCAGCATTGCTCTCAGCATTTTTCAGCATGTGCAGCAAAAACTCACCACTCTTTTTGGGCCACTGACCCTGTGTCCAGCCCCACTGTTTTGCCTGGGTGCACCTACCTACGCCACCATTATAATGACGGAACGGCACACACTGCTTCTTTAAGGTGACATCCTTCAGATACTTGGTGGCTTTTCGAATATGCATGCCCTTGATGGCCTGGGCGGTTTCATGCGTGTTCTTAAAGTGCACCCCTAGATTGGAGCCTCTTGATTTGCATGATTTTGTGGGGTTTTCGGGGTCCAGTGAATAGCGAACCATCTTCTAAGGTCACCTATGGCTGCTTTGGGGAAGAGGAAGCTTGTTTATCCTTTCAAAGAACCAGCTCTTAGTTTTGTTGATCTTTTGAATTGTTTCTTTGGTCTCCATGTTGTTTATCTTCGCTCTGATCTTTACTATTTCCTTCCTTCTGCTTACACTGGACTTTTCTTGTTGCTCTCCTTCTAGGTCTTTGAGTTGTAGGGTTAGGAAATTTATTACCATTGTTTTCTGTTTTTTTGCAGTAGGCTTGTAGGGCTATGAACTTCCCTCTCAAGACTGCTTTCACTGTGTCCCATAAATTTTGTATTGTTTTGTTGTCATTGTCATTTGTTGCCATGATGTTTTTTATTTCTTCCTTGATCTCTCTGGTTACCCAGTCGTTGTTTAATAGCATGCTGTTTAGTCGCCACGTGTTTGATTTCTTTCTATTGTTTTTATTATAGTTGATTTCCAGTTTTATGTCACTGTGGTTTGAGAAAATGCTTGATATGATTTCTATCTTCTTGAATTTGAAGAGACTTTTCTTATGACCCAACATATGATCTATCTTTGAAAATGACCCATGTGCACTGGAGAAGAATGTATATTCTGTGGCTTTGGGGTGAAATGTTCTGAAGATGTCAATTAATTCCATCTGGTCTAGTGAGTCATTTAGGATTGATGTTTCTTTGCTGATTTTTTGTTTAGAGGATTTGTCCAGTGGTGACAGTGTGGTATTAAAGTCTCCTACTATGATTGTATTGCTGTCAATCTCTCCCTTAATATCCTCCAGAAGTTTTTTTTATGTATTTAGGTGCTTTTATATTGGGTGCGTATATGTTTACCAGAGTTATTTCTTCTTGTTGGATTGTTCCCTTTAGTATTATGAAGTGGCCTTCTTTATCTCTTGTTATGTCCTTCACTTTGACATCTAATTTGTCAGATATAAGTATTGCAACCCCAGCTTTTTTTTCATTTCCATTTGCCTGAAATACCATCTTCTATCCCTTCACCCTCAATCTGTGTGCATCTCTTTTTCTGAGGTGGATTTCTTGTAGACAGCAGATATATGGATCATGTTTTCTTATCCAATTGGTTACCCTATGTCTTTTGATTGGAGCATTTAATTCATTTACATTTAAAGTTATTTTTGATAGGTACTTATCTGTCGCCATTTTTAGTCTTTACCCCAGAGTTCCTTTTTCGCTTCCTATTTCTTTTTATTACAGCAGACCCTTTAACATTTCTTGCATTGCTGGTTTGGTGGTAATATATTCCCTTAGTCCTTTTTTGTCTGTGAAGCTTCTGATTTCACCTTAAATTTTGATTGAAAACCTTGCAGAGTACAGTATTCTTGGATTCAGACCCTTCCTTTGCATGACTTTGTATATTTCATTCTATTCCCTTCTGGCCTGATGAGTTTCTGTTGAGAAATCAGTTGCTAGTCTTATGGGGGTTCCTGTGTAGGTAACTTTCTGTTTCTCTCTGACCGCTTTTAAGATTCTTACTTTGTTGTTGGTGTTTGCCAACTTAATTATAATGTGCCTTGGTGTCGGTTTTTTTGGGTTCATTTTGCTTGGGACTCTGTGAGCTTCTTGGATTTGTGTGGGTTTTTTCTTTTCTATATTAGGGAAGTTTTCTGTCATTATTTCTTCAAACAGGTTTTCTATTCCTTGCTCAGTTTCCGCTCTTTCTGGAACCCCAATTATGCGGATGTTGTTTTGTTTCGTGTTATCCCAAAGTTCCCTTGGGGTCTCCTCTTGCTTTTTAATTTTTTTTTCTGGAAGCTGCTGTACTTGGGTATTTTATCCTAACTTGTCTTCCAGCTCACTGATGCGGTCCTCTGCTTCTTCTAGTCTACTTTTAATGCTTTCTATTGAGTTCTTTATAGCAGTGATGTCATTTTTCATTTCTTCTTGATTATTCTGCATTTCTTCTTGGTTCTTCTGCATTTCTTCTTGGTTCTTCTTTATTTCCTCTTGGCTCTTACTCACATTGTCAATTTTGTCTTCTATTCTTTTCACCCACCTTATGATCATTTCTCTGAACTCTTTCTCTGACAGGCTTATTTCTACTTCTATTTTGTTTACTTCCTTTTCTGGTGATACCTGCCTTTCTGTCATATGTGGGCTGTTTCTTCATCTGCCCATGGTCTTTCTTCTCTGGGTGTCTGGTTATGTAGTTCTCTCTCCTACGTTGATTCAAAGGCACAAACTACAACACGACCAGGTACAACACACAAGGCACTTATCCAAGGCGAAATCTGACCTTTCCGTGTGCCGTGTAGAGTTCCTCTGAGTCCGTGTATCTGCGCCGATTGGAGAGTGGTGTTCTGGGTCCCCCGGCTGTTCAGAGGATGCTGCAGCTGTAGCTTTTCAGACCACCGCAGACATCCACCTTCCTCTGCAAGATGGTGCGGTCTCCACATTCGCGCTGGTGGCTCCGGCAGACAAAAACCCTGAGGCAGTGGGGCTGCCTGGTCAGGGGAGCCCTGTACAGCATTCTTCCACCTTCTCCTGAAGGATAACTGACTTTTAACTTGCCAACAAACACTTTCAGTGCAACTCTCAGCTGCTCTCTCTCCCTCGGCCCAGCGACAAGGCAACAGACGCAGCCGTCTATTCCGCCGCCATATTTTTCTCTTTGTACCACAGTTTTTTAATACATTCATCTGCTGATGGGAACTTAGGCTGTTTCCAAATCTTAGCTATTGTAAATTGTGCTGCTATGAACATAGGGGTGCATATATCCTTTCTGATTGGTGTTTCTGTTTTCTTGGGATATATTCCTAGAAGTGGGATTACTGGGTCAAATGGGAGTTGCATTTTTAATTTTTTGCAGAAACACTATACTGTTCTCCACAGTGGCTGCACGAGTCTGCATTCCCATCTTCAGTGCATGAGGGCTCCTTTTTCTCCACATCCTCATGAGCACTTGTCATTTATTGATTTGTTGGCTGAATGTAGAGTCTAGAGTTGCCAATGAGACGGTACCTCATTGTTGTTTTGATTTGAATCTCTCGGATGATTAGTGACTTGGAGCATGTTTTCATATGTTTCTCAGCCTTCTGTATATCCTCTTTCAAAAAGTGTTTATTTAGATCCTTTGCCCATTTTTTGATTAGAGTTTATCTTCCTTTTGTTAAATTGTATGAGCTCCCTGTAAATGGAGAGATTAAACTCTTATCAGAGGTAACATTGGCAAATATGTTCTCCCATGCAGTGGGCTTTCTTGTTGTTTTGTTGATGGTTTCCTTTGCTGTGCAGAAGCTTTTTATTTTGATGTAGTCCCATTTGTTTATTTTCTCCTTATTTTCCATTTCCCTAGGAGCTGTATTAGTTAAGATATTGCTACGATGAATGGCTGCTATTTTGGTGCCGATAGCTTCTTTTAAGATTTTTATGGTTTCCTATCTTACATTTTAGTCCTTTATCCATTTTTAGTTTATTTTTGTGTATGGTATAAGTTGGTGGTCTAATTTCATTTTTTTGCACATGTCTGTCCAATTTCCCCAACACTGTTAGTCCGGGGCACTGCCTTTTTTTCCCTTGGATTGTAAAAAAACAACAAACAGCCAACACAACAATGGCCAAAAATAAAAATTATACCTATTTTTCTTGTCAGATTGGCAAAATGTATATATTTTTAGTGTGCTGCAGAATTTTAGTACTTAGTTTATGTGTGCCATGAGATGGAAAAGTTGAAACTTGGTGATCCAGCCTTAAGAAAAAGCTTTACGGAAGGAGGCGCTGCTATACTGTCTTCACAAATACTTGCTAATAAACCCTTCACCCAATTCAGATGCAATAGCAGCACTGCTGTTAGGCTGCTTCCCTTTGCCAGCTTGGGTGGGCGTGGGAGAGTTGGGGGAGAATACTGGAAGCTGAGCTTGGCCCAGTGCTCAGACCATTGGGCCAACACCCTCCCTGCCTCGTCTTTCTTCTCGAGACAGTCAAACTGTGTGGATTATATGATGCATGAATTCCGGGGAAAGGAGTTGATGCGGAAGAGCCAGTACCACCTGCGCTTCCAGCTGCCCATGAAGGTCATCCCCCTGTAAGGAGCCTCTCCCTGGGCTGAAAGGGTGGGTCTGCACAAGGCCGTGCTGGCCATGCAGCTAGCACCCTTCCTAAATCTCTGAGCCACCCTTGGTGGGGCCACCAAGGGTCTGGCCCTGGGCCTGGTGCTTAATGTCCTTTAGCTCCTATCAGCCTCACAACAGGGGTTGGGCATGAACATTAGGTAAGTGATTTGTCCCCATTTTACAGATGAGGACATTGAGATTTAGAGAGGTCAAATGAAAGAAAGTAGTGGGTGCTTCTGTTTGCCCCCTCTCAACCTTTAGCTTGCCCAACATGGCTCCTCCTGCTTCCTCCTAGGGCTGGGGCTGAATACACCTGGCAGTTTCATCCACAGGACACAGATGCCTCACACAGTGGGAACAGGGATTAAGAGGCAGAGCAGGAAACTGTTCCTTCTGCCTGCCCAGGCCTGGGGCGGGGGAGGGCGGCCCCTCTGCACTCCTGGAGCATGCAGCTGTCCCTGCCTTGACTTCAGCCTGACCCTGCCTGCTAGATGTTCCTGCGGCTCCTCCCCTGCTGTGCCCTCTGACACTTCTCATCCTCTCTCTGTGCTGTGGCCTGTTAGCCCCTACCCTTCAAAACACCCTAAGAGTGAGGAGTGCTGGGCAGCTGGCTCCCTTCCCAGAGTGCATCTTGTGTGGGAGCAAGAGCTGCCTGTGATCTGTTTATACGCTCAGCCCACAATCCTGGAGGACATTTCCAAATAATGTTCAATTACCTTCATGAAAGGGTAGCCCTGGGCTAAGTTCACCAAATGCACCATCTTGTTCCTACTGCAGTCCTAGGAGGTGGATGTGCTGCCATTGTGGAGATGGGGAAACCAAGACTCCATGATAGGGTGACACTTCCCAGGGTGCTCCTCACTTCATAGCTCTCACTTATTTTATCTGTTCCTCATACTCTCGGGCCTGACAGAGGAAGCAGAATGGGAGGTGACAGCTGGAAGGGTGACTGAGAATATTCATGGGGATCTGGACAGAGCTAAGGACTGATAGCAGAAGGGAGAGGACAGCACCTCCCTCTCTCTTCTGCAGAGGTAGAATTTCACGGTGACTGGGTTATTTTTAGGCCATGGGTCACATCATTTGGAAAGGGCTGTGGCTAGAGTGGGGGTGAAGGTCCCAGCTCTGTTGGTAACCAGGACATAATTCCTGCTGGACATCACCTGCCCTGCTAGGCCCAGAAGTGAAGGTACATCAAATGGGAGAGAGTGTGCTGGGTCAGAAAGTCAAAATTTTTGTGCCTTTTAATTGCCAGATCTCTGGCTTAGCCAGCTTTGCAGCAGGAAAGAAGCCATTGGAAGGCAGCATTGAGGCTTGCTGGGAAGGCTGAGCGAGGGCTGGCCTGCCTCAGAAGCTGTTTTCTGTGCTCAGGGCAGGTCCTTGGAGGGGAAGAGCTGTGCAAAGGGGCCCTGATGTCTCATAGCACCCTCGCACATGTTCCCCCTCTCCATCCTGAGCACTAGAGCAGTGGCTGGAATCAATGTTAGAAAGTTGGTCAAGTGCTACTCTACTCGCCTCTGTGGGCCATTTTCCCAATAAAAGGTCTGCAAAAGCTGTTGCTCTCTGTCTCATCTCCCCACTCATGATGGAGACTGACTGGCTATTTCACAGGACAGGCTTCCTGCTTTGGGAGCTCCATTTCATAGGAGCATTATACGTGGCATCTTCCTTTTGGACACTGTTATTAATGGAAGTAATCTGTGTGGAGGGACAGGGTCTCACATCTCATGGAGCCTGCTGGAGTTTCTCAGTAGTGGACCTGGTTCACGCGTGCGTGCGTGCGTATGAGCAAAGCCCTCCTGCTTGCTTTCCCTTTCTCCTCTGAGTCTGTTCTGTGTTTGGTTGGGCTCTTCCCTCTCTCGTTACCTCCCACAGGAATCACGGGTGTGAGGTTGTGAAAGTGGAATTTTTAATGCAGCGGTTCAAGAAGATTGGGCATTTTCTGACTGTCACTAAGGACGGGAACCTGCAGTTCTGGTCAGAGTCCTTTTCTCTGATCAGCTCCTTTAAGGTGAGTGGGGCCCACATGTGGAGCACAGAAGGGGTGGTCAGAGAGTCTCTGCCTTCCCATTCTGGTTCAGGGTGGTTCCTTCTCAGGGTTTGTGGACTAGGCAGTCTGCACTTGCAGTTACACTCCTGGCTCTAAGTTCTGGCTTCTCCGTGGGACCATGAGCCTCATAGTCCTCCTCTGTAAGCAAGATTCCATCTGATGTCCATTCTACGTGATGTCCAACAGACACCTCAAACCCAGTTTGTCCAAACTAAATGTCACTGTGGTCCTCCCTGCCCACCAGGCTTCTCCTGTGCCCCTACCTCAGTAAGAGGTGTCTGTGTTGGAGATCAGCCCCCTTTCCTTTCCTTGTTACACCTACTCCATCACCAAATCCTGCAGATTCAATCCTTTGCCTGGCCCAGGCAGGAAATCACAGTGGTTGTGAGCTTGGCCGCTGGAGCCTGACTACCTGGCTTAGAACCCTAGTGCGCCACCTTCCAGCTCTGTGATCTTGGGCCAATTACTATAGAGCTTGCCGTGCTTCATTTTCCTCATCTGTCAATGGAGTAGTGATCCCTCAAGAGCAGTGGGAGGATTTAATGACATGATACATGCATGGTGCTTGGAGCTGGGCAAGCCACACAGGAAGTGCCTAAAGAACATAAGCTGACCTCGTCATTGTCTTTATGCCTTCGGTTTCTGGCCAAGTGCAATGAGTGACAAAACACTCAGGCAAACCCACTGTGTGTGTGTGTGTTGCCAGGCCAGTCTAGCCAATGAGGAAGGCACAGCCCTCTGGAGAATACAGCCTGACTGAGATGCTGCCACAGCATGAGGGCTGCTGTCAGCTCTGTGTAACTGCAGTGTTTCCAGTTGCATCAGGGGTTATGCTTTGGGCAGGAGGCCTCTGGGTGGTCTCCCCACTGCCTCCCAGTTGCCTATGGTGGGAACTAAAGTCAGAGGATGTCCAGTGACTCCTCTGGGTGCTCTTGGTAGCCCAGGACCAAGGGGGATTTGTACTGTGTCCCTGAGGCTGGAGTTGCGGGCATACTCCACACACTTTTTCTCTGCATGTTCATTGGGAGAGGGAGCACAGTATAGCCTGAGCTCCTGATTGTGGCTGCTACATGATCACCTTAGTGTCCTTCCAGGGCCAAAACCTGGGGGCGGGGAGAGGGGTGGGACAGGACAAGGAGGACAGAGGGAGGCTCCTCTGGAAGGTCCAATAGAGCCAGGCCTTCATTCTTCCCTGAGGGGCTGCTTTCAAGTAGATGTTGTCAAGAGTGAGTCACCATCCGTGACCAGCAGCTGCACAACCATGGTCAGGCAAATGGAAGGCCCCAGATGGGGGACCGGGTCTGGGTTTTCACCTCTGAGTTGTGCAACCTTAGGCAGGCCACTGAGACTCCCTAGGGTCTCACTCTCTTATCTAAGCACGGGGTGATGGAAGTTTCTGTCACCTCCTGCATGTGCAGGTTAGATCCCAGCCCTGGGCAAGAGAGGGGCCTCGGGGTGCCCTGGTCCCTTGTGTTCACTGCCCAGCCAGTAGTGCAGGCCTCTGCTTTTCATGCTTTGAGTTTTGTTGGAATATGGTGCTTCCTGCCTCCGCCTTTGCCATCCACCTACAGGAGCGGCCTTAAAATGCCTCCTCCCTTCTTTTTCAGATGGGACCCCTTTCTTCAATTCAGAGCCTGTGTCATTCAGGGAATAAAATACAAGTTTGTCAGCTGGCTACCCCTAAAGTCATCTCCCATCTCCTCCCACCCAAGCCTGTCGGGCCGGCCTCCTTTTCCTTGGATGTAGCAGTTCATTTCTGCTGACACGCCTTTGCTCGTGGTGTCCCCCGCCTGGAGTGCCAGCTCCAATCTGCCTGCATGTGTGAAGTGCGGCTGGCACCGGAGCGTGGAGGGGCTCCCAAGCCTGCCAAGCTCCTACCAAGGGCACTCTAGATAGTTTAGCTTTTATGATTCCATTATTTCCTCACAGCCTGATAGGATGATTTCTCCTTAATAAGCCATGGTGACCAGGTGACACTAGCAGGTGGTAAACAAGGTTCAGACAAAACAAAATGAATACACTGTTATATGTCAATTATATCTCAATAAAACTGGGGGTGAAGGGAGGAAGATGCAGGCATTCAGAGGGACAGATAGTGGAAAGTCAGTCTTCCTCTCCAAGACCCTAATTCCTCTCCTGGGAGGCAACTGCTGTGACTAGTTTTGGGTGCACTTCCATGGATAGCCTGTACATATACCACTCCCTTTCTTTTTTTTTTTTAATATATTTTATTGATTTTTCACAGAGAGGAAGGGAGAGGGATAGAAAGTCAGAAACATCGATGAGAGAGAGACATCGATCAGCCGCCTCCTGCACACCCCACACTGGAAATGTGCCCGCAAGCAAGGTACATGCCCCTGACCGGAATCGAACCCGGGACCTTTCAGTCCGCACGCAGGCCGACGCTCTATCCACTGAGCCAAACCGGTCTTGGCTCCCTTTCTTTTTAAATATGCAAATGGTAGCACATTTTATTGGTGCTTTTCACCTTGCTTTTTTACTTAGTAATATATCTTGGCAACTAATTCTTTACTGGTATGTACACAGCTCTCTCACAGTTAATGTCTGGGTGGTGTCCCTTGCATATACGTCTCAGTGAATACATGTAAACATGTCCGTAGCTGTGTCCTGGAAATGGATTCCAGGATCACAAACTGCACATTTAAAACTTTGACGAGCTTGTCAAACTGCTCTGGAAAGGAATTATAAAGGTACCAGTTTTTTAAAGCCCATTTTATAGACATGAAAACTGAGACTCAGCGAGGATAGAGCATTTATCTAAAGCTCCATTGTTAGTAGTTGGTGGTCACACTGGGCTCCATGACCCAGTCTCTTCCTGGTCCCAGGGCTTGGGCTATCAGGGTAGGTTCTCTAGGGGCTGCCTCCCCAGCACAGGTCTCTGCTCTTCCTCTGGCCAGCTTAACCAGATACAGCCGCTCCACAACCAGCAGATGTGGGTCATCGACATGGTCTGTCTCCACAACATGAACCTAGTTGCGGTTGCATCCACTGACCAGAAGATAGGTGAGTCCCTGGTGGCTGCCCTACCTGCTCTTGGCCATTGGGAGTCACGCGTCTGCACTTGGGGAGATCTGTCACTGAGCCAACTTTGAGCACGGATTCAAGTCCTCGGGGGTATTGCCGGGTGGTGAGCAGTGACTGCTCATTGTCACCAGAGACTCCGAGGCCTGGGATGTGGCTTCGAGTTCTATGCATGCCTCTCCTCTGTCTTTTCCCAGAGTTCTTTGATATTAGTAATCGTAACTGTTCCCGGGCCTTCACCTTCATTGATCTGGACAGCTGCCCTCTGGTTATGCACTACTGGTGAGTCTCTCGGGAGATCGGTGCAGGGTCTTAGCAGCGGCCACAGCATTCAGTGGGGTTGGAACCCACAGAAAACTTTGCTGGAAACAGTCTTGGAGAGATTCCTATCCTGTGTGCCTGTGTCCTCTTTCCCCCAAGCTGCTTCTCTCTCAGTGTCACCTTTCACTGTCACTCAGACCACAGGTGAAGACTCTGGAAGCATCACATTTACCACTAGGGGTGACTTGACAAAGAACAGCTGGAGGACCAGGGACTCATTTATTTTGGTTTTTAAAAAATGCTGATTTCTTTTGGATCTGGCTCATCGATGTTCTGGATCTGGGTAGCTGGGCCCATGTTCATCAGCTGTTGAGAGCAAGAACTGCTTCAGTCTCTGGATGGATATAGGCATGGAGCACGGGGAGGGGGTAAGGACTGCAGCTGGGTGTGCCTAGCTGGCTCCATGACTTCTCTGTCTCCATCTTTCCCAGGTCTGACTATCACAAAGGTGTGTTCTGCTTTGGAGACACCAAAGGCAACGTCATCGTCTTCACCTCCGACAATGTGGCTAATGGGCTGTTCAATCCCCGAATCCTCCCCAGGACCTCCAAGTGGGGTAGCTAACACATTGGAGAATGGCTCTGCCCTGGGGTGTTCTTCCCTCTCCCCATCTCCCTGATCAAGGGCCCCTGGCTCCTTCAGAAGCTTGGGCAATAGTGCACTACATGCTCAGCTCAGAGCAGCCTGTGGGAATCAAGGAGATGGGGCGGGTGGGGGTTGGGGGGCTGAAGAGATAGGCAATCACTATGAAGGTAGGAGGTTATACAGGTAAGGGCCAGGGGAGTGGGGCTTCAGGACCCTCCTCATCCCAGAAAGAATGAACCCATGCCAGCTATGTGACCTTGGAAAAGTCACTCACCTGCTCTGGGCCCTGGGCTGATGGTGCTAAGTTCCTCCATCATTGTGAGGAGGGTTCTGCTCTCCTTGGCTGTGAGCTGCCTTTAGATGGTTAGGGGAGGATGGAGCAGCTGCCTTGAAAGTGAGCACATCACCTCCTTTAATTCCCCACCCACAGCCCTTGAAGAGAGGAGGGGCAGAGGTATATAGGGGTGGAGTTTTTGCACAGGCTCCACAGGGCTAAGTGGTGGCTGAGATCAGAGCAGGCAGTCTGCTCCGGAGTCTGCACTTGAACCACTTGCTAAACTGCATACCAAACTCACCAAATATTGAGGAAGCTGTTTGGGATGCTCTGCCAAGGGGCACTAGATCCTGAGGCTCTCGGACCTGGGGCATTTGGAGACTCATTGGAGCTGGATCAAAACTTCAATTCACAGTGTCAGTCTTCCAGGTTGCTCCAGACCACCAGAGTGCCCCCTTAGGCTTCCAGTCAGAATTTCTAAACAGGACATCCTCCTGGGCTCCCGGGCCTCATGACACCTCCTGCCAAGCTTGTTGGGGCAGTCCCTCCTGGTTGTACAGAAAATCATTCTGCCCTGGATGCAGCAGTGGGCTGGCACCCTGCTCTGTTCTTGTCTCATCAGCCTCTGCTCTGATCACTGTTTGCCACCCTGGGAATTGGCATGGGCGGGGCATGGTAGTCTTTGAGTGAGGTGATGAATGGGAAATTAGGTGGTGGTTAGGAGCAGATGAAGCTGGAATGTTGGGCAGTGTCCTTCCATGCCACATGCTGATTGAAGGCTGGGGACAAACATGAAGGTAGGCCCAGCAGCATGTTGACTTGGGAGGAGTTGGACAGATCAGCTCTGTATGACCTTAATCCCGTTGCCTAGCCTCTTTGTGCCTCCGTTCCCTTATTCAATAGGGATGAGCACATTCAGTCTATAGCTTTGCTGTGAGATGGAAAGAGAGTACACAGTGTGAGGCATATGGCAAGCATCCAGTGACTGTCTCCCCTGCTCTCTCAGCCTAGGCGGCCTAGTGGCAGCCACAGGCAGGCTATGTTCACAGCACAGCCCAGCCAGAACTAAGCTTTCTTCCTCCCACACGCATGGAGGGCCTGTCTAATTTTAGTGGGCAACACTCCATCCCTTAGGATTTCCTTTTCAAGCCTCTTCTGGCCCTTGTGAGATGGGGCTGGGGACCTGGCAGCAGAAAATGCTTGTCATAAGGCCCTGGATCCCCCTTTTCTTCATTTCAACTGGAAGTTTTTCTCACACCTGAGCCCAGACTGTCCTGGCCCTTCTGACCTACTTCCTTAAACCGTGCTTTGTCCCCAGTCACTGCTGCCTCTGCTCATCTGTGTCCAGCTGTGCAGCTGGCGCCAGGGTCCTGTGAGTGCTTCCCCAGAGGCTCCCCAGCAGTCTTCCACGGGAGGTTTCCAGAGCCAGGAGACCTAAGGTCCCTGAGGGCAGGCCTCACCTCGTGCGGTTGCCCCTGATCTGCTCAGTTTACAATGCTTGTGTTTGCTGGTCAAAGGGGGGCATGCAGTTTGAAGCATGATGGGAAATCCCAAAGTGACTAGAGCCTAGGACCGTAATTCATTTTCCCATCTGCAAAGTTGGAGTTAACTAACAGAATCAACTTAGATTGTAGTAGCTGGGGAGAGTGGGTTACTCGGAAACCTGGTTCCAGCTCTGCTGCGAGCTGGCGGGGGGCTCTGGGCAGTAGTGTTAACCTGCTGGCTCTGTTTTCTGGGTGTTGAGTTCACCCCATGAACTCATCAGGACACTGTGAGGTTTCAACGAGCATTTGGATGGAAAAAGCTTTTGAGATGCATAGAATTGCAAAAAGACTCTGGTGTCTTCTGAGGTTTTGCTTGTCTAGCAAGGGGGGAGAAATGGTGACATGGACCTCGATTTTCTCTCCTAACAGATCACTGGACCAGTATTTCCGCCAAGAAGCTCTTAAAAGAGAAGTCCCCTTTTTATAAAAGTTACCGACTGAAGGTAAGTTGTAGCTTTCCTCAGCCTGTTACCATGATAATTATTTGTACACACACCTGTCAAAAATAAATTCAGAGAGCCCTGGCCAGTTTGCTCAGTGATGAGAGTGTTGGCCTGCGGATAGGAGGGTCACAGGTTCGATTCCTGGTCAAGGGCATGTACCTCGGTTGCAGGCTCATTCCCTGCAAGATGGGGCTGGTGACCTGGCAGTGCTCAGTTTACAATGCTTGCGTTTGCAGGTCAAAGGGGGGCCCCTGGTCAGGGTATGAGAGGGAGGCAATCAATCCATATGTCTCTCTTGCATCAGTGTTTCTCTTCCCCCTTCTCTCTTCCCTCCACTCTCTTAAAAAAAAATCAATGGAAAAAATATCCTCAGGTGAAGATTTTAAAAATTCATTAAAAAAATAAATGCAGAGAGTGAATTTGGCCCTTGGGTTCGGTCATAGGCCGTGGGGCTTGTTCTCTAGGAATGGGTAGAGTTGGATCCTACCAACTTTTTCTGTGTCCCAGGCATGGCCATCTCTCTCAGGGCCTTCCTTGCTCAGCCCTGGTTCCCGCAGACACCACCTTTCTCCTGGATGGCTGCAGTGGCTACGAGCTGTTCCCCATGTCCTTTCTTCACTCAGTGCTTTCTCCAGCAGCCAGTGGAATTATGAGATGGGAATACAGTCATGTCACCACTTTGCTCAAAATTCCCATTAGCTTCTCTCTGAAACACACTAAGCTCTTTCCTACCTCAGGGCCTTGACACATGTTGTTCCTTTAGGCTGCATGCTCTTCTCTAGGTACCTGTATACCTGCCTCTCTATTTTCTTTAAGTCCCCAACCTACTTACCTGGAACTGCCCTGCTGCCTGCCTCTGTCTTTATTCCTTCACCCTGTAGAATCTTGACACCAACTACAGTGTGTGTGTGTGTGTGTGTGTGTGTGTGTGTGTGTTTCCCACACCACCGTGCAATTCTCTAACTGGCTGTCTTAGAATTTAACACAGTTCCTGCAGGTGAAGGCCCGTCCAACAAAGCTGCCTTCCCTTTCAGATGCCAGTCACAAGTCCAGGGTGTTACCTGTGCTTCTGACCTTCTGGCTATAGAAAGTAGGATCTCATGATCCCCTCTCCTTGGGTTTGATTAATTTGCTGGAGCTGCTCACAGAACTCACAGAAACATTATACTTACTAGATCACTGATTTTATTTTAAGAAGCTGTAATTCAGGAGCAGTGAGATGGAAGATATTTGTAGAGCGAGGTATGTGTGAAGGCACTTGGAGCTCCATGGCCTCTCTGAGAGCACCATTCTCCTAAAATCTCCATGTTCAATAATAACCTAGAAGCTCTCTGAATGTTTTATGAAGGCTTCGTTACAGAGGCCTGATTGCTGCAATCATTGGTTATTGGTGATTGAATTCAGCCTCCACTTCTCTCTTCTTCCTGGAACTCAAGGTTCCAACTATCCTGTCACATGGCTGGTTCCCCTGGTAACTAGTCCCATCCTTAGGTGCTTTCCCAAAGTCACCTTCTTAACATAAACTGGGGTGTGGTTGAGAGGCTTGCTATGACTACAAAACAACCTTGATAGCTCTTACTATTTAGGGAATTCCCAGGGTTTCAGGAACTCTGTGCCAGAACCAGGGGCAAAGACCAGAATCTATATTTCTCACTATGAATCACAGCATCACAGCTGTCCTGCCTCTCCCGTGACAGTGCAACTCCTGGAGGAAGGCACTTAGCTGGTTCTCATCTCTGCTCCATCTCCAGTGCCTGGGGCTTGTGGGCTCCTAGCACATTTGTTAAACAAATGAGTGAATAAATCCAACACTCAGGAAAGTCTGCATTGGAAGGTCCAGGCTCCTCCAAGCTTCCTCTGGAGCAGATTGGATCGTGCAGGCCCTGGGAGCCCTTGAGAAAGAGTCCCAGGCTAGTTCTCCATCTCCTATGGGATTCTTATCTTGGGCTTGGTTTCCCTCCAAGTTGCTAAGTGACCCAGGTTCCGTTTAGTGCAGTGGATTTGGAGCCCCACTGTGATACTCAGTGAGATAGGCCTGCAAAATCTAGTCAGGGCCTGATGACTCCTCCAACCGGCTGCCTCCATTCCTGTCCTGAGAAGGAAGATGGCTGGATGGGGAGGCCAAGCTCTGGGTCAGACCACAGGACTGGACCTGGAGTATTTAGAGCCTGTGCAGCCAGAACACTCCCGTGATCTGTGGGTCGTGGCCTTTGTTGCCCAAGTGCATCAGGTAATGTTCTTACTATCCCACGCCATGTCCTGACAAAGATGGAGGGCAGTGGAGGGGCCAGGAAGCAGAGGTTAATCGGCAGATACCAGAACTCACAGACTCAAATCCATCCTTTCTCCTGTCTTGGGAAGGGGCAACAAACAATATTAGTTTTGGCCTAACTTGCCTATCCTCTACATGATAAGCAAGAGTTCACATGATAGCAGCCTTTTCACTAACAAGCAATGGCCACACTTTCCTGGTCATGGGGCCTGGGCTAGGGTGGAGGCCATATCACTTTGTCAGAGCCGTGATCATTAGAAGCCGCTGGACTCAGCGATTCCCGGACCCCTCCAGTCCCCAACACCTGACACGTCCCAGAGGCTGGGCTGAAAGGCTGTCCTCAGGTAGGACTCCACCACTTCCGCTCTCTTCCCAGGCTCTCCATCGCAACTGGTGCCAGCAGGTCAGGTTCATCCCTGAGATGAACCTGGTAATCTCTTGTTCAGCCATCAGAAAGACCTCTCTGGTGCTGTCAACATTGCCATCCAAAGCCTCTGAGACCATCAGGTAAGAAGCTCCTTTCTCTAGGCTCAGGTGGTGGGGCTGGAAGGGAGGTGGGTAGGGGTCTGGCTTCACTTCATTCAAAAGGGGCCATCCCTACTGAGGGTGGACCCACCTCTGAAACACTGGCATTGCTTGTGGGCAACTCACTGTCTACGAATCACACCGGCTCCAAGGAAGCACTACCTTTTCTATGGACCAACAGCAGGTTGTTACAACATGGGCTCTGGAGTCTGAGTTTGTTTGTTTTTTTAAATTGAGACATTTTTTAAAATTAAATCTTTATTATTCAGATTATTACATTTGTTTCTCTTTTTTCCCCTCCATACCTCCCCTCCACTTGGTTCCCATCCCTCCCTCTACCCTTACCTCCCTCCCATTGACCTCATCCATAGGTGTATGATTTTTGTCCAGTCTCTCCCTGTACATCCCTCACCCCCTTTCCCCTGAGAATTATCAGTCCACTCCCTTTCTGTGCTCCTGATTCTATTATATTCACCAGTTTATTCTGTTCATCAAATTTTTAATTCACTTAATTTTTAGATCCACTTGTTGATAGATATGTATTTGTTGTTCATAATTTTTTGTCTTTTACCTTTTTTCTTCTTCCTCTTCTTAAAGAGTACCTTTCAGCATTTCATATAATACTGGTTTGGAGTTGATGAACTCCTTTAGTTTTTTCTTATCTGTGAAGCTCTTTATCTGCCCTTCAATTCTGAATGATAGCTTTGCTGGATAGAGTATTCTTGGTTGTAGGTTCTTGCTGTTCATCATATTGAATATTTCTTGCCACTCCCGTCTGGCCTGTATCGTTTCTCTTGAGAAATCAGCTGACATTCGTATGGATGTTCCCTTGTAGGTAATGAACTGTTTTTCTCTCTTGCTGCTTTTAATATTCTCTCTTTTTCTTTTGCTCTTGGTATTTTAATTATAATGTGTCTTAGTGTAGTCCTCTTTGGATTCCTTTTATATGGGGTTCTGTGTGCTTCCTGGACTTGTAAGTCTATTTCTTTCACAAGATGTGGGAAGTTTTCTGTCATTATTTCTTTAAATAGGTTTTCAGTATCTTGCTCTCTCTCTTCTTCTGGCACCCCCACAATTCTAATGTTGGTACGCTTGAAGCTGTCCCAGAGTCTCCTTACATTATCTTCACATTTTTGGATTCTTTTCTCTTCTTGCTTTTCCAGTTGAGTGTTTTCTGATTCTTTATATTTCAAATTTTTGACCTGATTCTTGCCTTCCTGTAGTCTGCTGTTAGGTCTCTGCATAACATTTTTTATTTCAGTCAGTATATGTTTAATTTCTAGTTGGTCTTTTTTCATCTCTAGTTGGATCTTTTCCATCTCCAGTTGGTCCTTTTTCATCTCTAGTTGGTCCTTTTTCATCTCCTCTTGGGTCTCGCTAACTTTATCCAACTTTTCTAGGATATTCTTGAAAAACCTTATAAGTGTGGTTTTGAACTCTATATCCAGGACATTTCTTTTCCTCCATTTCTTTTGTTTGTGATCCCTTCCCTTGTCTTGGCATTTTCACTATACTGGGAGAACTTCTGTGTTGGATTCAGCCTTATGATACCAGACTTGAAAAACTGCAAAAGCCTCTCTATTGAGCTTGGGATGGGTGGAGTCTCAGGGCTTAAGGGACTGCCTTGCCTTCCAGTTGGCCCTGCCCTCCGTGGCCCCTGAGTCTCATGTGACTGGGTAATCGCTGGAGGGGTCCCTGTGCACGCATGCGCTCTCTCGCAGTGCCTCTAGACTGCTGCCCCTCCGGCTCCCCTGTGCTCCAGGACCACACAAGTCTGGGTCCTCAGGGTTTTGCCCGAAACTGGGATTTAGTGGAGTGAGAAGTGGCACAGTTGGGAGGGTCTGTCCCCTGCCCACTCCTGAAAGCCAGCAGCACAATCAGCAGTCTCTCCTCTGCACGCAGTGCCGTTTGCGTCACCAGACTTTTGATCTTGTGCGACTCCCATAAATTTCCGTGCACTTCTCCCTTTTCACAGTCCAAACTCCCCCCGTATGAGTTTTGGTGGGATCTGGGGTTTAGTGTCATAGGATAAGGAGTTCAAAGCCTTTGAGAGTCTCTGTCTCTCTTTCGCCAGAGAAAGCCAGCCAGGTTCTCCGGGACCCACTCTCTCCGCGAGTGTCTCCGTACCTCAGCTTTTTCCAGCTCCTCTGGGTCTCTGTGAGCCCCTCTCTTAACTTCTAGTTGTAGAATTTCCACTCCGCCAGCTTTCCTGTGGTTCTGGATGATGTCCGTTCTATCTTTTAGTTGTAGTTTTGAAATTGTTGTGCGAGGCAGCAGTGTAGGTGTTTACCTATGCCGCCATCTTGGATTCTCTCCTAAATTGAGACATATTGATATAACATTATATTTCAGGTATACAACATAATGGTTTGATACACACACACACACACACACACACACACACACACGTGCTAGTGGCCCGGTGCACGAAATTCGTGCATGGGGTGGAGGGGGGGATGTCCCTCAGCCCGGCCTACACCCTCTCCAATCTGGGACCCCTTGGGGGATGTCTGACTGCCAGTTTAGGCCCGATTCCTGTGAAATTGGGACCAAACTGACAGTCGGACATCCCTCTTGCAATCCAGGACTGCTGGCTCCTAACTGCTAACCTGCCTGCCTGCCTGATTGCCCCTAACCATTCTGCCTGCCAGCCTGCTTGCCCCCAACTGCCCCCCACCCTGTTGGCCTGATCACCCCCAACTGCCCTCCCCTCCTGGCTTGATCACTCCTAACCGCCTCTGCCTCAGCCCCACCACCATGGCTTTGTCTGGAAGTCTGGAAGGTCTCCTGATCTAGTTAACATATTACCCTTTTATTAGTATAGATTGCAAAATCATCACCACAATAAGTCTCAGTAACATCCATCACCACATACAGTTACACTTTTTTTTTCTTGTGAGAACTTTTATGGAGTGTGTATTTTTTAAAATATATTTATTGATTTCAGAGAAGAAGGGAGAGTGAGAGAGATAGAAACATCAATGATGAGATAATTAATGATTGGCTGCCTCCTGCACATCCCACACTGTGACTGGAGGCCACAACTTGGGCATGTACCCTGACCAGGAATCGAGCTGTGACCTCCTGGTTCATAGGTAAATGCTCAACCACTGAGCTACTCCAGCCAAGTGTGGAGTGTGGTTTTAATCATCATCTTGGCATGCCACCAGCCGCAAAATTTAAGTAGGGCTTCTTTTACCCAACAATTTATATACAAAACTCAGCACAGGAGTTTGCATGTAGTATCAGTAGGCATTCAGAAAAATATTTTCTGGCCAAAGGAATGAATGTAAATTGCTTCCCTGTGAGCCTCAGTTTCCTGCTCTATAAAAAGGTAATAACTGCACTTCACTTACCTCAAGGATTATTCTGATGAACGTGATTTGTGGTATGTGTTCAGTGACTGGCAGAACTTATTTTTTTGGAGACAGTTCTAGTCTATTTCTTTCATTATAAATTATCCCAGAGTGAATCCCCGCGCCCCTCCCCCCCACTTTCTCCCTTCCCTTCCCTTCCTTTCCCTTCCCTTCTTTAAAATCAGCTGTTTTTCCACAGAAGTGTGTAAAATGTGATAAGTAAAACTGGAATCCTGCAGCCCTCCTCCCCTTAGCTAACCCCATTGTCTCATTCCATTATCAAAAGTCCCAGTTCTGTGATTTTGTTGTTCACCTAGCACTTGGCACTTTGCAGTAGGAACTTTTTCCTGAGGCTTCTATCAGCTGCGTTTCCCTTCCTCCGCAGTGTTCTTATTGTCCCACCTTTTTACATCTGGAGCCTGTGACATTTTGCTCCTGAACAGGCTGAATAATGAGCTGTGGCTCCCTTGTCTTAGGGGAACAACAGGATATTTGAGGCTTGTATTAGGGGTGCAGCTGGGTCAGGTACAGTGTGGAGAATGAGGGCTATTTTGGTCCCATCTTGGTCTGTTCCTTCTTATCTTGGATGTTTTCCAGAGGGAATCCAATCCTGGGATGGTAGCACTAATTTAGGTCCAGCTTCTCATTTTACACTGGAAACTTGAGGCTTTGGGAAGGCAGGGAAGGTGACTGGCCTGGAGTAGACCTTTGAGCTAGGGTTGCGTCCCAGGCCTCATTGTAAGTCCACTGTCTTGTTAACCAGAGTATTCTGTGCACATTCCCACCCAAGTCCTGGAACTAACTGCAGATTAGGGGAGGGGTCTAGGGGAATGTCTGATGCGGTGGGGGCGTTTCAGTCTTGGTTTCAGTGTCTTTCGTGGGTCTATGGTGTGGGATTTTGCTTGGTGCTTGTTGGCTGAGTGTCATCTCTCTGCTTTGGTGGTGGTATTATCTCATGTCTGTGATATGTGTTTCATCAGCTTCTTGTTTTATTGGGTCTTAATAGCAGGAGGCTACCTCACTGTAGCCCCGAAGCCTTTTGTGGTTGGGCCCTGCTGCCTTCCTAAGCACACCCCTTCCACCTTTCCATTCTAGCCACTTTGGCCCCCTTGTGGTTCAGGCTCGCTCCTGTCCCAGCGCCTTTGCACCACTCCTCTCTAGTGATATGCTCTTTTTAAAAAAATAGTTTTTGTTTTTTTAAACATTTTTTTATTATGAAAAATTTCAAACACATACAAAAGTAGAGATAATAGCATAATACTTTAATATCACTAGTACCTAGTCTAAGTTAATCTCTCCCCAAGTATCTCAAAAGTATCTTTTTACAATTATTTGGAATCATATACAAACAGGGTTCTAGAATGGGTTTGAGCAGAGGAATGGCGTGGTCTGACGTGTAGGGGCATCCTTCTATGGTTCTGTTGCAAGTAGAGTGCATATGAGCAGGAGTTGATTTGGGACCCAGTGAGGATGCCATTGCAGTAATTCAGCGTACATATGATAGCAGCTTGCAATCGACCAATTGGGTGGAAATGGGGGGATTTGAGATATATTTTAGGGTTGGTTGGAGAATATATTTATACACTAGTGCCCACACACACCCTTCCTTCCTATCTGAATGCAGTACACATATTTCCTGGTAGGTGGTACCATTGACCACTTGCTGGTTTCCAGTTGCTGGGGATGGCCTCAGAGGGTGTGGCCTCCGCAATGGGGCCTGGCACTGCCAACGCAACTCTGCAGTGGGCCTCAGCCTCTGAGGCAGTGTGGACCCACAAGTCTGACTTCCCAGCAGCTGGCCTGCACTGAATTTCCAGGTAGTTGGAACCAGCAGTGAATCAGATGGAGGAGCTAGGGTCGGAGTGGAAGGGACCTGTAGACTGACCCACAGCATCTCCCCTGCTTCCCACCTCTTCTCTCACTTCTGCCCCCACCACCTCATTGAAGCCACTGTTATCTGCCACCTAAGCTGATCACAGTGGCCTTGTTCCCTGTATGCCCCCTGACCTTCCAAGTTCTTCTCTGCACCACAGCAGCCATCTGCAGAGCTGGTCTCCTCCTGCTATCCTGTCAAAGCCACTGTTTGTTTCCCTGCAGGACTTGCCATGATCTATAAATGTCCGTCTCCCACCTCTGTTCATGTAACTTGCCCATGCTGCTGATCTCTAGAAGGCAGTCCCAGGAAGGCCAGGGCATCACATCCTCGCCTCTGGTAATCCTGAAAGGGAGTAGGAGCCAGTAACTCTTTGATGAATGAGTGGGTGGATCAGCTTGAAGTAATTTATAGTGACATTTTGGGACCATTCTTCCAGAAGATTTCTCTGCACATATATGTGTGGAGAAGGATATATCTGGTTTGACAATAAATGACATACATGAATTCAGTTGCTCTTCCTGACATTTTGATTGATTGAGGCATCCTTCTGCTGTGGAGGGGAGAGCAAGTCTGGAGGTTTAGAGACCCCCTAGGAGGCTGTCAGAAATGAAGGTCGGTCTGAACTAAGCAGAGGCCATGGTTGTGGTGGGATGATGGGGAGTACAGGAGAGGGAGTCTCCAGAAAGATATTCAGGTAACAGGCTTGGGCCCCCAGGGAGTGGTGGAGGAGCCGGTTCAAAGGCAAGTTCAGTGAGGGCATTCTGCTTGAGAGGGTTGGAGGCCTTTGAGTTGAGTTTTGAAGGGAGAGTTCAAGAAAAAGAATCTGGAAGGACAGGATGTATAGATAAGAGGAAACAGCATGTGCAAAGGCACTGAGTTTTCAGGGCTGTTGGTTCTGTGATGGCTGCTGGGCCTGACTTTTCTACAAATCCTGCCTGGGTCACCCTGGCTCTTCCAAGCTCCAGCCATCCTGCTACCCCTCTTCCTATCCTGAAGCTGAGCCTTCTGCCTCCTCCTGCCGTGCCCATCCTGGCTCTGACCCCTGACCTCCTGCCCTACCAGCCATGTGACCTTGGGCAAGCTCCCTACCTTCTCCTTTCCATGTCTTCATCATGGCACAAAGCTGATGATACTCTTCGGGGTTAAGTGAGGGGTCTAGGGGGCAACCGAGACAGCAACCAGCACTGGGAGCAGCATGGAGCAAGGTCATGACCCCGGAAGCTGTCTTCCCTTTTCCCTGGCCCGGAAACCCTTCCCTTTGGATTTGTGCTGTGGGTGGGGAGACACCTGTCCCACTGTGGTTGAGGTGAAGATGAAGTGAAGTTTGCCTGTGAAGTGAGGCAAGTGTGTTATAACTGTAAGTCGTTGCTCGGGTGGGCTGCTTTCATCTCTAAGTGAGAGGTGGGTGCTTCTTCCATGGTTTGGGGCTGAGACTCAAGACCCGGACTCAGCTATAGGGTGTGCTCTGGCAGGGCTTCTGGGGCTGCTCCTCTCCTTCGGAGGAGAGGTAGTGACTTCTCCTGGCCTCCCTCCAGCCCTGTCTCCAGGTCTTCCACACCCCACGCTCAGAGGCTCCCCGAGGCCTCTCCCAGGCCCACAGCCTTTGTTCTTTGCTGTTGTAGGTTTTCGGTGCTGAATTTAAGAAAAGGAATTCTTTGCTTTGATTACTGCACAGAAAAGAACTTCCTGGGTAAGTAATTTTCATGCCATGCAGAATCTGTTGGCCTGGCAGAATAGGGTGAGGGCTGCTGGAGGCATGGGGACCATGCAGCCTTCTGCCTCTGTCTGGCCTCCTCTCGTGCCACTCTGGCCCCTACTCATGGGTACGTGGGGTAGTGTGGTGGCACAGGCTGTGCTTAGCATGAGTGGGGAGCGGAGAGTTGATTGGTAGCAATGCCCGCCCATCTGCTAAGCCTGGCAATTGATATCTGGTCCCAGGAAAAGGTCCCAGCACAAGCCCCAGTGGCTGATGCTCATTTTTTTTTTCATTCCAGTGACTGGTGGCTATGACCCCCACATCTGCCTGTGGAGCCCCTTCATCTCGAAAAAGCCTATGTGGCTGTTGAAGGGGCATCAAACCTCGGTGTCGCACGTCCTGGTGAACACCAAAAACAGCAACATCCTCATCAGCGTCTCCAAGGACAAGGTGCTTCCCTTGTGGAGCATGGCCCTCCACCCCCCAAGCCAGAGACACTTTTCTGGGGACAGTGGTCTAGCTTGGGCAGTCGGGAGGCTGGCTGTTGGCAGGTGTGACCTCCCTGCCTATAGTCTCACGCCTCACCTAAGGCCTAGAGAGAGATGCCCCAGGGGGAGTTGCTATGCAAGGCCTGAGCCCAGCTCCAAGCAGTCCACTGGAGCTGGCTTCTTGGGTGCCCAGCCTGGCTGTGGTCCTAGGCCACACCCTTCCCTTTCAGATATCTGAGGGTGGGACCTGCTGGAGTATATATGCCCCTTCCGTGGAATGGTTGTCAGTGGCTTAGAGGAAAATGGGGGGTAAAAGAGTAATGCCATGTTTGGCACATAGTAGGCATACAATACATGTGAGATTTTCCCTGCTTCCACCCTCCCCCCAACCCAAACTTGCAGGGGCTTCTCTAGGGATACTTTTTCAACCTGAGATAAACTTGAGGGGGATCCTCTTGGGACAGGTGGGCCTTTTGGGCAACAATGTTTGTAATCACTCTGCTTTCTACCTGGTTGTGTTTGAGGAGGCTGGAGGGGCAGCCGTGAGGTCTGCAGGAGCACGTGCTGCCTGGCGTAGTCCTCCACCACTGAATGGTGTCCGCTCAAGCAGGGTAGAGGTCCTGGGTGAAGGCTGGGACAGGGGGAGGGAGCCGGGCCACGGTTTCTTCTTAGAGCACAGGAACAACATCTCTGTGGCAGGGTCAGGAGCGTGGCAGACACTAAGCGCAGTGGGTGTGCATTGAATGTGCTTGCATCGTGGGCCCCTGACCTGCTCACATCCCAAGGCCTCCGTTGCCAGCTGCATCCCACTCAGCCTCTCTATTTTTTACCTTCTAGAATATCCGCGTGTGGGACCTGCAGGAGTATATGTGCCTCCAGTCCTTCTGTGGGAGGCATTTTTCCCTGGGGAACTGTCCCATCACCAGCATCTACTTCCGAGAGCATGACAGCACCCTCATCTGTAGCACCTATTCAGTGAGTGCCGTGCAGGAGGAGGCAGTACATAGAGGGTGGCCACTGTGGCCGGGTCTGAAGTCCCACAGGACAACCAAGGGATGGTCACAGACTGTCCTTCCCAAGACTACTCTTCTTGATGCTGTGAGGCTGAAGCTGCTAGACTCTGGCCTCACCCATGCGTTTCTCATCTCTTGGGATTTCCTAGAAGCTGTTTCTAGGCCCCTAGCTGTCAACCTCTATGTTGCTGCTTCGTCTGTTCTTTTCCTGACCTGTACATCTTGCCCCCAGGCTGAGTTAGGGGCTCCCACTCCAAGGTTCCTTGGACCTGTGCCTCCCCATGATCACAGACCTTACAACTCTGTCCTAAAACTCTTAAGGGAATTTCTTGACAAACTGTGAACTTCAGGAAGGCAAGACCACACCTGAGTAGCCCTTTTAAAGGAGAGAACCTGGAGAGATCAGATGTGAAACCATCTGTAGCTCACCTAACCTGGTGCCCTGTCTTGACCCTGACCCTGGAGGACAGCACAGACCGGGAGAAGCACAGGGGCTGACTGTGCAGAGGGGTGGTGGGGCCTGTGACAAGATGGGAATTTAGGGAGTTGCGAGGACAACCAGCAGCAAGATGGGAAAGGAGACAAGGGTGTCATTTGTGGCTAAGAGTTAGGGGTACTTCCACTGAAGCCTTGTACCCTCTGTTGGCCAGGCCACCTTGGCCGGGGACTCGTATATTGTTCTTGTATCCTTGCCTGGCTCTCCCCAACATGGTATGTTTCTTGAGATGGGAGGTTGTGGGTTCCTTCATCTCTGCTGAGTGCCAGACTGGCTGCCAGCATTTGTTGAATTAAATAGATCTTTGAAGGTCATTTCATGTAATCAAACATTATCAACCCTCTGCTCTTCGTTAGGGGCAGAGAATATATTAATTAGACATTGTCCGATCCCTGGAGGAACCTATGGGGTAGAAGGAAATGTAGAAAATGCAATGTATTATGATGGACAGTATGCTAGGTGCTTCATGGAGCACAGGAAAAAGATCCTTAGCCTAGCCTCAATGCTTTCCAAATTATAACCCTCAAAGCCTGGAAGAAAGGACATTGGATTGAGGCTGTATGCTTCTCAGAAGTTATAAGAGGGTCCTTGGGCTTTGGGGTCCTAGGAGCACTAGGGTTTGAGAGTCCTGATCTCAGAGAGGGGTGACATGGAGTAGGGATTAGAGGAGTCTTGCTAGGCTTAGTCCTATGTGTACTAGTAGTTAAGTTGCCTTGATATCTCAATTTACTGGAAGTTTCTCCCTGGGGCCAGTCAATGAGGAAAGAGCCCTTTGGACTGCCCAGCTGTCTGCCCCTCTCCTTATTGCAGATTGGGATCCTAAAAGGCTACGTGGAGAGCGAGGGGCCTGGGAAACCTGAGGAGAAGACCACGACTTACAGCGCGCCTCTGTGTGCTGTCCGCTACAGCAAGGTTTTTAAGCAGGTGAGTGGGCCAGCTGGTCTTTGGGACTGGCAAGAGAGCTGGGCAGCCATGCAGCAGGTTCCAGACCTCCTGGGGTGTCCAGATCCAAGGGGTGGTTAGGGCAGGTAGCCAGGTGGTGTGGACTCTCATGGCTGCCATGGTGGTGGGGGCAGTGGGGTCTGGATGAGAAACAGTCCTGCAGAGGGGCTGGCCAACGATGAGACTGGAGCCCCACTACTTGGCCAGCGGATTGCCTGACTCTTCTGAGCCTGTGCACTCCTGGCTGCTGCCCCAGGTCAGTTTTGACAGGCAGCCTTCTTTACGTGAGTGTGAGATGGGACAGTAGGGGTTGGCTGCTCTGCAGGGTTCCTGGGCATCATTTCCTAGGGAAGCCCTAGTTCAACTTCATCCACAAAGGGAAAGGAGGGAGGGTCAGGCTGCGGGCAGTACCCTGGTCCTGAGTAGAGACTTCTGGGTTGGTCAAGGTGACGGGGGCATATGGTTTCTGAGATGTAGGGACAGAAAGGGCTCCCAGGCCTTCTGCCAGTTTCTATTTGGACCCCTTTTCTGGCCTGGGTTCTGAGCAGGGAAGGCTGTATCTGCTACAGAAGAGGCCTTGGCCACATGAAGCCAGAGCTTGTCTCTCAGCACTTCCCTCTCATCTTGGCTTCTGGCACCACCATTCTGCATATTTTGGGCTCCTCAATGTTTTCCAAGTTATAACCCTCAACCCCTTTTCTAGACATCCTCAGCAGGAGGGTTGGTTTCAAATAGGCTCTCGGCTCCTGTTGCACTGGAATGCTTGTCATGTCAAAAGATTGCACTGAGTGGAGTGATCTTTCCACTCATTCTCTGCACTTCCCTTCTTAGGGGCCAGTTAGTATATTTCCTGTGCCACCCCCATCATTAATGATGCTTCAATAAACTTTTTTTTTTCTGAGTTAGAGATTATTTTCTCTGGATAGATTCTGATAAATGCCATTTCTGAGTTAAAGGGAATTTCACCAAACTGGCTCCTTCTAAAGAGCTGTGCCAGGCTGCACTGCCCCGAGGAAGGCCTGTTTTCCAGAAGGGGTGATCTGGCAGCCAGAGTCCGTGAATGCCTGACTTCTCAGTGCATGGTGGGGGGCTGGGCGAGGTCTAGCTATGACACTTGCCTCTGCGGAGCCCCAGACTGTGTACTCCCCACAGGTGGTGAGTGGCTGTGTGACCGGCATGGTGAGTGTGTGGGAGATCGTCACAGGCAAGAAGATGATGGAGTTCTCTGTGACTCATGACCAGCAAGTGGAGCTGACTGCCATGTCCCTGGATGAGCCCGAGCGGTGCCTGCTCACAGGTTTGCGTGATGGCACCATAAAGATGTGGAACTACAGCACTGGCGAAGCCCTGCTCACCTTCCCCAACCCCGACGAGATGGAGGTCAGTCTGGTCCGTCGGATGGGGTCAGAGGGCCTCTTGAGGAGTTAAGCACAACTCCTGGGGCTCTGGGACCCGCCATTTCATATGCCCCCCTGAGTGCTGTCCAGGTGGACTGTGCGGCTTCACACCTCCCTGAGCCTCTGTGTCCTCACGCAACAGGTGAAGACAGGCAATAGCACCTGCCCTTAATAAGTGTTCTACAAATGTTAGCTACGCTGGCTTTTAGTTTGTTAGCATTTCTTATCCCACGTATGTATGAGAGCTTGGGATCCTAGCTGTGGCGGCAGGTGATTCAGAGCCACCCATGCTTGACTCTATTTGAGAAATGCCTGACAGAGTTACAGAGACAGTGTGTGGGTGTGGCATCATGCAAAGCCAGCAGTGCCACTTAAAGCCTATGGCACAGTTCTTTAACCAACTCAGAAGGAGCAGCTGGTCAAGAAGCCAGGGGTTTGAATACTAGTCCAGGTCTTATCACTCAGTCATTTGACCTTAGCCAAGTCACTTGTCTGTTTTCAGTCATTCCCTAGAAAGTGGACATGGATACTTACCCGATTTGCTTTCTCTAAGTCCATCAACTGATGGGATGTGAGGAAACCTTGAGAAAAATGTAGTGGTATCATCTTTAGAGAATTTTCCTCACTTGGAGAGTATTGGCTTCTTGCTTGGTATGATGAGGAAGACATTCCTGGCCCAGAATTGTTTTCACTGCATTACCTTAGAGTTCTGTTTTCTTTCATCTTCCACAGATTAGTGGGATTATCCATATGAATAAAGTGTTCTATGTGACCGGGTGGAGTAAGAGAATCACTTGTTACAAGTGAGTAGCAAGAGTGCATGTGGGTAGGTGGGCTCCTCCATTCCTGACTTTGCCCGTGGTTAGAACACCAGCAGGACATTAGTAGTGGGTAATGTCCAAGGCTGCTTCTGCTCATTCACCCATTTATCCACCACTCCCTAAGGTGATAGGCTCTAGGCTTTGCGGTAGTTGCTAGGGATGGGTATAAACAAGAACGATGGGTTCTCCATCCTCCTGGGGCCTCTATAGGGTTGAGCTGATCACAAAACTTCATTTAGAATGCTATATTCTATTGAGTAGAGGTTTCTATGGGAAGGAGACAGAAACATGATTTAGTCTGAGGAGTGGTCAGAAAAAGCTCATCTAAGGATTTTATGTGTAGGGGAGTGGGATCTGAAGAGTGAGCAGAAGGGTCTTGCTGAAGCAGCTAAGAGCTTGGGATAGGAGAAAGATTCCAGGCAGAGGGGAGAAATATATGTGTAAGACCCCTTTCTTCTCAGAGGGCCTTTTTAGGGCAGTGGTTTCCTCTTCTCTAAACCTGAATTTTTACTTAGATACCTGAGTGGTGCAAATTGTAACATTAGTTTACGTGAAGCCCTAGGACAGGGCCTTAACAGTAGGCGCATTATAGGTGCTTAGTAAATGAGGTCAGCAGCGCAGAGCGTCAGTCCTTTTCTGACCCCATGTGCCCTCCTTCAAGCCTGTGCTCCTGCAATGGAGCATTAAGACCGAGCTCTCAGCCCCCCTGCCTCTGGCCATGTGTGCAGGTTCCACAAGTCCAAGCCGATGCTCTTGTGCAACCACTGGCAGACCTTCCACACCGAGGATATCCTGAGTGTGGCCAAGTACCAGAACCAGTTCCTCGGGACCTCCTCCTACAACGGGGACATCCTCTTCTGGAACGTCAATATGCTCAAGCCCGTCCTCAAATTCAACGTCACTCAGAGCCCCTCACCCTTGCTGCCTAAGAGGGTATGGTCAATAGGAACATGCTGTTCTCTCCTCTTTCTCTTAGCTGTGGGCCAGAATCACACTGGACCTGGAGAAGGAGGGTGTAGGGAGCATCCTGGGAAGTAGAGAGGATGGTGGTGACTTGTTCTGCAGGAGGTTGGGAGCTAGGTAGGTAGTAGTTTTTATACTTAACCTCATTCAATAAATGAGGAAACTAGGGCACACAGAGGTTATGCATCTTGCCCAAGGTCACACAGCCAGAAATGATGGGTCAAACCCAGGCAGTATGACTCCAGAGCCTTGGAGTGCTAGTCGTGTTCTCTCCATAGATTACTCTGTCCTGAAAGATGGCTCACATCTTACATGTCACTAGTACACATGACCACTCCGGGCTCACTGAGCTCATGGCAAGGACTTAGGAAACCCACACAGTCTCTGAATTGCCATATCTATGCACATTAAAGGTGGAAGGGCCTTTAGGGTCACCTCATGCAGTAGTTTTTGGAACATGTTGGGGAAAGATGCTTGGAAGCTATTGGAGAGGCTTCTCCCAGAGCAGCCCAGCTTTCTATCTATTTTATAGTTTGGAGCTTCCCTTAAGATGAAAAACTTCCTAAAAATATTTGGTAACCACTGTCCATTTTAGAGATGGGAAGACTGAGTTCCTCGTAGCAGCAGTCTCCTGCCTATGGGTACTCAGGGCATTTGCATTTGGCCCAGGGATAGGGTCATAGGTTCTGAATTGATGCCTTTAAGATTACTCGGTTTCTGGGAAGAATGCTCTGGGGACCTGGAGAGCCCTGTGCTATTGTTGTTAGACTGGGAGACCCCGCATTTCCCTCTGGAACATTGCCGAGCCCCAGGGGCTGCTCTCTCCCTGGCACAGGTGCAAAGAAACGACGAGAGCTTGTTTGAGACCTACAGGACCAGCAGCCCCTGTGTGGAACTGAAGTGGGCCCACAAATCCTCCGTGCATCCTCTAGACCACAGCACCAAGACTGTGGCCAACAACAAACTGAGGCGGAACCTGATGTCAGCGCCCCCTGTGATGAGACACAGCAAGCCCATGGAGTCAGATGAGCCTGTGCTCCTGCAGGTGGGAGCAAGAACTGACCCAGGCATCCACCCTTACTCTCTAGACCAGTGGTCGCCAGCCTTTCGGACCTCACAGACACCTCTAGACACCTCAGCTTGCCTCATGTGTGTGTGATTCCTTATTAGGAGGCACTTTACCCAGAATGCCTTTACGTCTCTTAACACACTTTCTTGAGTGTGGTGGACAGGGCAGGCACTTCCCTGATTATGCCCATGGTATCTAACTCCCTGTTGCTTCGTGCCTGGCCATGGTCCCTTCCCAGAGAGTCCTAATACCAGATCTGATGTCTGCAAGCTCAGGGGCAGGACCTGGAGCAAGGCAACCAGAGAACCTGCAACTGGAGGTTAGATCCTGGGCTGCTTTCTCTGTCTTCCAGCTCCTGTTGCCCCAGCAGGGATGAGACATAAAGGCTCCCCTGTGCTCCCTGGAGACCAGACTCCTAGGTGCAAACCACTACCCTCCTCCTATGAGCCCTGGTGTCTGCCCCAGGATCAACACTTCCAGGCTTGACTGATGGTCCTATTTGGGGTGGGTGGAGTAGGGAGAAAGAGTCAGGGAGCTGCTCTCTCCCTACTCGCTGGGTGTGGTTTGGCCTCAGACCCTACAGTGGAGACAGTAATCTCTTGACTGGGACTTGGAAGCCAGTCAGATAGTCTTAGCCATTGATGTCTGACTCCTGGGAACTGAGGCACACAATACCTGTCAGGCACCAGGTAGTCTAGAACCAGATCCAATATAACCTGCTGGGAGTCAGTTCTGCTGTAAGGGGCAGCCATTGGATAACACTACAAGGCACTGATACCATCACTGAGAATTGGGGTTGTACCACTATCTTCAAATCTAGAACAATGGCCTATAGACACTGCTTTATTTTTACCTTTACCCAGGATATCTCTTCCAGGGCAAAGAGAGGATCTTCCTCAAGTCTCGTAGGCCCAGGACCTATTAGACCCCAGCCTTTCACAAGGTGGTGCATCTACTGAGTCAGGCTGGGGGCTGCTCCTTCAGCACCTGCCTCTAGTCTCTGTTCCCCATTAGCCAGGGAAACCCCCTTATGATGACCTGGGCGCCCCATTTTGTTTTCCAGAAACAACGCGATGCTGGCAGCATCAAGTTACTAAAAATGTACCCTGGGAGACAGTCACTCCTCCGAGAGAAGGAAAGGACTAATGAACTGCAGACGAGGGAGTTCCAGCAGTCTAATGCATCAGTGGAGAAGGTTAGCAGGGTCTGGGGTGTGAGCCCCGGTGGACAGTGGGGTGGGGTTGGGAAATGCAGTGCCTGTGGGGGTCTGGGACCCAGCCTGGTTCTCCCCAGGGTCTGGAGAAGTGTGGTGGAGATGATGGTATTTCTCAGGATTTGGGTTCAGGACTGCTGTGTCTGGGGGAAGCTCCACGGGTGTGGGGTATTGCCTAGGGAGGTGAACAGTGTCCCCTTCTGGTTGGGGGTGCTGGCCTGGGAGGGAGGAAAAGTAGCATTTCCAGAATCCACTGTTAAATGCCCTTCTGTGCTCCAGTGAGGTGTTTTGTATGACAGGTGAGGGGGATTGGGTCATATCTGTTCTCATTGCCTCCTGTGCCTTTCCCCTTTCGGGCTCTGATCACCCCTCACTGTGCTGTCATCTAAGGCCCCTTCCAACTTTCTTCTGCAAAGACAGGGTCATTAAGAGACTGTATGGGTTTCCTAAATTCCTGCTATGAGCCAGTGAAAATCAGAAGCATAGCTGTGTTAGGAAAGGCAGGGCTGCCCTCTTACCTAGGGGACCAGGGCCTCGAGCAGGGGAGCAGTGCCTGCAGAGCCGGGTCCTGTGCGCTGGAGCAGAGACTAGTGAGTCTCTGCACATTCTCTCCTCCAGGTTCTGAATGTGCTTTCCTATCCTTTCAAAGTTTTGTTTTGGTATAAAAACGAAAAAGAAAGCATAACCAATGGATACAAAACATAGGGTGTGGTGGCAGGGGCAGGTGAGGGCATGTACTGGGAGGTAGGGTAGGCTGGGGTGGGGAGGTCAATAGGGGGAAAAAAAAGGAGACATATGTACTACTATTTGTAATACTTTAAACAATAAAACAAACAAACAAACAAAAAAAGAAAAAGAAAAGTGTGCATAAAGTGAAAAGTGAAGGTCTCCTGTTTATCCTTTCTGCTCCCCACCCCCATTCCATCCCAAAAGTAATGGTCACTGTCACTGATAATGGGTTGGTTTAGCCTTAGCCTTTTATTTTTAGACCAATGATGTAAAATTATAGTTAGATTATAGCTAAATTAAAGCCCTGCCACTTGCTTTTTTTCTTTTTTAAGGTATTTTTATTGACTTCAGAAAGGAAGGAGAGGGACCTGGGCTGCTTTCTCTGTCTTCCAACTCATTGATTGGCTGCCTCCTGCACTCCCCTCCCCTCCACTGCGGATTAAGCCCACAACCCAGGCATGTGGAATCCAGGAATTGAGCCACGATCTCCTGGTTCGTAGGTTGACACTCAACCACTGAGCCATGGTGTCTGGACCATTAGCTGTTTTTTTTAAAAAAAATTAACAATATACCATGGGTATGTCTTTATAGCAGTAATTTAGATTCAGCTTATTCTTTGACGTTTACTTATTCTTTTTAATCACTGCATAGTGCCCCATAATTTGAGTATATCCTAAACTATGAAGCCAGCCTTCCACTGATAGTCTGGCAGGTTAGTTCCTGCATTGAACTTTTACGTGCAGCCCTGCACTGGGCATCCTTGTACGTGCATTTCTGTGCACTAACGGGAATATATTGAAAGCATGGATTCCTGGGAGCAAAATTGCCAACAGACCCCAGTCCTTTCAATCCGTGACTCTGACTGAGGGAGATGGCTCAAAGCCCCACCTTTTGGGTCAGTGACTTAGTTCTGTTGGAGCAAAGACAGTTATTCATTGAGCACTTACCACCTGCCAGGCACTGGGGGTGGGGGCAGCAGTGAGGGACAAGAACCTCTACCCTAATGGAGCTGACATTCTAGTTAAGTGAGTAAAATAAATGATAGGCCACAGGGTGAGCCAGCACAGCAGGGAACAAGAAAAATGGGAAGAAGGCAGGGAGAAGGGTATAGGAGGTGAAGAGGACACTACTGTTTTAATAGGGTGGTCAGGGGTGGCTCTACAGAGGAGGTGGCAGGTGAGTGGAAAACAGCATTTTGGGGGCTTGTTTATTTGTGATATTGAGCTTCCTGCATATTTGTCATATATTTGTATTTATTTAATGAAATAAATGTCTATTCATCTACTTTAAAATTTTTTTTTATTAAGTTCTTGGTCTCTTTATATGATCTAGAAATTAATCCTGTTCCTGTTTGTGTATTAAAAATATTTTCACCTCATCTTCCTTTGTGGTATTACATGAGGCTTAGGGTCACAGAAAAATTTGTTATATTGTCTTTAAAAATATATATTTTTATTGATTTCAGAGAGGAAGGGAGAAGGAGAGAGAAAAACAATAATGAGAGAGAAGCAGCTGCTTCCTACAAACTTTCTCCTACTCTATCCCACTCCACTTCCCCACCCCACCTACCTCTCCACCACTGGGGATCTACCCTGAAAGCCAGGGTTGTGTCCTGACTGGGAATTGAACCGGGATCTCCTGGTTCATAGGTTGATGCTTAACCACTGAGTCATGCTGACCAGGCTTGTTATATTTTCTTCTAGACATTTATGATTTTATATATTTTTAGTCAGCTTGTTTTTCATCTAAGTAACTTCATGTATATATGAATCTAGTTGTTCTTTTTTCCCCTAAATTGGTAGCCAGTTACTCAAATACCATTTATTGAATAATTTATCTTTTCTTTATTATCTTGAAATTCTATCATTATTATATCTGATAATCTATAATCTATATCTGAATTCTCTCTATTGTTCCATTGGCATATTTGTCTATTCTTGCATGGATGTTTTACATTTTTAAGAGATATGATAAAAGTCTTTATAGATGATGCAATTAGAAAAAAGCTGAAGGAAATGCATTAAAATCGTAGTGTGATTATTACTGGTTTTTGGGATCTTTTCTCATCGACCTGTGCTGTCCACACTTTATGCAGTGCACATGTACACTTGCAAAAATGGGGAAATGCTTGCCTTTTTCTTTGGTTTACGAACTCTTGGTTCTGTGACTCTGGCACCTGGGCCAATGGGAAGCAGGTTGAGCATTTTGTTTTGGACCCCAGGACGAGAATAAATGAGATTTCTATTGTTGCTGTTGAAGGCATTTTGTGGAAACCCACAAGCCACCACTGTAATTTCTGACTTAGTCTGAGTCGGGAAGCCTCCAGTTTCCCCTGCCTGGCCTGACTTACCTTGTATCCCTCACTGTGCTCTCTCTGCCTCATCTGAGGCGGGTCCCAGGTGAGCAGCTCTCTTCACATGCTCCTCATACAGAGTAGCTCCGCACTGTGGCCCCCACGTGAACCACAGGAGGGTCTATGTACGAAAGTGAGCACAAGGGGGAATTAGCAAAGGGCATGATCCAAATAAGACTTGAAAAAGAATTTGGTCAAAACGCTTTTTTGGCAATTGGCTGGAAAATAGAAATGTTTCACTGTAGTGATATATGAAAGGGAATGAACTTATCCTCCAAATAGCTTTGGGTTGAGTTACAGGTCTTAGAAAATCTCGTTTGGGCCTTAGGACAATTCAACATCTATTCATTGATCATGCACCACATGCCAGGCATCATCTTAGTTGCCGAGGATAGTCATGAATAAAAACAAATACAAATCCTGGCTATCTAGGAGCTCATAGTTCAGCAAAATGTTCCTGCTTACCACTGAGGTAGGAAGTGTGGTTACCCCATCACCATTCTCACCGGGCATCTAGTTTATTGGGGGACCAGATCCGTGTGGTGACTTGCCAAGTGGGCCCCTCAGCACCGCATGACAGCGACCAGCTGAGCAGGCCCACCTCCCTTGCACAGATAATTTTCCTGCAAAGCAGGCCTCGCCTGCCACAGACGGCCGCCCTGCTGAGCAGCTGCATTGACGGCTACATCTACGCCTGGTCCATCTATGGGTACGGAGGCCTGCTGGGGAAGTTCAGCGTGGACTCTGGAAGCCATGGAGATGTAGTCGTGGGTGCCATGACCACTGATGAAAATGACTGCATTCTTGTCACAGGAGATAGTAAAGGGAACATCAAGGTGAGGAAGGTGGCATTGAGATTGAGAGGCTGGTGTCAGCCAAATTCTAGCCCCCTCTTTGCCACAGGTAACCGGCTACGTAGCCTAGTCCCTACTTCCTCAGGGTATGTTTTCATTTGTGAAATAGTGGGCAGTAGGAGGGGTTACCTTAGAAGTCCTTTCCTGCTCTGGTGTGCCCAGAGAAATGACTGAGGGTTTGGTTCAAAAGCCCCTTCCAAGAAGCCTTCCTCAGTGAATCCTGTGCTCCATCCTTGTCTCCCTAATACCTCCTCACCCCCAGCCATGCATCTTACCTGTGGCCAGTTGTTTCAGGAACGGATTTCATGCTTTATGGTGAGACAAAAGGCAAGATGTCTTGTCCTGAGGCCAGTCTTACCCTCTCTGCATGCTAGTAAGAGGGTCTGACCTAGAAGATTACTTGGGCCCCTTCTGGGTCTGACTATCTGGTTATCTTAGAGGTGTGAATAAGAACTGCCCCCACTAAAGTGAGGAGCAGTGGTCTGGGAGGGATTCAGAGTGAGTTTGTGCTGGAGTGAAGTGGTGCTGGGCCACTAACTCACATTTTGTGCCTAGATCTGGGACATTGACAATTACTGTGTAGTCGCTGATGGACATTCATCTCATACCAGTGGAACAAACAAGTTCCAGTTCTTAATTCCTAGAGTGATCCAGTCCAACCTTGAATACGACATCCCCTTGGACAAGAAGGAGGTAGGAAGAGTATTGGATACGCTCTACTAAATACCTGGGCGATGATGCTTGCACTGAGATTCTGAGTCTCTCATGTTTCCTGTTCAAGGTTGTCTGGTTGATTGGGACAAATTTTTTGTTAAACAGAAGTCACCATTAACCAGTAAAACACAAGTATGCACACATCAAATACACCCACATGAGTATACTTGCACATGTATACAAACATACACTCCCCCCCCACCTCCCGCTTTGATGGGCTTTGATCATTGCAGTGAGGGCTCTGGAGTCATGCATTTAAAAACATTTTTTTTTAAATAAAACAATTTTAATTGATTTCAGAAAGGAAGGGAGCGGGGAGGGAGAGAGAGAGAAGGAGGGAGAGAGAAACATTAGTGATGAGAGAGAATAATTGATTGGCTGTCTCCTACATGTCACACACTGAAGATCAATCCCACAACCTGGGCATGTGTCTTGACTGGGAATTGAACCGTGACCTCCTGGTTGATGTTCTACCACTGAGCCAGGCTGGTTGGGCATTCATTAATTCTTTTTAAAAGTAATAAAAATATTTATCTATTTTTGTGAGCAGGTAATACATTTATATAGTTGAAAAATTAATATTTCTCTGATGACTAATGAAGTTGAGCACCTTTTCATTAGTTATCAGGAAAATGCAAATTAAAGCCACCATGTGATACTACTGCACAACCATTAGAATGACCAAAACAAAAGGGACAGGCAATACCAAATGTTGGCAAGGATACAGATCAACTGGAATTTCCACCATTGGTAGGAATGTAAATTGGTAAAATCACTTTGGAAAACTATAGCTACTAAAGCTGGATGTGCCTATTCCATAAGTCAGCAATTCTACTCCTAGGTTTATATCTAAGAGAAATCTATGTTCTAAGAAATATGAATAAGACTTGATAGGATTACTATTTGTAATAACTTTACATTTGAAATAACACAAATATCCATCAATGTAGATTAGAAAAATAAATCGTGGTATATATACTGAATAATATCTGGTATTGGAAATGAATAGTTTACATGTATTTTCTATTATCTTATATAATAAAGAGGTAATATGCAAATTGACCCTCATGCCATAATGCCAACACAAGATGGTGGTGCACACAGCGGGGTGGGCCACAGGGGCAGGGCCGGCTGCTGCTCTATGCTGCTTCTGCTGGGGTTTCCACGGCCCTGCGTGTGTGCCATGGGGTTGGGACCTGGCGGCAGATGCACACAGGGCATGGGGCAGCACTCCAGGACTCAGGGCCAACCTGTGGCACGCTGGCCACGCAGGCGGGACTCTGGGAATCAGAGTGGTCCCATGGTGCACAGAGAGTGGGGTGAGGGGAGGGTCCCAAGTGTTGTGCGATTTTACGCAATGGGTCACTAGTTCAGTAATATAAAGGAATGAAGTACCAATGCATGTTACAACGTGAGGAACCTTGTAGACATTATGTTAAGTGAAAGAAGTTAGTCACATACTATATGATTCCATTTATATAAACTATGGGGTGATGAGATGGTCTAAATTTGATTGTGATGGTGTGAATATACTAAAAACCATTGAAGTGAGCACTGTAAATTATATGTGAATTATCCTATTTAATAAAAGAGTAATATGCAAATTGACCATACCTCTGCCACACCAACAAGCCACACCCACCAGCCAATCAGAGCAAGTAATGCAAATTAACCCAACCAAGATGGCTATGTCCACAGAGAAAGCAGGAGGGAGGCTTGGGTTGCCCCTGGCGATGGAGGAAGCCAAGCTTTCTGCACACCCTGGCCTGCAAGCCTCCACTTAAGGCATCAAAGTTTCAATTGTAGAAGATAAATAAATTCCAGATACTAGGGCACCAGCTTGGGTCGCTGTGGGGGGGGGCCGTGGCCAGCCTGCAAACCACTACAAGCCCCTTGCCCAGGCCACCCCATGCCCCAAGGGAACACCCACCCTGATCCAGGACACCCTTCAGGGCAAATCAGCTGGCCCCCACCCATGCACCAGGCCTCTTTCCTATCTAACAAAAGAGTAATATGCAGATTGACCATTACTCCAACACACAAGATGACTTCTCCCATGTGGTCAAAAGATCCCGCCCCCATGTGGACACAAGATGGCCAGCAGGGGAGGGCAGTTGGCAGGGACCAGGCCTGCAAGGGAGGGCAGTTGGGGGTGACCAGGCCAGCAGAGGAGGGAAGTTAGGGACAAACAGGGTGGCAGGGGAGCATTTAGGCATCAATCAGGCTGGCAGAGGAGTGGTTAGGGGCAATCAGGAAGGCAGTCAGGTGAGCAGTTGGGAGCCAGCAGTCCTGGATTGTGAGAGGGATGTCCGACTGCCAGTCGGACATCCCTCAAGGGGTCCCAGATTTGAGAGGGAGCAGGTTGGGCTGAAGGACACCCCCTACCCCCGTGCATGAATTTTGTGTACCGGGCCTCTAGTCTTACCTAATAATAGACAAACATGTAAATTGACTGTACCTCTGCTATGCCACCAGCCAATCAGAAGTGATATGCAAATTAACCAACAAAGATGGAGTTTAATTTGCATACACAGGTACCAAGTGATGGGGCATGCGAGATGCAGGCATTCTGCCTCACCCCTGGTCTCTCAGGGCCTCTGGGCAGTGTGGGAAGGTGGGGCTGGAGTGGAAAGAGGCAGCTCCAAAGCCTGAGCGGAAAGGGGCTGGGCTAGAGTGGAAAGGTGGTGCTGGCAGCCAGGGAAAGGAAAGCCCATTCTAGCACAAATCTTCATGCATTGGGTTTCTAGTATTTTAATAAAAATGTTTTTAATAGTATCAAATATAGAGCAAATATTTTTTTCATGATCTTTTTTATTTATTTGTAGCTGTTTATCTGCACATCTGGTAATTTATCCCAAGGAGATAGTATGCAAAAGAACATAAATCTTAAATGGAACTGCCTTATGATTCAGTGATTCCACTTTGGGAATAAAAAAAGAATGAAATTTTACCATTTGTGATAGCATGGATGGACCCAGTGGGTATTATGCTAAGTGAAATAAGTCAGTCAGAGAAAGACAAATACCATATGATTTCACTTATATGAAATCTAAAGAACAATATAAATAAGTGAACAAACAAAATAGCAATAGACTCATAGTTACAGAGAACTGATTGGTGGCTGCCAGAGGGGAGAGGGGTTGGAGGACCAGGTTAAAAAGGTGAAGATATGGAGAAATACAGATTGTTAGTTACAAAATAGTCATGGGGATGTCTACAGCATAGGAAATATAGTCAATAATATTGTAATAACTATGTATGGTGCCAGGGGGAATACTTTATAAAGTAAATGATTGTCTAACCACTAAACTGTACACCTGAAACTAATACAAAATGATATTGAATGTAAATTGGGAAAAAAAGCATTAAATAGAAAAAAAGAACACCAACCTTTCTAAGACCTTTAGTAGATACTGCCAAACTGCATTCCAGAAAGTTTATACAATTTTGCACTTTATTAGCCTGTTTTGCTTTATCTTTGACAACATATGGTATTAGTGGTATTCATCCGAGTGAAGGACCTATGGGTCAATCAGAGTGCCTTGCTTAGAGAAGGCATTCCATACGTAAATAAATGTTTGAAGTGAAAAACAAACAAACAAACAAACAAACAAAAAACAAAACCCACACAAACCAAACACTTTTGGCTGATTTTTAGATACAAATTATTTCTTTTGATTTTAATGAAGATAACTTTGCTTGTTAATGATGTTGACACCTTTCCTTATTTTATTGACTATGTATACTTTTGTGAATTACCTCTTCATGTCCTTTGCCCATTTTTCTGTGGTGGTAACCATCTTTTGTAAATGACATATACTTATTTAAAAATATATTAAGAGGTATTAACTCATTGTCACATATATTGCAAATATTTCTCCCAATTTGTCATTTGCCTTTTAATTTTATTTATGAAGGTATTGATTTGCTAGTAACTCCAAATTTGAATCTCCAGACTTATTTTCTCTTTTAAACTTATTTACTCATAGTTTCTTTTAGATGTTTTATAGTTTCATTGAAAATAATTCTACACTTCATTTAGTTGTAAGATATATGACAATAATTTAAGTTTCTCTTAGTAGTTCATCAGGTATTCTGGCACAGCTTACTGGCTCCTGTTCTGTATTACCACAGCTTTCCTGCCACTTTTATCATATACCAAAGTCTTATTTGGGTTGGTTTTTGAGTTCTCTATTGTCTCCCATTGTTTTGTTTAAAGTTTGTACTATTATGACTTAATATACTTGAATATGATAAAATATGTCCCCCTTCATTAATCTTTTTAAAAATTGTAATAGCAAGTTATTATAATGGTGTTTTCTTTTTAAATATTTATTGTTGAAAGTTACATATTTTAATCTTTTAAAATATATTTTAATTGATTTCAAAGAGGAAGATGAAGAGAGAGAGAAAGAGAGAGAGAGAGAGAGAGAGAGAGAGAGAGAGAGAGAGAAACATCAACGATGAGAAAGAATTATCAATCGGCTGCCTCCTGCACACACCCTACTGGAGATTGAGCCTACAACCTGGGCATGTGCCCTAACTGGGAATCAGACCAGTGACCCTTAGTTCCTGGATTGATGTTCCAACCACTGAGCCACATCCGGCTGGGTCCCCTTAATTAATCTTGTTTATTTTTTGTTTTGTTTGTTTTTTTACAATGGTCTTGGATATTTTCACTCATTTCCCTGTTAAGAACAGTTTATATTTTCATACTATAACATGATATGTCATCCCCTGCTCACCCTATTCTACTACCAATGCCCAAGTGAATAACTTTAGAAGACCTGGGTTCTTATCCTAACCCCATCACTGTCTCGACATGTAGCTTGGGCTGGTTACTGAATTTCTGACTCACTTCTTTGTGAAATGGTGAGACTCATACACATCCCATAAGGTTGTTGTGTTCAAATGGAATAACATATAGGGAGGGCATTGGTAATATAATAATATACCTGGCCAATATTGCTCAGTGGTTGAGCATCAACCCATGAATCAGGAGGTCAGGGTTTGATTCTCCATCAGAGTACATGCCCAGGGTGTGGGCTTGATCCTCAGTTGGGGGGCGTGCAGGAGGCAGCCAATCAATGATTCTCTCTCAACATTTATGTCTATTCCTCTCTCTCTCCCCCTTCCTTTCTTTGAAATTAATAAAAACATTAAAAATAATATAGCAATATGTAAATGCTTTTAAAAATATATATTTTATTAATTTTTTACAGAGAGGAAGGGAGAGGGATAGAGTTAGAAATATGGATGAGAGAGGAACATCGATCAGGCGCTCCTGCACACCTCTGACTAGGGATGTGCCCACAACCAAGATACATGTCCTTGACTGGAATCGAACCTGGGACCTTTCATTCTGCATGCTGATGCTCTACCCACTGAACCAAACCGGTTTCGGCTGTAAATGCTTTTTAAAAAAATATATTTTTATTGATTTCAGAGAGAAAGGGAGAGGAAGAGAGAGAATCATTGATCAACTGCCTCCTGCACGACCCCTCCTGGAGGTTGAGTCTACAACCACAGCATGTGCCCTTGAACGGAATCAAACCTGGGACCCTTTAGTTCGCAGGCCAATGCTCTATCCATTGAGCCAAACCAGCTAGGGCTGTAAATGCTTTTTATGATTTTACCAAAGGGGCAGTGAGGGCCAGAGAAGTGTGGGAACTTAATTAAGGTAATCAGAAGCCCATATAGGAGTGTGTCCTGGCCCTGAGGGCTCTGCTTCGTCTAGTCCTGGGTGCCTTCTGATGAGCCTATGCGATAGTCTTGCTGTAAGTAATTATCCTGTACGGTCTCCTGTAGGTCATTGATGGCCAGACCATTTCCCTGGCTCCCCCCATACTTCTGGCGACCTGGAAGGGCCATGTGGATAGTGTGGCAGACATCCTGTATGTGGACAGCTATGAGCTGGTGATTAGTGCTGGCCACGACCGGGACGTCAAGGCTTGGAGACTCTGCGGCGATGTCATTGGTATGGTCCTGCTGAAGTTTAGCCATGCCCCATGGTCCTTCCTGTCCCTGTCCCTGTCCCTGTCCCTGTTAGAACACAAATTGACATAAACCTTATAATCCATGGAATGGGAGTTTCAGACCACAGCAGCTTTCTTTATTTAAATAGTATTACAGGATATGAATCTATTCAATTTGGCAGTCTGTCCACCCATCCACCCACTCACATTATTATTTGTCTTTGTATTTTTTTGCAAATCGTCTATCTGACATTTTTCTTTCTCTTCTTAAAAATAAACTTAATTCTTACATTATAACATGCTGAAAGTGCCCAAATCTAGAGGTTCATCTTGATGAATTTTCACAAAGTTTATACCCCTGTAGCTTCCATTATATAAAGAAACAGGACATTACCAGTCTTTGGGGCTTCCCTCATCCCCCCAACCTGACCATCTCTACCTACCCCTCCAAAAAGCAACCACTTTCCTATTTTCCAAATACAGAGATTGATTTCGTCTGGTTTTGAACTTTGTATAAATGAAACAATGTGACAGGTTATCCTTTGTGTCTGGCTTTTTTCTCTCAACATTATTGTTTGTGCAATTCAGCTATTTGTTGAAGGTAGTAGTAGTTCATTTGTTCTCATTGCTCAATAGTAATTGGTTGTTGATATACCATAATTTCTTCATCTGTGCTACTGTTGGTGGTCATTGGAGTTGTTACTGGCTATTTTATTCCATTAACTATAACACTGCTATGAATATTCGTACACCGATTTTTTTGATGAACAAATATATGCATTTCTATTGGACATATATCTAGAACTGGAACTGTCGGACCACAAGGTATATACATACATTGAGTCTCAGTAGATTCTGCTAACCAGTCTTTCAAAGTGCTTGGTAGTAGCTGCAGACTAGCTCTGTGGCTGGAATCTTCTCGATTACAATCTGTCATGCCAGAAAGATGAGGTTGTTTAAAGTTCATTAAAAATTCATCTGGTTTCTTCTCATCTCGCCTATGGAGGATTCATCCTCCTTGCATTATGTTGGTCTCTTTGCTCCTATCACAGGATTATTGCTTTCTTAAATTCACTTAGGTTTTCTTGAATTTTCATCTCTTATGGGTTTACATTAAAAAATATTTTAAATTTATTCCTGTTCCTCAATGAAATTCCTCATTTTCTTTTTTTTTTAAATAATTGATTTTTAAGAGAGAGGAAGGGAAGGGGAGAGAGAAACATCTATGTGAGAACAAAACATTGATTAGCTGCCTCCTGCATGCCCCTCCTGGGGATGGAGCCCACAAGCTGGGCATGTGACCTGACTAGAAATCAAACCAGCAAACTTTTGGTGCATGGGTGATGCCCAACCAACAGCCACACCACTCAGGTCAATATTCTTTATATTCTCAATATTAGTTGTATTCTTGACTCTTTATACCGAGCCTTATTTTGTCATTCTGTTGACAATCTTTGCCTTTTCATTGGATGTCTAATCCCATTAAATATTAATGAAATTACTTACATGGTTTAAGTCTATCATCCGATATTTGTTTTCTGTTTATTCCATCTTTTTTTTTCTTTCTTCTTTCGTGGTGTTCTTTTGGATTAATCAAGTATTAAAAAATTATCCTGTTTTATTCCTCTGTTAGTTTTTAGTGAGATGTTTTTGTGTTATGTTTTTAGTGGTTACCCTTTAGATAATAACATGCTCTCTTGACCTGATACCACATCCTATGCAAGAACCTTACATTCCCTTTCCTGTTGTTTGCGCTAATGCTTCCATATGTTTTACTTCTGCAGATGGTACCACTTCCAGCAAGGCATTGTGATTTATGTTCCTGTAAGCAGTTGTATTTACCCTCATATTTCCCATTTCTCCTGCTATTCGTTCCTTCCTGAAGTTCCAGAGTTCTGTCTATAATCATTTTCCTTTAGTCTAAAGAATTTCCTTCATTATTTCTTATAGAGTTGATCTGCTAGTGATAAGTTCTTTAAGCTCTTATTTTTCTGAAAATCCTTATTTTACCTCAAAAGTTTATTATTTTACTGGACATAGAATTCTCAGCTGACAGCTTATTTCCTTTCCGTACTTAAAAAAGACCATTCCATCTTCTTCTGTTTTCTCTTGAAAGTCAGTTGTAAGTTGATACTTTGAAGGTAATTTTTCTTTTTTCTCTTAACTGCTTTTTTTTTTTTGGCAGTTGGACTATGATGTGCCAAATTGTGATTTCAGTTCATGGATCTTTTTCAATCTGGAGTCTTTGATTCATTTTGAAAAATCCTCAGATATTATCTCTTCCATATTTCTTTTGCCCATTCTCTCTCTCCTCTCATTGTGTGGTTCCAATTACGTATATATTAGAACATTTGACTTTGTCACGTGTCGCACATGGTCTGTTCTTTCCATGTTTTCTTTCTCTTTTTTTTTTTGTAATAAAATGTGCATATTTTTTTACAGCTCTGGGAAATGAAAAATGAGGACAAGAAACATATTCTTTCACAAACCATTCTAATTTAGGTGATATTAATTAGAAAAAGCTAAAGCAAGTGTATGTGTTTGTATAAGCACTGAGATATACACATTCAGTGGTATCTCAAGATACGAGTGCCCTAACATACAAGATTTTTGAGATACATGCCGTCGAGCGAGCTATTTTTGCTTTGAAATATGAGCAACATTTGAGATAGGAGTAATTGCGCGGATCGGCCGGCTGCACACGACCCACCAGTTTACCACGACTTGAGCGTCTCATAGTTTCCCACGCCTCAAGGTTACGGAACGAATTAAACTCGTATCTCGAGGTACCACTGTACATATATTTTTCAGATCTTAATCTCATAAGTGTTCCCATATTTACTCTATATTTTTGTTTATAAACACCCTTAAGTCATCAAATGCATCCTAATACTACTACAGTACCTCTGTCTCTTTACCAATACTTTAATATTGTTTGGATTGTATTTGCTGTCTGTGTTTTAATCACTTATGTGATTGGTCAAACTATACATTAGAAGATGAAAGGGATATATTTGCTTTGTTATGCTGCATGTGTCACAAATACCTATGACATGATCTCTCATCCCCATTATTATTATTATTATTATTTTTTATTCTCTTGGAGATAGTGATTTATTTCCTTTTGAAATATACTCAGAAGTGGAATTGCTGAATCATACGGTAATTCTATTTTTAAATTATTTTTTAGTTGTCCCCATTATCTTTATTATTTATTTATTTATTTATTTATTTATTTATCCTATTGCCCTCCCCACCCCTCAGTACATGCCCTCATCCATCTCCTCCCCTCAACCCTCCATTATTATTTGAAATTTCACACATCTTGTAGTTCTCTATGTACACTATTTCAGCTTCTAGTGCTGTACATATCTACATCTTCCGGATGGGACTGCCTGTGATCCATGAGCTTGGGGTCAGGCATAAACTGTGTAGCACCTGAGGTGGACTCTGATTTGGTCTTTGTTTCAGATCTGAGTTCTGTTGACAAAGCCATTGAATATTTCAAGTCATGAGCTGTTTTCACAGGTATTTCTATTTCAGCATAACTTCCCAACTTAGTTTTTCCTTTAGGTTCAGGAAGTGACTCTTTTTTGTTGTTTTTGTGTATAAAATGATTTAACTGCTTCATAAATTTGCTGGTTTATACCATATCCCTTTCCCCAGGTTACCTTTGCAATTATTATGGACTGGACTGGGTAACAAATAGTTGCTCCTTAAGTAGTCAGCCCGATGGATAAGCAATTTTCTTAAATCTAGAACCTTTTCTTGCTGAAACCAAGCCTACCAATCCTGAAACTGTAATCACGGCAATTTCCAGAAGAAAATCTCATGGTGGAATCTTCAGATAAACATGCATCTTTTCCAAATTGAACTGTCTCCATTATCCCATATTTCTCAAAGACATAAACATCCTTGCACCAGCCAACGTAACAACCAGTTGTAGTATGGATAGAGGCAAAGCCCATTTGTAAATTTCCAGGCTGCTCTTCAACATATTTAGACTGGAGAGGTGATAAAATTAGCTGCTCTTTGAATTTATTTTTTTTGGCTGCATGCACCCTTACAGATGCACATATCTGACCTGCAGGCATGGCTATCAGCTTTCCCATTAGTTTTAACTCTATGCCCATCCATCCAAAGCACACACCCTGACCCTATGGCCACCATGTCTGTGACTCTCCACCGAAACTTTCATCTCCAGTTTTTCTTCAATCTCTCCATTCCAATTTGGATCTTTTCTGTGGACCTGCCTTCCAGTTCATTAACTCTGTCCCCTATATTCAGTCTGCTTTTAAATCTATCTGATCAGTTCTTGTATTTTTGTATTTTTTTAGCTCTAGAATACTCATTTGGTCCTTTTCTATAGATTCCAATTCACCCCCCTTCCTCCATTTTTTTCTATCTTCCTTTATTTTTTTTAACATTACTTATGTTAAATAAGTAGTTATTTTAAAATGTTTATCTGCTAACTCCAATGTCTGAATTATCTGTGGGTCGGATTCTAATGCCTGTTTCTTCTTTTGATTATCAGTTACATTTTTCTACCTTTTCACATGTCATATGCATTTAAAAAAACCCAAAACAGAAATACTTCAAAATAAAATTTTCTGAACTTTGTATAAAGGACTGTAGAGAGTCAAGTTGATAATGATTTTCCTCCATTACATTTGCGCTTTCCTGCGTATAGGGCTGCTCATCTCAATGCAATCAGGAACTGAGCTGGGTTGGGACTGAACTGCATCTTTTGGTAGATTAAGCTTACTTCTGTCTTCAATGGTCTCTGGAGTGAAGTCTGTTGTGTTTGTTATAGATTTCTTCCTCCAGTGGGACACTGTCTCCCAATGATCTCACTCTGTCTTTCTAGTCTAACCCCAGACCCTCATCTCTCCCAGTACTAAGTAAATGTCGGGTAGGAAAAAGAACTATGCATTTGGAATGCCCCTGGACTTAATCCATCATGCCAGCCAGAATGGCTGTCAGAGGCTCTGCTGCTTTCTCTTCCTTCCAGTAGCTTCTTACTGCTAAGCTGAGCCTGATTCTCACCCAGCCTGTGTCCTGATTTAGAAAATGTTCCCAGAAAAGAAAGCAGGTCCTGATTTCAGTTCTTCTTGGAAGGACATTTTCCTTTCTGTAATTTTAGTTCATCTATTTTCTTTGCTTCTACAGATCTCCAATGGTTTTATCGAAATACAGTTTTATAACATACCTGTTTTGTTTTTCTTAATTAAAAAAAGTCTGCAGCAGAGTAATGGCCTGCTACTATACCATGCCCCTGCCCAGAAGTGGTAGGACTCATGTTTCTCTGTGTTCACTAACTGCCTTCTACTTTAGGCCTGTTCCTCCCCAGCCCCATGTCTGGTACCCCTGATCATTTTGTATCATTGCTATTTCATACATGACCTGCTTGAAGTCCAACTGAGGATCACTCAGTCCTTGCCCTAGTACTCTCTCCTACATGTGGGGCAGGTTGCCTTAGGCCTGAACTCCAAGTATATACTAGGGCTAATGTCTGATTCCTTCAGATATTTGTTGAGTAGCCAGCATAATGCCTGATATATGGTGGGCATCAGGAAGTGTGGGACAGGCATAAGGGATTGCTGACTGACACGAAGGTGGAGGGTGAGAATGGGGGAGGCTAGGCCAGTCATTGTCACTGAGTTGAGTCTGATTAAATCACAGGGACATTTGGCCTGAAAGTTTGGAGTAGGCTGAAGAATATTCAGAATCTTGAAGATGATGAACTCCACAAAAGCTTAAAGAAAAAGAGTGAATCCATACACGCCTCCAGGAAGATCTATTCAGGGCTGCAGTGAGTTACCTGTTTTCCTCTGGCCCAGGGAGGGGGTGCTGGGAGCCTCTTCAAGTCCCAGGCAACCTCACCTGGATTGGGTGGTGCTGGGCACATTCAGGGAAAGCCTTGGAAAGCCAAAGGCTTGGGACCTGCTGGAAACTTGACTCCATAGGTGGCAGCTGTGGCCTAAGAGCTTAAGGCTCTGTTCTTACAATTCAGCTCAGCTGAAAGATTGAGCATTTGACTTTGCTACATAAAAACCATGTCCTTAAAGGGGACCCTGCCCCAGAGCCAGATTCAGATTTGCTAGTGCTGGCTTCCCTGCAGGTGCCATCTCTATGTGTCCACAGAACCCTGACAGGAGAGTGCCCAGGGCTCTGGTCCCGAACAGACACTGGGTTCTTTTTCCGAGTCACAGGGAAGGCAGAAGGCTTGCTACTTGTTCTTTCCTCTATAGCAGTGGTTCTCAACCTTTTTTAATGCTGTGACCTTTTAATATAGTTCCTCATGTTGTGGTGACCCCCAATCATAAAATTATTTTTGTTGCTACTTCATAACTGTAATTTTGCTATTGTTATGAATCATAATGTAAATATCTGTGTTTTCTGATGGTCTTAGGCTCTACAGCAGCGACCCACAGGTTGAAAACTGCTAGCAAGGTCGCCTAAGACCATCGCAAAACAGATATTTACATTATGATTCATTAACAGTAGCAAAATTACAGTTATGAAGTAGCAACGAAAATAATTTTAAGATTGGGGGTCACCACAACATGAGGAACTGTGTTAAAAGGTCACAGCATTAAAAAAGGTTGAGAACCACTGCTCTATAGGTTCCTCCTCCCACCATGCTCTACCCTTATCCCTGACCAAATCTTGGATAATTTGGGGTTATTCAAAATTATTTATTAAGGCCCTACTGGTTGCCAGCTCTATGTACTAGGTTCTAGAGATTCCAAACAATCCAAGCACGAGTCCTGCTTTTGGTAAGTCACAGTGCACTGGGGAGGTGGACATGCAAACTCATGACTGCTATTCTATGTGATAAGTGATGGATATTAAGAACAGGAATGGGCCTGCCCAGCGTGGCTCAGTGGTTGAGCATTGACCTATGAACCAGAAGGTCATGGTTTGATTCCCAGTCAGGCCAAACGCCTGAGTTGCAGGCTTGATCCACAGTGTGGAGTGTGCAGGAGGCAGCTGATCAATGATTCTCATCATTGATGTTTCTATGTGTCTATTCCTCTCCCTTCCTCTCTGAAATCAACATACTACACACACACACACACACACACACACACACACACACATATATATATATAGAGAGAGAGAGCAGGGATGGCTAAGGACAGTCTTCTGATTGGGTGGATTAACTAAGGAAGGCTTCATAGGAGAAGAGATTTAGGGATTGGGTTTTGACATGTAAATAGGAGTTTTCCAGGCACCCATAGAGGCCGTGTGGCTCCTATGCTTCTGTCAAGACATGCGTCTTTATAGTCCTATGGGAGGATATCAAACAAGGCAGAGGAAGGGTTTCCCTGGGAGAGGATATTTAAGTATTCCAAAGGGGAAATATAGGTAAGGTCAGGATGGGATGTCAGACCTCCACAGGGGAGAGCACAGGGTCATGGGAAGAATCACAGGACTTGTTGGGAACCAATTTAATCTGGGTTTTGCTGATGTCAGTGATGTGCCCTGGCCATATTGACGTATGGGAGGAATAAGAAGGTTGGAGAGGATCAGATCCAGGAGGGAGAAGCCCTCTCTGGGTTCCTGGGAGGGCTTCCCTGACTTGTGGTATGGAGGGCATCTTATGAAGGAAAGCCCCTCACATTAGGGAGGAGCGGGATTTTGCTGAGGCCCTGGTGTACCAGCGGCGGGAGGAGGTGGCACTCCTGGCTTTCCTGAATGGGACTGCAGACACGGAGGCAGAAGCTTGGGCCAATCTGCAGAAGATAACCCTGACGTCCCCATGGGCTGGAGAGCGCTCCCTGGAAGATATTGAGAACACCTGGCACAAGTGGGAGTCCAAGGACAAGCAGGTCAGGCTTGGTAGGGGACATGGGGGTTTGATGGGCCCACCGCTCTCAGTCTTAAGCCTTCACTCTTGCCCATGACTCTTGCAGGTGAGCAAAATTCTGGGAGCAGCGTACAAGCCCAGGGAGCGGTTGCGGAGTCCTGGACTCCTGTCCACCAACGTGCATTTTGGCTTGAAGCACCAGGTGCGGCAGGGTGGGGCGCTCCCTAAGGTGCTGGGGCTAGAGGCCCCATTAGTGCCCACAGGGGCCTCCAGTGGGGTGAGGGGAACATCGGTCCTTTAATGGGATTCTGAGCAGGACAATTTCAGCATGAAATTGTTTGCCAAGGCTTTGGTTGAAACCATGAACACAGGCTTTGTTCTTGAGAACAAGCCTTATTGGATCTATGGGAGGATGAACGCCATGGACCTTCAAAGCATTTCTCAGAGCCTGGCTATTAGTTTGTTAGTGTGTTTACTGTGCATGTCTCCATACTGCGGGTTCCTCCTGAGCAGACACAGGTGTGAAGCTGCCAGGAACCCAGTCAGTAAGAGGCAGAGGGAATGGAAGGGGGCTCTTCTGGGGAGAGAAAGGAGAGGCTTGGGAGAGAGCCGCTTTGAGCCCCATCCTGTCTCTTACTTGGGCAGATCCCAGCCTCTCTTAGCCTCTCCCTCCTCATCTGCCATAAGGGCATTATGGGAGCACCCAGCCTCTTTGGTGGGGACTCAGAATAAGTGAGGTAGCTCTCTGTCCCGGGCTGGGGAAAGGTCAAGGAGAAAAGGGACCCCTTGGCCTCCCTACCCTCTCCTAGAGATGGGACTCCAAGTGCATCTTGGCGAGTGCTAATGGCAGGTGTGAGGGCATGTCTGGGAGCTCCTTGTACCTGAACCCCACTCAGGGTCCAGCCTGAGGTCTCATTCTAAGATGGGGACAATCCAGTGCCAACTTCACAGGATGGATGCCAGCACCAAGAGGAGGGCTGATGAGCCTCAGCACAGGGGCCTTGTGGGCCCAGCAGGCTGTGGCCATCAGTGACAACCAGAGTGCCCTGGAGGTTCATTGGCCTGGAAAGACCCCAGGCCCATCCTTCTTGCGAGCCTGCTCTTAGTCCTGGTGCCCCCTGCCTGTTCCCACACACCCTGCTCTATTCCCCACAGTTCTCACCTCAGATCTACCAAAACCTGTATTTCAACGAACTGGCACCCACCCACCAGCCTGACTTCATGATACATAAGGGCGCAGATCATCATGGCCGGCTGACCCGCGTGGTGGTGGCCCACAATGTCTCGAAGGAGCAGCATCCTAGCAAGGAGACGGCCAACCTGCACACGAACTTCTCCTCCCACTCTTCCTTGATGTCATCAACCTCGGGCTCCGGGGGCCTGGCCAGCAAGTACACCTCCCCGGGGGTCCAGGCCTCCTCTGCTCTGCAGCGGCCCTAGTCAGCCTGCGTGGCCCAGTCGGCCCGCTCAGTCCTGTCCCAGGCTTCCAGGCACAACCTGCAGAGATCAGTAATGCCCACGCCGGCTGGTCGCCTCCTCCCTGAAGCAATTCTCCCAGCCTCTGAAGGACGCCCCTCTGTACCCTGTAAAGAAGGGCCTTCACGTCAGTGCTGAGGCGGCACAGCCTTTACTGCTGTGGTCTGGCAGGACGACCAGGTCCTGTCTGTCCCTGGCATACCCCTGCCAGGCCCAGAGGATATACTACTTCCCCTGGCTGTCCGCGCTCTGCCGATGCGGTGACGCTGACCTTCTTCACCAGAGGCCTAGAAAAGAAAATAAATGTTCACAGATGTTGGAGTCCATGCGTCTGGGCTGTGTCTTTCACCCCCTTAGGCTCCAGGCTGCCTCTCTGATCGGGTCATGTTCCCCCTGGCAGGGTGCAGGGAGGAGAGTCCCTCCCACAGGACAGGGGCTACAGCTGTCAGGCCCGAGATGGGTGAAGCAGTGGTTGGGTAATGATGCTGGAGTGAGCTGTGGAACTTGGTCCGATCTCCCACAAGAGTGAGACCAGCAGCCATCTGTCTGTCTCCTGCCCCAGCTGTGTGTCTGTCCCCCATCACTGTCACCACAGAGAATCCTGTATTTATACCCTGTCTGGCCCTTGTGCAAGGGAGACCTGGAAGTGTGGTGGATGGCACCTTGGCCTGGCTCTGCCACTGTCTGGCTTTGGAGTTCCTCATCATCTCTGACCTCATTGCCCCCCTCTGGCCCAGAGATACTGCCAAGGCCTCTGCTGGGCTACCAGCCCTCGGCAGCTCCACATCCTGTTCTGGGGAACGCGCTGACTCTGGACACATGCCCTGCGACCTGCGGAAAGCCAGAGCGGCCACCGCTGCTGTGCCATGGTCCCCACAGCGACGGAGCAGCAGCAGGAGGACTGCGGGCTTGGGTTCCTGGAGGTCTCTCTAACTCGAATTTTCCATGGCCCCTTCTACCCAGCCCAAGGCTCAGCCCTGCGGGGCAAATGTGGGGCTTCACATCTCTCTCCACTGCTTCTCCCTTTCACATTTCCAGCCTGCAAGTGGGCTTTCCTCTACTCGCTAGCAGGGAGCCCCCTGTTCACAATGCCTCTTCCCAGGAGCACCGTGTTCTCTGCTGTGGAGAACCAAACCCTTCAAGGCTTGGTTCTTAGGTAACGGGTCATCCAGGAGCCAGGATGAGTGAGGCCAAAACACATTTGCATCCCCAATGTCATCCTCCGGAGGCTCCTGTAACAAAGCACCGAAACGGGGCTTAAAACAATAGAGATGTCTCACAGCTCTGGAGGCCACTGGAGGTGTTGGCGGGGCTAGCTTCCTCTGAAAGCTGAGGTGGGAGTAGGCGAGAAGAGGAGTGTCAATGACCAGGCCTCTCTGCACAGCCCTGACCCGGAGGGAGACTCAGGGTCCCCTTTAAGTCCCAAGATCTTGACATGGTCAGGACATGCCAACCTCCGGGGGAACTTCCTCCTGATTCTGGGACTTGGGAGCCCTCTCTCAATAGACCCAGTCCTTTACAACAGTCTTTTACTGCGTTTGCCCACATGTTTCAGTTTTGGCATGTTGTAGGCACTTAAAATAATTGTAGAGTCTGCACTCTGCCTCTTACCCCAACTGCAGAGCATCACGGAGATTTGTCTCTGGACACCAAGCTTGAACTTGTAGGCAGCCCCTTCAGGCACCAGGCACCCAGCATCCAAGATGTGGAGTCTCAGGCCTCAGGACAACAGGTGGGCTGAGCTTAGCCAGGATATTATGTTCGAACAGTCTCTCAGACTGCCCACACCCAGACCCTCCTGGCCCAGGCCTTACCTGAATACTGGGCAGATAATTCTGGAGCATCCGGTTCAGAAGAAGCTGAGATTCCCAATGGGGCAAAGAAGGCAATTTCACACAGGAGTTGGGTGTGAAGAAGTGGGATTGGAGGTCCTGCCTCTCTCTGGTCACCCCACAGCACTCTGTCCTTCTCCCCAGGCCCAGGTGCCTGCAGAGCTACACCTGTCTCCTTTTCATCTGTTCTCTGCCTTTTGCACCCATGGCCTTAAAGAATGACACACACACACACACACACACACACACACACACACACACACATATATATATATATATTTAAAAAGACTTATTTTAGCTCTTTTCTGATTCTAAAAGTAGCACAGGCTGAGCATAGAAAATCAGGAAAATACAGAAAAGCACAGAAGCCAATAAAAACCATCTGGATTTTCTCTCCCAGAGATCATTTTGGTGCATTTTCTTCTGGATTGTTTTTCTGTCTTCCCGTGCACTTGTGCACACATATGCGCCCACACCCTCACTCATCCAGTCTCTCAGGTACTCACACCCACACAACCCATCACCTTGGCGTTCAGGTTTCCCTCATAGAAGACTGAGGGCAGGTGTCTCTCCACCAGGAGATGGGGTGCAAGGGCACTGAGGAGAGTTGGGGAAGCCTTGTCCTCAGAAGCTGTCATTGACATCATTTTCTAGCACCACTTACTGAACACCTGCTGTATGCCAGGCACTGTTCCAGGCACTGGGGACATCAGAGAAGGAGCACCCAGCCATCTCCCCTTGGGGACATAGATCACTTCTCTGTTGTGTGAATTCATCTTATTCATGTATCCACCAGATCAGCGGTTCTCAACCTGTGGGTCGCGACCCCTTTGGGGGTCGAACAACCCTTTCACAGGGGTCGCCTAAGACGCTTGGAAAACACAGATATTTACATCACGATTCATAACAGTAGCAAAATTACAATTATAAAGTAGCAATGAAAATAATTTCATGGTTGGGGGTCACCACTACATGAGGAACTGTATGCAAGGATCACGGCCTTAGGAAGGTTGAGAACCATTGCACCAGATGATCTTACTGAGCACAAGCATCCAGGGTGAGGCAGGTGAAGCTCATGGAACTGTGTGCAGATGCACTGGGGACCAGGAGAAGCAATTCAAGATGGCTTTCAGGAGGAGGAAGTCTTTAAGCCCAGAACCACCCAGACCATTGTGTTTGCTGTCTTCTCTGAGAGAAGCTTCTGGTCAATCAAATGGTCTCTCCTTTATGCCCTGCTCAAACATCCCCTCCATGCCCAACCTCCTGCCCATTCTAAGCCCTACCCCGCTTTCTTCTAATCTCAGTTTTACATCTATCACTGTGCCCTCTTCCCCCAGGGCGGACAAGGTCTGTCTTGTTTACGGTTTCCACCCTGGCAGGGTGCTTGGCACATTGCAGGTGCTGGATAACTATTTGTCCAATAAATACTCGTAACTGTTAGCTCAGAGTTTGCCTACCCTGGGAGATCTTCTGAGGTTGCTCTCACTGTGGTTTTCCTTCATTTGGGGATGCGTGTCCTCTATTTGCTGGTCCTGGCTGGATGTTGGGATATCCCTCCCAACAGGGACTGCAAACCCTGTCTGTGAGCCCCTAGCCTGTGGTGAAGATGTGGAAGGGGCAGTAGATCCCACTGACTCTGGGTAACCAGGCTTCGTTGTAGATTCAATGCTGGGTGGGTTTTGACAGGGGTCTGGAAGGGCAAGTAGGTCTTGGATTGGCAGGTGGTGGGGAGTAAGGGATGGTGTCAGCAAGGACACTGCAGGGCCCTGGCTGGGTGGCTCAGTTTGTTGGAACATCGTCCTGTACACCAAAAGGTTGCAAGGTCGATTCCCGGTCAAGGCACATACCCAGATTGCGCCAAATGATGTAGAAGAAAATGCACCAATCCCTGGCTGAGTCACATTTGGGAGGCAACCAATCGATGTTTCTTTCTCACATGGATGTTTCTCTAAACATTCTCTCTAAAAATCAGTAAAAAACAAAAAATATATCCTCAGATGAGAATTAAAAAAAGAAATAGAACACTTCCATAAATCTACTAAGCCTAACTCTATGTGAGTTCAAGTTCCAACTTCTTCATTTTGAAAAAAAAAAGGGGGGGGGGACACTGCAGGGACAAAGGTCAAAGGGTTGCATGGCAGGTGGGGCCCTTCCAGTCAGCCAAGGGGCCCAAGAGGATATGGGGTCTGCTGGGTATCCTGTGTGGCTGAGCTTCCCAAGGGGACAGCACCACCAGCATCCGTGCTCTGGGCGCAGAGAGCAGATCCCCCGGGTCATGCACGTCCCTCATGAGTCCGGTGCCAAGGCAGCAGCCTGAGGGAGATGCTCAGCTTGTGGTCACAGGTGCTTTTGTGGTGAATGGTGGTAGCTGGGCTTTGTGACAGCTGCTTCCAGACCAGTGCCTGCTGCCTTTTTTTTTTGAGGGATGGGGTGCAGTCTTCCAGCAGAGGGAACAGCCAGGAAGAAGCCCCAAGGTAGAGATGAATTGGCATTTTCAGAGAACAGCAAAGAGGCCAGGGTGGCTCAGGGGAATGGCAGAGGGAAGAAGGACTTGTTTGGAGGCCCTGTGGGGCGGGGTCACACCAGGCTCTTTTCTCTTGGGAATCCTGAGGGCATTTTAATAAGGGGTGCAATACACTCTCATTGAAAAGCTCCCTCTGGCTGCCTAGTGGGGACGGACTATAGAGTGGTTCTGGGAGACCAGGGGTTGGGGGCGGGGGGCCTGGACCACAGGGTGGCAGACACTGATGGCTGTGGGAGCCTCTGAGGGATGCAGGAGAGGAGCTCTGAGTTGCCCTGGCTTCTTTCCATTAAAAATCTTTTTTTCCCCTTTTTATTTCAGTTTCAACACTATCAGGTTTCCTCAATTTTCAGACATAATTTTTCCTTTAAAAAAAAAGTATCTTGAAGGGAAAACAAACACTTTGGGGTCTGGGTGATTGAATCAAAGACTACTATCTCAGACAGAAAGTTAAAAACAAATTTAAAAAGGTCTAAGAATATAATGCTTTCAACAATAAAGATTTATATAAAAAAAGGTTTAAGAAATCGTATGTGTCTCACAATTGATGGTTATATTCAATGAAGTTTCCCCCTTGGCAAGCTGGCATTCCGTGGATGGTGTATTCTAGAATAGAAACAAGGCAATCAATGATCAGGGCAATCCTGCTGGGGAGGGAGCGCCCCCTGGTGGAATGGGATTCTCATAAGGTTGATGTTTCTCAACAGGCAGAGCTGGTTTTACTCTGGAGCCTGGGGTCTTCATGGCCCCTCCTCTGCTCTGCTCCCCATCCCCAGGTAGAGAAGGCACAAGCTTGGGTAATACCTAGCCTTTCAGATCTGAAGACAGGAAATGTTGGTAAGGCAGGTGAAATCCAAACACACAGGGAGACCTTCAGACATAAGGGGGAGGGGGAGGAGAAAGGTGGTTCCGGGAGGGTGATGGAACCAGAGAGATGGTTGTTAAATAAGCAGAGACTTGTAGGGAGAAAGATGCCTGGAGCTGGGCAAGGCAGCTGGGCCCAGCCTGCACGAACCCTCGATCCTGGTAGGCTGCCTGGAGCCAGGGATGCTTCTATCCTGTGTCCTGGATATCAGGCTGGTGGCGTCACCGTGGAGGTTGTCCGAGTCAGGCCCCATGGCACGAGTGCCCTCGGTCCTTGGCCTGCCTGCACACAGGAGTTCGGGGCTCGCTCTCTCACCCCCAGCCCACTGTGCCTCATCCTCCGGGATGAGAAGCGGGGCATCCGGCCTCTCCGAGGGCCCTTCCCACCTCTCATCAACCAGATCTGTTGTGCAGACGGCATAACTGAGGTCAGAGAGGGACTTGGCTGGGCCCCAGCCTCCCACTTCCCAACCTTTGCTTCCCTCCTGCCCCTGAGCCACCACGTTCCCCAGGGAATGCTGCTCCTATGGCGATGACCAAGGAGTGTCCCCTTGGGGCTTGGGGGAGCCCAGGCCAAGCCAGCCCTGCTCATCCTTAATGACCCTCACTTGCTACATCAGTGCCCTATTGCGAATAATTGTCCTTGTTTGTTCCTTGATTCTGAGAGTCCGAGCCTGCTGGCCCCACTGGTGGGCAGTTCGGGGTGTCAGCACCCCTCCTGTGTGCCGTCTATTCATCCAGTTGGTGGTTATGGAGCACCTAGTGCATGACAGGCTCTGTGCTAGGCTCTGGGGACACGGTGTGGATAAGACCAACCTGGGACTTGCCCTCCGGGACCTCACATGAAACAAACAAGGAAAAGAGTAAACACGTCAATTAATGTCTGTTATAGGAACTAACAAAGCTGCGGTGGGAAGTGACAGGGAGTTCATTAGGACACACTATCAGGGAAGAAGTCCCTGCGGGTGTTCAAATAAATGCCAACATCCCAATGGGTAGTATTCAATAGACAGTCCAGGGCTGAGGGCCCCTCAGGGAGGAGGAGGAAGGAGCCACATCGAAGCCGGGTTAGAGAACCCACAGAATTCTGAGCTCTCGAGTAGCCCAGCTTGATCTGGGTTTGCCACCTCCTTGGGCAGAGGGCTCAGTCCCTGCAGAGCTGAACTGTTAGAAAGTCCTTCTGTGGGTGCATCCACTTTGACCTCCTGCTCTGGCCCAGCTCTGCCCAGGAGGTGGACCAATCCCTTAGCTTCTCACAGGGGCTACAGGAAAGACCTAGCTAGGCCAGCTTGCAGGGGCCCCAAAGCCTGCCTCACCCTCCCTGTGGACCCACAGACAAAGACCCCTATCCCTACCGGCGCCTCTTTTCCCAAACAGGCCACCAGCAGCGACTCCAGAGCCAGCCTTCCACCTTAAAATTCCTCCCTGCAGTTCCCAAGTTGTGTGACCACACGCAGCTCACTTCCCCTCATTCCCTCCCATTGTGCCTCCCTCACAGGGCTGTGGGAGAAGTGGACGTGGGGATATGCAGCAGCCCTTGCCCCAGCCCAGCAGGCCCACCCTTTAGAGAAGGGTGTTAGTTCTATGTCGGGTTTATTTCTCTCTCTGCTTGTAAAGCCCAGGGTCTCAGAGTTTCCTAGGATAATGCTTGGCACATCTATGTTCATTGGAAAGGGCCATCTGGGGACTTCCGTCCTTCCCAGAGGCGATGTCTCACTTGGCCACAGGGCTAGTTGGTGGCATTGATGGTGACAAGCTGGCGGTGTCAGAAGGAAGGGGTCACTGGCGAGCTATGCTTTCTGAGCCCTGAGTGTTGGACCAGGCCTCTCCTTCCTCCCCTTTCCCATCTAGACCCACCAACAAAGCTGAGGGTCTCAGTGGACTTGGGCTGAGTACCGGAGGCAGAAGCTCACTGACCCTGGGCAGGGCTTGGCCTCACCTCTCTTCCCCAGGTCTGACCCCTCCTGCTCCAGGTAACTGCCCCCAGCCAGTGCCTGAGAGCTGAACAGAGCAGGAGGTTCTTTGCCCCACTGAGGGGCTTCTTTGTGTCCACAGACCTAGGAGAGGTAGACGGGGGTCTAGGGGTAGCAGCGTCTGTGCCAATCTTCCAGGCCCCCTAGAGCTTTCCATAAACACTTGGATCCCATGGTCAAAACAGGAGTGGATCTCAGGGACCTTCATCCACCTCTGACCGGAAGAGGTGAGGACTAGCGTCTCTTGGGTGCATATGGGGAAACTGAGGCTAAGAGGGTGACTCCTTGCAGGTCATAGTGAGGGAGCACAGGGCAGAGGTAGGGCCCAATTCTCTGACTTGTCACTGGTCCAGGATCTCTGAGGCTCAGAGAAGCTATAGTCCTGCCTGCCTGCCCGCCCCAGCCCTACCGGGCCTGGTGTTCAGGGATTAGCGGATTAGCTCAAATCATGGGGCTCCTGGTAGGATTATCAGAGGCGCCACTCTGGGGCCGTTGGGGGTGGTTTGGCGCTCAGTACCTCCGGCTCTGCCTTGGTCACCACAGATTGCTGACTCCCACTCTGGCTGGCTGCCCACTCCTCTGCTCCAGGCTGGGCAACCAGCCTTGTGCATTATGGACCTGGAATGAGGGCGAAGAGTGTGGCCAAGGAGCAATCTTTTTCTTTTTCTTTTTTTTTATTTAAAAAAATATGTATTTTATTGATTTTTTACAGAGAGAAAGAGAGAGGGATAGAGAGCTAGAAACATCAATAAGAGAGAGACATCGATCAGCCGCCTCCTGCACGCCCCCTACTGGAGATGTGCCCACAACCAAGATACATGCCCTTGACCAGAATCGAACCTGGGACCTTTCAGTCCGCAGGCTGACGCTCTATCCACTGAGCCAAACAGGTCTTGGCTTTTTCTTCTGCAGAATGCTGCCCCAGAAAAGAGCCTTCCTGGGCTGGAGCAGATCCCTGCAGTGCTGTCAGGCTTCTGATGTAGATCTTGGGTGGGACTGGGTTCCTCTCGGAGCCTGTCCCTTATTCAAAAGCACTGTGAGCTATAGTGCCCAACCTACGCCTATTGACCTTGGAGGGCAGGGTCTGTGGGGTGTGGGGTGCACATATGGGGCAGGTGAAAGGGGACCTTTGGTGAATGAAGGGGAGTCTGCTAACCCAGGCAGGGCTGAGCCACATGTAGGGGGGATTCCTCAGGAGGAATAAGGCTTCCTGTGGATTGGTTGTGCCCTTGCCTGTGGTCTGTACGTGGCCTCAGTGGTCCTGTGGTGGGGGTGGGGATCAGCCTTCTCCCCAAGGTGCCGCTGGGACAGGACCCAGGGATCCTGCTCTCCACTCGCAGCTCCACAGTTGGTGCACCTGAACCTACAAGAATCAGACAAGCCTGTGGGAAGGGTGGAGAGGAGAGCAGGCACGTTGGGGGCTGGGTGTTGAAGCCGGGCCAGGACTCATTGTGTGACCTTAGGAAGGTGCTCCGCCTCTCTGTGCCTCAGTTTCCTCATTTGTGAGGGTGCTCCATTCCTGTAGTGAGGAGGAGATGAGGGGATGGGTGTGAGCACACCTGTGCATTATAAAATGCTTATGGGGGGAATTCACTTGAACACTCAAGATGGTGAAGACTGCGTGTGGGAGTGGTGGGGTGGACAAGTGCCAAATGAGTGTCAAACCGAGTTTCCTACAAAACAGCTCTAACCACAGAAAATGACGATGAGGACAAAGATCCCATTACAACCCCCCCCACCCGCCCACCTAAAGCTTGTAAAATATCCAGGATTAAACCTGATAAGGAAAGTGCAGGATTCATATGAATGAAAACTATAGGACATGGAGAGAAGAGTCCACCTTCCAGAGAGAGAAGGGTTGACATGGCCAAGAAATGTATGCTCCATGCACGAATCCATACAACCAGTGCAAGTTCAGCTGTTAAAAATGCAACTTGACATGCTGATTCTAAAGTTTGCCTGAAAGAGAAGTGTATGAGAAACAGAATACTGAAGAGGAAGGTACTCTCCTATTCCCAAACTAGAGAAACTGGAGGAGTCCCGTTTGGTGCAGGACGAGGCTGGGGCTCAGTGAAGTGGAAAAGAGGCCACAAGCTGTGCATTGATTTTGTTTCCCAGCTACAGAGGAAGATGGGCTCTTCAATAATGACACTGCAGTGTGGCCTTTGGGCAATAACTTAGTGAAAATTAAACTAGATCCCTACCTCACACCATGCACAAAAATAAAGTTCTGATGCATTAAAGTTTTCTACATCCAGCCCAGCTGTCATGGCTCAGTGGTTAAGTGTCACCCATGAACCAGGAGGTCATGGTTTGATTCCCAGTCTGGGCACATGCCTGGGTTGTGGGCTTGATTCCCAGTGTGGGACATGCAGGAGGCAGCCAATCTATGTCTATCTCTCACCATTGATGTTTCTAGGTCTCCTTCTCTCTCTCTCTCTCCCTTCCTCTCTGAAATCAATAAAAATATTTAAAAAAGTTTTTCTACATCCAAATCTTATGCATGCACTAAAGAGCATTTCTACCTATAGAATAACAGGCTGATATGCAAATAGACCCAACAGCAGAACAACCAAACTAATGTTCACTATGACATGTGCTGACCATCAGGGGGCGTGCACAGAACATGGTGGATGGCAGAGCACAGAAGGTGGCGCGCATCAGCTGCGACAGGATGGTGAAGCAGGTGAGCGGGAGTGCCAGACCAAGATTGGGCACCGGTCGCTGTCATGGGGCAAGCCTCTGGTGGTTAGTAAAAATTCTTCACTCCCGCGCATCGCAGTCCCACCCAGTGATCACACCTGCTGCTGGTGCCGGCCCCAATCACTTGGTATCATCAGTGGGTACAAGTGGCGTCTGCCAGCCCCGATCACCCCCGAAGTCGTCTCCACCTCCTCCTGCTCCTGAGGGGCAACCAAGGCTGCAGCCGCCACTCACACCTGCTGACGGTGCCAGCATCAATCACTCCACGCAGTCAACAGGTGCGAGCAGGGCCAGTGCCGTGAGCATGTGGGATCCGAGGGAGTCACAGCAGGAGGGGCAGGATGGGGGTATGGAGGATGGGCCAAAACCCGGCCCTGTGCCCACCGCAGGCTCAAAGCCCACAGTTCCTTTCAAGGTGCATGAATTTGTGCACTGGGAACCTAGTATATAATACATATGATAAAATTGGTAGAAGAAAATATAGGAGTATATTACTATAATCTTAAAACTGTGCAGGCTCTTCGTGCAATGTATACAAGTTATCAGCCATAAAGGAAAAGAATGATTTAGCTACCTAAACATTTTCAAAAAAATTTTGTTGAACAAAAGCACTTTAAACAAAATTAAAGGACAAATGATGGGAAGAAAAGTTAGAGGAGTAAGACTCAGACGGGCATTTGGGGAGGAAGTAGGCTGCCTACAGGTTTGCTTTTCAACAAATCTCAGTATGGTGTGGCTTTTTAATGACGAAAATGGTTTTTATAAAATTATGGAAATAATGCCAGGTTGAGCATGTGTGGCTCCCAGACCCATTGATTGCTGGGGAGGGAAGGGGAGCAATGAGTGGCAGTGGTATGGGGTGATCCCTTGAAGCCCACCCACTGTGGAGACCGTTGGAGGGCTGGGTGCTGGAGGGTTCCAGGGGCTGTGAGGAGCTGGCAAATGATGGAGGGGTGGGTTCTGCACCAGAGCAGGGCCTGTCCAGTGTGCCCTGCCAGGAAACAAGCGTATTTCCGATTTATCCGCCCTTCTAATGCCCAGCTGGACCTGTGCCAGCCTCCCCAACGGCCTGCCCCTACCCGTATGAATTCCCTCCCTTACTGGCTCCAGTCCGTGCCCTTTCCAGCTTGGCCAGCCTGCTCCAATCTGGGGCCCTGCCACTCTCTCCCAGAGGACAGATCTCTGTCGCCTGCCTGGGGCTGGGGTTTTGGTGATCATCCACCCAGCACCTATTCTGTGCCCTGCTCTGTGCCGACAGCTTGTGGGTGAAGTCAGAGTGGATTCTGGCAGTAGAGACTGTTTATAGCACTTCTGTAAGCTCAAATATAGAACAAGTGGGACTCCGCTATGGCAAAGGTTATGCTTGCAAAATGAGCGACTAGTGTAACTCCTCCCCTCCACCCCCAGATTTTGTTGTGGTAAAACACATTTAACATAAAATGCACCCTCTTAATCCTTTTTAAGTGTACAGTTCAGTTGTTTTAATTGCATTCATAACATTGTGCAACCATCACCACCATTCATCTCCATAGCTCTTTTCCTCTTGTAAAACTGTCAGAATATCTTTCCTTTTTAAGATTGAATAATATTTCATTTCATGTACATTTTTGTTATCCATCTGTTGGTGCACATCTGATTGGATCCACACTTTAGCTACTGTGAATAATGCTAGGAACATGGGTGTGCAAATACCTCTTTGAGATAATCTTTAGTTCTTCTGGGTATATAACAAGTGGAATTCCTGGATCACATGGCAATAGCACTTTTAACTTTTTGAGGAGTCACCACACTGTTTTCTATAATGGTTGCACCACTTTTCATTCCCACAACATGCCAAGGGTACCGATTTCTCCACATCCTCCTCAACTTACTATTTTCTGTTTTTTATTTTTTATTTTGATAGAAGCCATTTGTAATGGGTGTGAGGTAGTATCTCACTGTAGTTTAGATGTTCATTTCCCTAATGATCAGTGATATTGAGCATCTTTTATGTGTTTATTGGTTATTTGTATATATCTTTGGAGAAATGTCTGTATCTTTGGTACAGTCCTTACTTCATTTTTGAATTGGGTTGTGTTTTTTTTTTGTGGTTGAGTTTTAGAAATTCTTTTTGTGTGTGTTGTTTATTGTTTGAAGTTTTACATATGTCTCATTTTTCTCCAGTTGTCCTCTCCATCCCAGCCATTCCCACCCTGGGCAAGCCCCCACCGCCTCAGTGTCTGTGTCCATTGGTTATGCTAATATGCATGCATACAAGTCCTTGGGTTGCTCTCTAATTCCCCCGCCTCCACCTCCTCTGCCACTTGTCTCTGGATCTATTTTTATCCATCAAATTATGTTGATCATTATATCCCACATATGAGTGATATCATGTGATATATATCTTTCTCATTATGCTAACTTATTTCGCTTAGCATAATGCTCTCCAGTTCCATGCTATTGCAAATGATAAAAGTTCCTTCTTTTTTACAGCAGTGTAATATTCCATTGTGTAGATGTACCACAGTTTTTTAACCCACTCATTTGCTGATGGGCACCTAGGCTGTTTCCAAATCTTAGCTATTGTAAATTGTGCTGCTATGAACATAGGGTTGCATATATCCTTTCTGATTAGTGTTTCTGGTTTCTTGGGATATAGTCCTAGAAGTGGGATTACTGGGTCAAATGGGAGTTCCATTTTTAGTGTTTTGAGAAAACCCCATACTGTTCTCCACAGTGGCTGCACCAGTCTGCATTCCTACCAGCAGTACACAAGGGTTTCTTTTTCTCCGCATCCTCACCAACACTTACCATTTATTGATTTGTTGATGATAGCCATTCTGACAGGTGTGAGATGGTATTTCATTGTTGTTTTGACTTGTAGCTCTCGGATGATTAGTGACTTCGAGCATGTTTTCATAGGTCTCTTGGCTTTCTATATAGGCTCTTTCGAAAACTGTCTATTTAAGTCCTTTGCCCATTTTTTTATTGGGTTATTTATCTTCATTTTATTAAGTTGTATGAGTTCCATGTAAATTTTGGAGATTAAACCCTTATCTGAAATAGCATTGGGAAATATGTTCCCCCAGGCTTTGTTTTGTTGATGGCTTCTTTCATAGGAATTCTTTATATAATCTGGTTATTAATCCTTTATCAGGTACACGATTCACAAATATTTTCTCCCATTCTGTTGGCTGCCATTTTACTACTCTATGTCATGTTTTTGATGCACAAAAGAGAGAATAAATGTTTCTTTATACCTGGAAAAACTGAGGTCCAGAGAGGGTGTGTCCTGCCTAATGCCACACAGCAAATCACCTGTAAGATGCTGAAACACTCCAAGGTGGGCAGGGGCGAGAGTTCCCATCTTCCACCTTACCTGGTATAACAGCCATAATCCTGTCCCCATGAACTGTTGGGGAGACTGAGGCCCTGAGAGAGCTGGGTCTTGCCCAAGTTCATGCCTGAGTCAAGGGCAGAGCTTGACTTGGAGCAAGGGAGATGGCTTATGTACAGCCATCAGGCAGTTTGAATCCTGATGCTGCCATTTTCTGGCTGTGACCTCTGGCAAGTCACTTTGTTCCTGGGGGCCTTCACTGTCCCATCTGTGAAATGGGGGCACCTGGGGCTATTGTGATGCCTGTGCACCCAGTACATGACCAATAATCGCAACATCAAATGCAAATACCCAGAAACTTGGGCTGGGTCATGAAGAATAAACTTTAATCTCTCTCGGGTGGGCGATCAGTTAGGCTGCTCTCTGGGTGGGGTCACAGAGCCGTGCACTCGCACGCGGTACAGGCAGGTAAAGCGTGGGTTCCCCCAGTTGCTTGAGATCTTCACCTTGACTGCCCCAAAAGTCCGGGTGGGCTGGTTCTGAAAGAGAGTCACAGACATGGGGCAGTTCTCCCCTCGGTCCCAGCTCTGCCTGTTCAGAAGGGCGTTTGGGAGTGGTAGGGACCCGTTTCATAGAAGAGGAAACTGAGCCCCAGAGAGGGGAATGGACAGTTCCAAGGCCACATAGGATGTTGATACTCAGGGGCTGGGATGGAAGATGCTAAGGTCAGAAGGACAGACACACTGATTAGGGAAGTGTCCCGGCGTTGGGGCCCTGGCACCTATGTGCTGTGGGACCCTGAGTCTATGGCCATCTCTCTCTGGGCTTTAGGCCCCCCCCCCCCCGCGCCCTGTGAAACTGGAGTGGGAACACCTGTGTCCCACGGTTGCTGTATGCATGAAATGAGACCTTGGAGCTGGAGGATGTACTGGCACCAGGAACATAGTAGATGTAGGAGATAGGACTGTCTCTACCTCACAGGGAATAATACAAGGGGAAACTGAGGCCCAGCGAGGGAGGGAATGACCCAGATCACTCAGAATTTGTATTGGATCAGGATTCGGGCCAGGGTCAGCTCCCAAGCCTAGCTATTCCACCAAGTTTCAGGGCCATCCCAGCAGCTACTCGTCGAGTCCTCTTCCTGTCTCCAGCTCCCTCCCCTCGAGTCTCCCCCCGTCTGGCATGGAGATGCCACGTTGGAAGCCAGCATTCCGAGCCTGAGGGGCCCTTCCCGCTCAACATCTGCTGCCCCTGGGGGGCCCCTGGGCAGACGAGGGAAACCCGGGACTGCCAGAGGCTGCCTGGCTCTCTCAGGGGCCCACTCCTGTCCAGGCAGCAGGTCCCTCACTCTGGGCCCCAGTTTCCTTCTTTGTCAGGTAGGTCTGTGCACCTCTGGGGGCTGCTGGGAGATGAAGCGGGGTCCCCTGGGGAAAGCCTAGCACACAGTGCATTTAGTAGGTGCCCAGAAGGGCAGCTTTTCTCAGGTACCTGGAGCTGGAACGTCTGAATGATGTTTTCAGGCTGGAATTGAAATGCCCCCAGGAACACCTCCTCCTTGGGGGAGCCTTCCATGCCCTGTGGAATCAGAACCAAGAAGACAGGGTCAGACACAGGCAGGACCTTCAGAGAGTGCTGCCACTCTCCGGTGGAGACTTGCACACCGCCCAGGAGGGGAGCTCCCTACCTCTTTGGGGACCATTCTGTGGCAGTACAGAATAACGAACAGAAAAAAGCTCTGGCTCACGAGGCTGAGGGTCCACCTCTACTCGGCCATGGGCTTGAGGATTTGGGTGTTTCCCTTACCCTTCTCTGGACCTCAGTCTCCTGATCAGTGAAATGATCTCTGAGAACTAAACTAGCCGTGAAAAGCTTTCTGTTAACTCGTCCTTGAAGGCTGCTATCTGACCTGGACCCTAACCCTGGCCATGTCCCGCCTTAACAGAGCCTCACCCAGGCCCGCCAGCCTGCATGAGTTGTGCAGTTTACCACAGAGCCTGGCATGCTGCCATTATGAGGCCATCCCCTAGGCCATCCCCGTGTCAGCAAACTGCGACTCGGGAGCCACATGCGGCTCTTTGGCCCCTTGAGTGTGGTTCTTCTACAAAATACCACGGCCTGGGCGAGTCTATTTTGAAGAAGTGGTGTTAGGAGAAGTTTAAGTTTAAACAGTTTGGCTCTCAAAAGAAATTTCAGTCGTTGTACTGTTGGTATTTGGCTCTGTGGACTAATGAGTTTGCCGACGGCTACCCTAGGTAAACCCTGCTCCCTGCCAGGGTTTGCTCACGTAGATGACAAAGTCCTTGGGGGCCGTGTCCAGGCTGCCCGACAGTGAGATGGTCTTGGGGATGTGCTGCAGGGTGAGGTTGTACAGGTAGACCTTCTGGGCCAGCCGGATGGTCACCTGGCCGCGGTCACCCGAGAAGGCCCAGCAGTTGCCAGGCGTCACGTTGGGCTGGAGGGGCAGGTGCAAGGGAGGTTATGCTGGATGGGTGGATGAGTACAGACTCCTCACCCCATCCTGCTCCCCTAGACCCTCTCTGCCCTCCTGGGTGAGCCAGAGCCTGCCTGTCTACAAAGCTTGGCGTGAGTGTCCTCAACTCCAGGAAGCTCCCCTGACTGCAGGCAGCAAGGTGAGTCTTCCCCTCAGCCCAGCGCAGTGAGGACAGGGGCCTGTGTAGGCCCTTCAGGGTTCCCTGACCTTCAGTCTTGAGGGCTGGGTGAGGCCCCTTCTAGCTAAAGCAGGTTGTCCCCTATCCCTGTGCCTGCCCAGTCCCCCGTGGCCCCTGCTGTCTGCTCTTGCCTCCAGCTCTTGCCCCTGATTTCTCCACCCCCACCCATGGCCACTTTCGTCTGCCTCCTGCCCTGCCCCATCGGTCTCCTGCATCAAGCCCTGCCCCTGTCCCAGGCTCCATCCCCTTTACTCTCACCCCCAGCCTCGCTTCCAATGAAGACCCCCAGACCCCTGCCCACGCCCCTGCCACGCTCCCCTTGCCCGCCATCGCCCCTGCCTCGAGGATCACGTCTGGGGGCTGTGCATAGTTCCACAGCCGGATCCAGTTCCAGTAGGAGCGAGCCTTGTCGTGGTTGTATGTGGGTGATGTTTGCTCAAAGTCAATAGAGGCTCCTGTATGAAAGGTGGGGGATGGAAGGTCTCAGCTGAGCAGCTCCCCCACCTCTGCCTGGTGGAGGGGAGCCTCACTGATTGGGCACTGACTCTGTGTCCAGTGCAGTTGGCCGAGTCACCGGGTCTCTCTGGACCTCAGTGTTCTCTGGGAAATGGGAATAACAACAACAACAATAGAAGGAATGACAGATACCATCCACCTCACAGGGTTGTTGTGAGGTTGAAATGAACGCATACCTCAGTGTCTGTCCAGCAGTGCCTGGCAGCCCTCCTTATGTCAGCATCATTGTTAGGGCCTTCTTACTCGTACCCCCATTTCCCAGAAGAGAAATTCTTACACCCATTACTCCAGCCCTGGAAGGTTAAGCTGATGCCCTCTGACCTCACATCTGTTTGGGTCTGAGGGTGCCTGGGACAGGTGGTGGCTGCCGGACAGAGGCAATCGGCCCTGCCGGCCCCACCTCACTTCCTCCCGCATGCCCTCACTCGATCCCGCCATCCCGCCGTGACCTTGCAGGGGCACCTTTCAAATCAGTTCCCTTGGTCTGGAATGCTTTTCCTTCCTCACCAGGTTACAGCCCAAACGCTCCCCCCCACCCCGCCCCGCCCGCTGCCAGGTCCCCTCCCTCCCAGCCACCTGCTTTACTTTTCCGAAGCACCAATCCCCAACCGTACTTGGGCCTGTATTGGTGTTTAATGTGGTCAGTCTTCCCCACCTGGGGCATGGGCAGCTCTGCGGACCCCTGGGTTGGAGGACGGGGAGTGGGAGGAGGAGGGTGCAGGGCCTCTCCTCCCCACGTCAGCCTCCATTAAAGACATCCAGCAGGGGAGCAGGGTGAGCTCTGAAGACGTACTTCCCAGCAGCAGAGGGTGCACCAGACCAGCACTGAGACCCACCCTCCGAAGAGTGTCTGAGGAAACGTGAGGCACGCACATCGCGGGAGGTGACCACTTACCGATAGACTTCAGGGCGAAGTCCGGCTTCTCAATGAAATCTCCTTGTATCAGCTTCATTATTTTCTGGGCCATTTTTTGCTGAAGAGGCAGAAAACAGAAGCTGTGCACCAGTGTGTTCTTACAGAGCACGGTCCACAGGTGTGTTCACGCCAGGTGACAGGCAGTTCTCCCCTAATTGCTTATCCTGCCTATGGAAGCTGTGGTGGGTCCCCGGTCACTACTAGTTCATTGTGAGGGAGCTCAGGCGACACACAGCCACCCCTTCCCGCCCGCTGGGTTTACGCAGTGCTCTCATCCCCACGGTGACGGGCTGTCACACGTGGGAATGGAGTCTCCGTGAAGTTAAGAGCAGGGGCCCTGAAGTTAGACAGACTTTTACTGCTGTGGGGTGTTGGGCTGGTTACTGCCTATCTCCGTCTCACTTTTCTCATCTGTCGGATGGGATGACCATCATGTCTACTCCCATTGTTGTGAGGATTAGACTTAGGAGGTCTAAAGTCGCTACCATGTGCCAGGGCTACTCGGCATCACATACGCTTACTCTCATTTCCTCACTCTAGGAGGTCTGTGCTATCATCATCCCCATTTTAAAGATGAGAATACCGAGGCACAAAAGGATAACTTGTCCAAGGTCACACAGCTCATAAGAGGCAGAGCCAGCCAGTTTGGTTTCAGAGTTCCAGCTTTTTAGCCACTACACTCCACTGCTGGCTCAGCATATGCTGGCTATTATTTTGATTAGACTTTTTACAGCTTTGGCAGATTGTACTCTCCAGAAATGGCCACAACAAGGTATCCCATCCCAGGCTCTTCTTTCGTGACTGTGACACTTCCCATTGAGGTGGGACTTAATTTCTCTTCCCACAAGTCTGAGTGGGACTGTGATTATGGCAGAAGTGATGCTGTTTGACTTCTGAACTAAGTCCTAAGGTGATTTAGCACCACCTGGTTCTCTGGAGACGCCAGCCGCCATGTTGTGAAGAAGCCCAGACCACATGGAGAGGCCACGTGTGGGTGCTTTAGTCAACAGCCTTGAGTTCCAACTGACAGCCAGTATCAACCTCCAGATGTGAGTGATAACATCCCCCAGTTAATTGCAGGCTCAGACATCATGAAACACTCACAAACCATCCTTGCTTTGTCCTATCTGAATCTCTGACCCACAGAATCTCTGAGCATAAGCATCTACACTGAGTGGCCAGATTATTATGATCTCTGAACGCATAATAATCTGGCCACTCAGTGTGTATCTACACTAATAAAAGAGAAACATGCAAATTGACCATCATTCCGCTACACCCAGCAGCCAATCAGAGCAAGTATGCAAATCAACCCAGCCAAGATGGTGGTGGCCATGGAGCTAGAGGGAGCACGAGGCTTGGGTTGCTCCCAGCAATGGAGGAAGCCAAGCTTCCCAACTTCCCTGGTCGGCCCTGGCCTCTGCTCAAGGCTACAAAGTTTCAATTATAGAAGATAAATAAATCCCAGATACCCCCTGTTTGAGTTGGCAGGGGGCGTGGCTGGCCTGCAAACCACCGCAGGCCCCTTGCCCAGGCTGCTCCATGCCCCAAGGGAACCCCTAACCCATGCCAGGACACCCTTCAGGGCAAACCAGCCGGCCCCTACCCATGCACCAGGCCTCTATCCTCTCTAATAAAGAGTAATTTGCAAATTGACCATCACTCCAACAAGATTGCTGTCCCCATGTGGTCAAAGATGGCTGCCCCATGTGGACACAAGATGACCATCACAAGATGGCCAGTAGGGGAGGGCAGTTGGAAAGGAGCAGGCCTACAGGAGAGGACAGTTAGGGCTGACCAGGCTAGCAGAAGAGGGAAGTTGGGGGTGACTGGACCTGCAGGGGAGGGCAGTTAGAGGTGACCAGGCCTGCAGGGGAGGGCAGTTAGGGGTGACCAGGCTGGCAGGGGAGCAAGTAGGCATCAATCAGGCTGGCAGGGGAGTGGTTAGGGGGTGATCAGGCTGGCAGACAGAAGCAGTTAGTGGCAATCAGGAAGGCAGACAGACATGCAGTTGGGAGCCAGCAGTCCTGGATTGTGAGGGATCCCAGATTGGAGAGGGTGCAGGCTGGGCTGAGGGACACCCCCTCCTGTGCACGAATTTCATGCATCAGGCCTCTAGTCCTATATAATAAAAGCCTAATTGCAAATAGACCAAATGGTGGAACAACTGGTCACTATGCTGCATACTGACCACCAGGGGGCAGATGCTCAATGCAGGAGCTGTCCCCTGGTGGTCAGTATGCTCCCACAGGGGGAGCACTGCTCAGCCAGAAGCTGGCCTCACAGCTAGCGAGCGCAGTGGCAGTGGCAGAAGCCTCTCTTGACTTCACTGTAGGCAGGTGGTAAGGAACGAGGGGTCCTGTACTGCAAGAGCCCAGACTGTAAGAGAGATGTCTGACTTCTGGCAGGTGGACATCCCCTAATGGGTCTTGGACTGCAAGAGAGTGCAGGCCAGGCTGAGGGACACGCCCTCCCCACTCCTCTCCCCGGCCCCATGCACGAATCTCATACCCTGGGCCTCCAGTGTTAAATAAAATAAAGGAAAATATGGACAACACAGGTGAAATGTTGAAGTTTCACCATATAGTTAAAAATCTATGAAAAAGAATCAAATGTATGTTCTAGAACTAAACAATGCAATATATGAAATTAAGAACGTAATGGAAAGATTTAACAGTAGACTGAACAGAAAAGAATATAAGATTATTAATTAGCTTAAAGAATATGAATAGAAAATATAAAGACTTAAGCAACTAGAAAAAAAGAAAGAAAAACAAACTAATCAAGTAATAGCATAACAGTTATGTGGAATAAATTCTAAAGGTCTAGCATAGATATAGTTGAAGTCCCAGGAGAGGACACAGATAATAAAGAAGAAGCAATATTTTAAGAGATAATAGCTAAGAATTTTCCAAAACTATTGAAAAATATTAATCCATAAATTCTGATAAACTCAGCATCTCCCAGGTGTGTTAAATATAGAACACTGAGGATAAAAAGGATATCTTACAAATTCTCATCGAGTTTGTAAGACCACACTTAAAAGATCAATAATAGGGGAGAGAGAATCCAAGATGGTGGCATAGGTAAACACCTATACTGCTGCCTCGCACAACAATTTCAAAACTACAACTAAAAGACAGAACGGACATCATCCAGAATCACAGGAAAGCTGGCTGAGTGGAAGTTCTACAGCTAGAGGGAAAGAGAGGGGCTCGCGGAGACCCAGAGGAGCTGCAAAAAGCTGAGGTACGGAGACGCGCGCTGAGAGAGCGGGTGCCGGAGAACCTGGCTGGCTTTCTCTGGCGGGAGGGAAACGGAGACTCTCAACGGCATTGAACCCCTTATCTTACGACACTAAACCCCAGATCCAGCGACACTCATACGGGGGGAGTTTGGACTGTGAAAAGGGAGAAGTGCACGGAAATTTAGGGGAGTTGCAAAGGATCGGAGGTCTGGTCATGCACGGCACCACGGGGAGGACGGATTGCTGATTGTGCCGCTGGCTTTCGCGAGTGGGCGGGAGACAGACCCTCCCAACTGCGCAACTTCTGAGTCCACTGGGCCCCTGTTTTGGGCGAAACCCTGGGGACCTAGATTCGTGTGGTCCTGGTGCGCAGGGGAGCCGGAAAGGCAGCGGTCAGAGGCGCGCGCACAAGGACCGCTCCAGCCATTACCCAGTCACGTGAGACTCAGGGGCCGTGGAGGGCGGGCCGACTGGAAGGCAAGGCGGTCCTTAAGCCCTGAGACTCCACCCCGCCCAAGCTCAACAGAGGCTGCTTCGGCTGAATCCAGCACAGAAGTTCCCCCGGCACAGTGAAAATGCCGAGACAAGGGAAGGGATTACAAGCAAAAGAAATGGAGGAAAAAAAACGACTGGATATAGAGTTCAAAACCACGCTTATAAGGTTTTGCAAGAATATGCTAGAAAAGATGGATAAATTTAGTGAGACCCAAGAGAAGATGATAAAGACACTGACTGAAATGAAAACTATTATGCAGAGTACTAACAGCAGACTAGAGAAAGGCAAGGATGAAGTCAAAAATTTGAAATATAAAGAAGCAGAAAACATTCAACTGGAAAAGCAAGAAGAGAAAAGAATCCAAAAATGTGAAGATAATGTAAGGAGCCTCTGGGACAGCTTCAAGCGTACCAACATCAGAATTGTGGGGGTGCCAGAAGAAGAGAGAGAGCAAGATACTGAAAACCTGTTTAAAGAAATAATGACTGAAAACTTCCCACATCTGGTAAAAGAAATAGACTTACAAGTCGCGGAAGCACACAGAACCCCAAAGAAAAGGAACCCAAAGAGGACTACACCAAGACACATCATAATTAAAATGCCAAGAGCAAAAGAGAAAGAGAGAATATTAAAAGCAGCAAGAGAAAAACAGTTTATTACCTACAAGGGAGCACCCATACGACTGTCAGCTGATTTCTCAACAGAAACGATGCAGGCCAGACGGGAGTGGCAAGAAATATTCAACGTGATGAACAACAAGAACCTACAACCAAGAATAATCTATCCAGCAAAGCTATCATTCAGAATTGAAGGGCAGATAAAGACCTTCACAGAGAAGAAAAAGCTAAAGGAGTTCATCAACTCCAAACCAGTATTATATGAAATGCTGAAAGGTACCCTTTTAGAAGAGGAAGAAGAAAAAGGTAAAAGACAAAAAATTATGAACAACAAATACACATCTGTCAACAAGTGAATCTAAAAATTAAGTGAATTAAAAATCTGATCAACAGAATAAACTGGTGAATATAATAGAATCAGGAGCACAGAAAGGGAGTAGACTGATAATTCTCAGGAGGACAATAATCATAAAGCATCAAACAGACTGTGAAATTATAGCAGAAAGATTAAAGTTAGGTGAGGTAAATAAGTGATCAATCAAAGGACTTGTATGCATGCTTATAAACATAACCAATGATCACAGACACTGGGGAGTCGGGGTACGCCTGGGAGGGAGGGGGGGCAATGGGGAGATATGTATAAAAAATTAATAAAAATTAATAAAAAAAAAGATCAATAATAAAAGTTAGGCTTCTCAACATCAATAATATAAACTAGAACACAATACTGGGCTTCCTTCAAAATTCTCAAAGGGAAGTACTTTCTACCTATAAATCTATTCCAAATTACAATCAAGTATAAGGATAGGATGAAGATATTTTCAAACATGCAAGTACATAAATTATAAATTGTACCTCTTATTTCATTCTTTTTCAGGAAGTTATTGGGGAATATATTTAATCAAAACTTGGTGTATAGGAAACAGAGAAGTTAGGTGTTTGGGGGTAGAATGGCCAGTATCTCACCTCATCTGACATGGCTTCCATCTCCTGGAGCTTAGCAGTGAGCTGGTTTATGATACCTCGGAGAACCTGGATTTCCCCTGTGTGATGTCGCACCTTCTCCTGGTACAGCCTTACGGGGAAGGGGTGAGAACATGGATTGACTGATCTGTGGTACTATTGTCACCCTTGGATTCTACCTTTGCCAGTCAGCCCATTAAGAACTAGTTTCACATTTTTCTACTCTCCTGGGCCTATCCCCATCATCTCTAAAATACTACTTATGCTTTTCCTCTTGCTTGGAATATTCTTTAACCTACCTCATTCCTTCCAAATATTCCTGAGTATTTTGTCTGGAATTAAGGATAATGTCACCAGGTAGTATCTTGTTGGTTAAAATGCTTTTCAGCTGTCTTTTGCTGAGCACTATCTATAGGCCAGGAATTATTCAAGACAGTTTATATCTTCTTTAACACCCATAATTACCCAGATCCAGGTGGGTGTTATGCCTCATCTAATAAATGAGGAATCAAAGACCCAGAGAGGGAAAGTGTATTGCATAAGTTTAGCCAGGTAGGGAGTACTGGAGCAGAAATTTAAACTCAGGTTAGTATGACTTCAGAGCCCACATTGTTAGTCAATACATCCCATGTCCTTGCTATAGCTCTGTTTTTTAGGTGTTAATAGAACTTCTTACCTCAAGCTTTGCAGTGGAGTAATTATGCTGTCATCCTGGTGGGGTGTTGAGGAAGCAAGAAATCTCTTTCAGATGGTCGAATTTGGGCCCAATAGAGCTTCATCAATCCATTTTCCCACAACCATAAATCTGTTCACTCATCTACCTTCTTGTTTACTCTTTCATAAACTACTGATCTACCATCTATCCAAAATCCAATTTGCCTTTCTTTTTATCCATCCATCCATCCATCCATCCATCCATCCACCCATCCACATTTACACTCATATATTCTCCCTTCCATCCGCCATGCCATCCATTTACCCTCTTCCATCCATCCATCTACTTCATTTATCCAACCTTTCTCATCCCTCTACACTTCTATCCATCTACCACACCGTATCCTTGTACCCTTTCATCAATTCTTTTATCCCATTCATCCTCATCTAATAAATGAGGATTGATGCCTCATCTAATAAATGAGGAATCAAAGACCCAGAGAGGGAATGTGTATTGCATAAGTTTAGCCAGGTAGGGAGTACTGGAGCAGAAATTTAAACTCAGGTTAGTTTTGAAATTGTTGAGCAAGGCAGCAGTTTAGGTGTTTACCTATGCCACCATCTTGGTTTCTCTCTACATCCATCACTTTCATCCTCCCATCCATTCTCTCTCCATTCATACTCCCATGTAGTCATCCTATCATCCAACATTGATAGTGGCAACCTGGTGCCTAGTCCTGAGATAGATAATTGAGGGAATGAATAAGCTCTGCCTTCAAGGGCTGCAGGTACGGCTGGGGAAATAGTAATGATTACAGAAACTCATATTAGTGATTATAGAAAATTGTAGGAGGAGAGAGGGAAATGTGACCACCTCTGCCTGGGTGTTTCTCAAGGACGTGACATATTAGCTGGATCTCGAAGGAGATGAAAGAATTCATAAGAGAGGAAGAAAGAGGGAGGTACAGGTTCGTCAAATATCCCTTCTCTCTATGCCTTCTGAGCCTCTTTGCTGTCCTCAGACTGGGAGTCTTGTCATTGGTTTCCTCCTCCGTTTTCCCCAGGAACCACATAGCAAACAATCTCATCTTACTGGAGCAGAACAAACTGCCTTGAGTAGAGAGAGTCCCTGCCCTCATCATCCCATTTTATGTGGGAGCCTTGATAAAGAAGAGCTGTGTTACCTCTCAGAGTGAGAGGCATTCTGGAAGAGGGAATATTGCATCTGGTCTTTGAAAGTCACATTTTGGTGGGAGAGATGGGTTCCAGGTGAATGGCATGGCAAAAGCAGAGACTTGGAGCTGGGAGTCAGGAATTGTTTAGGATCCAGGTGTGGTGACAGTGAGGTGACATTGTCTGGGGAAGGTCACTCAGTAGTGTGCCTGAAGAGAGCACACACTCACCTGCCAGACTTCCACTTTGGATGGTAAGTGCATCATAAACATCCAGAATCCTGTGAAGCCAGAAGAATAGGAGGAACTATTTAAGATGAAAAGTTAAGAGCTTAGGGTCTGGAGTTAAGGCATCTAGCTTCAAATTCCAGCTTTGCCCCTTGCTAACATTGTGCAACTTTGGGAGAAGTTACATTATCTTTCTTCAACCCATTTGTAAGATGGGATAATAGTGATGTCTACTTTATTACTGAATGATTTAAAAAATGCAGTGTCTCACATAAATCAAATAATGCATCTCTCTTCCCCCTCCCCTCTTCCAATCCTATTGGGGATAATTGGCAAAAAGAAGAAAAGGAGATAGTCATTTTATGATATCTGTGTTGCCTGAAATCTTACTGTTTAAGCTACTAATAAAATCCTTCAAGCCAGCTGGCACGGCTCAGTGGTTGACCATCAACCTATAAACCAGGAGGTCATGGTTCGATTTCCAGTCAGAGCACATGCCCGGGTTGTGGATTTGACCCCCCAGTAGGGGGCTTGCAGGAGGCAGTCAATCAATGTTTTTATTTCTCTCTCCCTTCTCCTTTTTCCTTCCTCTTTCTCTAAAAATCAACAAAACATATATTTTAAAAATCCTTATTTGTTGGTTTAAGTGTTCTAGGAATTTCTAAGAAATCCACCCCTGTTTCCAAACATTTGAGAGGAGGAAGGAGATTCCTTTGTTTGAGAAAGCAGAGCTGTGATGTGGGAGATGGTGGTGGTGGCTGGAAGGAATTCACAGAAATCCAGAGAGAGGGAGTACTAATTATCATAACATGGTTTGGAAAAAGCTTTATAGTTTTTAAAGCTTTCAAAAATTTTTCTGGTCATTATTACATTTAATCCTCCCAGCAACACTCATTAGACAGATGGGAAATTGGGGCTCACAGAGGGGCTGTGTTGCCTAGTCAGTGCCAGAACCCCAGTCTTTCCCTCTCCAGAATGGACGAGAGCTAGGGATTCCCCAACCTGGGATGGGCCAGGGCCCTGGGGACGCACCAAAAAGGAAGAGGACCAGGACACCTGTCTTTTCCATGAGCTTCTGGAAGAGCAGTTTGCATCTGGAAGACAGAGAAGTGGTGGTCCAGGCGTGGCAGGGCTTTGCACAGGCTGGCCAATCCCTGCCTGGCTTCCAGCTCTTCCCCACCCTGAGGGACAAGCCCTTCTCTGGGCAGTCACACCCTCTCCAGGCTGTTGACATGTTCCTGGGCTCCATAGCACCACAGAGGAAAGAAAGCTCGCACCCCAGCACTTGGGGCCATCTGAGGGCAGTTCACTATAGCTGCTGCATTCTCATCACTCCCTTTCTCCATCTGCATACTGTTTGTTCCCTCCTGTCTTCTCTCCTGCGAATGCACTCTTCAGGATTCAGCTCCAATGTCCCCTCCTACTACAGCCTCCAGACTCACACTCCCCATACTCACCCTGTTTCTGGTGTCTGCCTTCCCCACTCAATTGGAAGCTCATGAGTGGTGAGGGCCACGGCTGAGCCCCGAATAGGCATTAAGGAAACACTTAGCATGTAGATTTCAAGTGAATGAATGAAGTGAAAGCTCTTCAGGAATTCAGAGGAGTCTGATGGGGCAGGAAGGGAAGGGCAGGGATGGGATGGACATTCCAGGCAGGAAGAACAGAGTGTACAAAGGTGTGGAGGTGGGAATAGAAAGAGTGGGCCCAGGAAGTGGGAACCCTAGATTGCTGGCCCAACGAGTCCACAGCAGGAAGCAGAATGTGAGCAGTTCGCAAAGAAAGGTGGATCAGGATTTCAAAGGGCTGCAGGCTGAGGTGATGGACCAATGTTCTGGGGTGAGGGTATCTGAGAAAAACCAGGTGTAGAATAGCTTGTCTGTCTGGAGATCAAGGGGGAGGTTCAAACCAGTGAGGAGGCTGCCATGGTTATCAGCTGCACGGTTCCAACTCCTATCAGCCTTCCCTCACCTGCCCTGCTTACCTGAAGGTGTTGAAGAGAACTTGGTGGACCTGAGTCCTCAGGAAGCAGGCCACGCAGGTGATCCAGGCTGCAGAGGAGACAGAAGACCAGGGAGTCGATGCATCCTTGTTCTTATTCTCCAATGACTTGCTGACTCCCTGGGGTGTGAGTGTGTGGGGTGAGTAGACTGGAGCCGGGAGACCCCCTCGACTTGCTAGTTGAGCCCAGGGCAACCCTGCTCTGCTTATAGGTAAGTGCCAGCTAGGAGTGAGTATGAGTCCTATAGTGATTACTGCTCGCAATTGGCAGGTAATAGATACTTAATAGTGACACAGGAGCCCTGGGATGCGTGAATGACCATTTTCTAGACACTGGCCTGAGGCAGCTCTTCAGTATACACTTACACAAACATCCCAGTACAAACTGAACCAGGCCTGGGGATGGGCCGTTGAGACGGAGCGGGAACAGGAAGGCATCATCTGCAGAGAACACAGGGCTGTCAGGTCACTGCTGGCTTGTGAGACATGGTGCCTGCAGACACCTGGGAGTACCCAGAGTTTGGTGTGAGCATCCCTGCGCCATGCCCTGCCCCTTGCCAGGTCACCCTGGTTTGCCCGTCTGACATCTCAGAGCCTCAGCCCCTTGCTGCCCACGAAGATCCCAGGGTTCCCCTTTCCCCTCCCTGCTTACTCATGTTTGACGAGGACTCCTCTGTCATTCTGCAGGGGTTCCGGTTTCGCTGGACCGCTCTGGGGCTGACAAGATTCACAGTGGCATTTTACAATTCACAAGAAACATGGTCCCCATGGTCCAGGCTGAGAAACTGAGTTGCAGAGAAGTTTGCCCAAGACCACCAGCTGTGAATCGGCGACAGATCTGGGTCTGCTGACCCCAAGCCCCACACTGTGCTCCCAGCAACCCACTCAGTGTCTGGCACACAGTAGTAGCTCAATAAACACAGGCCGGAAGGATGCCTGCTGCACCACTTCCTGGCCGGAAACTTGAGGAAAGCCACTTTCAAACCTCTGACCTCAGTAACGTGCAGGCGGTAATGCCTGTTCACCTCCAAGGAGAGGGCCGAGGGGCACCATTTTGTAAATGATAAAGAGCTGCTGTCCTCACCTCCTGGGCCTGGGATCCCTGCAGAGGTGGCCCACATTGTCGAGGCAGTCACCCAGCTCCCGGGGGCTCCTTGAGGGCCGTGGCATTGGTCTCCTTCTCTAGGATGGGGAACGAAGGGAGGTTCTCTGGGAGTTGGCGAGGAGCAACTGGCTGCTACCTCAGCCTCCTATCATTCCCTGAAAGGAGTCACGCGGAATCTGCTCGGGTCAAGTGGAGCTGCTGGCACTGTGACCTCACAGAGTGTTGAGGGCGGGAGGTGGGGGGGGGGGGCGGCACCTACCTAGTGTCCAGCTTGGCCTTGGAACTTCTTCATTTAGGAGCCCATTCCGACCAACTTTCCACTTTTAATGTGGGGAAATGGAGGCCTCGAGACAGGAAGGGTCATGCCAGGGTCTCAGGGTCGAGGCAGGGGTGAGAGCTGAGGCTCCAACATCCAGGCCCTGCTCTTTCTGGCTCCAGACTCCTTTTTGTTCCAAGTTTCCCAGCCTTGCCACTTTCTTCGTTGTATCTGAATCCACTTTAGAACGCTGAGCTTCTCCCTGGTGGGCATTTTGTGTAATACAAACTAACATATGTGTCTTGTTGTTTGAATAAAGTTCTGCTTTTTACTGGGGAAAAGCAACCGACTAGCGGAGTGGAAATGTCTGGTTTCATCCCCCCCCCCCCCCGCCCCACCCTACCCCACCCCACCCCACCCCACCCCACCCCTGCCTCTGCAGATAACCTAACTGGGTTCTGAAGCTGAAACGAATTCACTTTGCCCTCTGGTGGTTATTGCTCAAATTGCAGGCTGAGACCCTATGGGGAGCAGAATAATGGTTCCCCAAAGAGGTCTGCATACTAAAACTTGGACATGTGAATATGTTTGGTTTCATACAAAGGGAACTTAAAGCTTGCAGATGGAATGAAGGTTGCTAATCAGCTGACCTTGAGATGGGAGAATATCCTAGATCAGTGGTCGGCAAACTCATTAGTCAACAGAGCCAAATATCAACAGTACAACGATTGAAATTTCTTTTGAGAGCTGAAAACCGACTTTTGCGCATGGGCCACGAAGTTTCAATCGCCCTGTAGGTGTGTGCCTGCACGTGGTATTTTGTGGAAGAACCACACTCAAGGGGCCAAAGAGCTGCATGTGGCTTGCAAGCCGCAGTTTGCCAACCACTGTCCTAGATTGTCCAGGTGGGCCCAGGGTTGTCAGGAGTCCTTGTAAGTGGAAGAGGAAGGAAAGGGAGGAGAGAGATGGCAGCTCAGGACCGCTCAGCCCAGCTTGCTGGCTGTGAAGATGGAGGAAGGGGCCATGGGTTAAGGAGTAAAGGCAAGGAAGCAGAGCCTCTGGAGAGGAAAAAGCCCTGCCAATGCCCGATTCTAACCCAGGGAGACCCTGTTTGGACTTCTGGCCTCCAGAACTATAAGAAAGTTCGTGGTTTAAGTCACTAAGTCTGTTATTTTTATAGCAGTACTAGGAAACTAAGACATTACTCTCAAGAATATTTGGTGAAGGAGAAGCCCTGAAATGTTGCTGTTATCATTGGTACAAGGGTCTTAACAATTGTACATTCATGTATTAATTCAACAAACACTTACTAAGCACCTCAATGTTCCAGGCCCTGGCTGCAGGCGTGAGCAGCTCCCATCGCTGGGGGCGAGGGTAAAGGCAGGACACCTTGCACATGGGGTGCCACTGAACGTGCTTGCCCTGCTGTAGGGAGGAGGGGCTGGTGGGAATCTCCCTCTCTTGTGTCTCCTGGCTGTCCCTCAGTGTCCCCTGTGCTGGAAATGCCAAAGAAGAGGAAGTGTTCACCCTATAGTGGCTTCACCAAATATTGGCTTCTGTCAATATTTGTGCCCCTCTCCACTGAGTCTGCTGTTTGTCTCCGCTACGGTCAGGGCCAGGAGGGCTGGCCTTATGCACTGGTGAACACACGGAGGCTAGGAGGAGTAGGGTGCTAGGGAGTGTGCAACTGGAGCTTCTCATTCCTTTGCTTGTAGAATAGGATAGGGACCCTGGTTGGAGACAGGGTTAGTCCACGTGAGTTCTGGCCTCTCAAGGGAGAGCTCACTGGTGTCTGTGGGCTCTAGTGGGGACCCAGCACAGGGTAGGGCTCTGTCTGTGGGCTCTGGGCCTGGGATTTGGGCTGGTATGGAGTCAATGGGAGCCATGGAGGACTCTGGAGAGGGGGAAGGCCCAGGCTCCTTATATCTGTATCCCAGGTGAACCATACAGAAAAATGAAGGGGCCTTGCCTGCAGTCATGCGATCACCTTCTATGTCCACATGTATGTATACACACAAACACACATACCCTCCCAATACCATGAATCAGTCTGCTATACATATATACACATACACACATGCACTTAACACCAGGTACACACAGATTCACAGACATTTTCAGTATACAAAGCCCACATATTGTACACAGAACTCTCCACATCTGCACACATGTAGGGTCATGTAAACAGGTATGTAACACCATGAACCAATGTAACACCAAACACCCATTCCATGTTTACACTCACACACAAACACACTTTCTTCTGATGCCAGTAATTATGACCAATAACTGCATTTGGAGAGTGTTTGGGGTGTTAAGTAGTGGGGACTGGCTCATCCACACCTCTTGTCTGTTGTCTTCTGAGTTAGGGCTCAGTGCCTGATGAGGATCAGGGCTCAGTTTATGACAAGGGTCGGGGCACTAGGGCTGGGGCTCAGGCAGCCTAAAAGGGTCATGTTTCTGGGCCATCTTGGAGGCACCAGTCCTGAGAGGCTACTGCAGCTGCCCCCTAACCTTGAGCATTCTCTCCTTCCTGGGCCTGGCCAGGCCTGGCTGGAGTGATGAGAGGACCCAACTGGAAGCAGAGCTCCTTTCAGATATCTCTTGCCATTCAAGGCCCCACAGCTGCCCAACCCAGGGTCTTGCCGTGGTTGGCATCCAGGGCAGGCTACGTGGCAGCCCTACTGCCCAAGTGGGATAAGACACTTTGGCACAGGCCATGTTTGCAGGGAAAACACTTGCAACCACAAGCAAACCAGTTCCTCCCCACATCCCTTCCCAGTAGGCCCTGCATACCAGGGAGCCTATAAAGCAGCGTCCATACCTACCTGGAGCAGATGAGGGTTTGTCTGTAGCTGGCAGTCCACCTGTCCCAGGAACTGCCTGAGGTAGGACTCAGGATGGGCTGGCACTCTTCCAAGGAGGGACCTCAACGTCTCCATCTGTTCAATGGGGACACTACTTTCAACCGCCTTGTGCAGAAGGGCCCTTCCCTGCTCTTGCTGTGGGATTCTGGGGAAGTGCTCCCCCCTGGGACTTGGCCCAGCTGAGCAGTGGCCCCTCATTCCCGCCTAGCTTCCTCTCCCCGAATTGGACACAGATCTGTCCACTTGGCTGAGCTGGGGTTGGGAGAGGCCCACTTTCTGGACAAGATGGGGACAGGAGCCACCCCAGGTCCTCCCCAGGCTGGGGTTGGACAGCTGGACCCCAGAATGGGCTGTCACATTGGCATCAGGTGACACAGCCCTGGGCCCCAGGGTAGTGGCCTGAGCTTCAGTCTCCCCATCTGTGAGCCTCCCCGTCCTGCACCAGCCCCATTTTTCTGTAGGCTGTAGGCAAGGCCATGTCTTCTCTGGGCCTAGGGGCCATTTCCAAACCAGATCCTCATGGTTCCTGACAAAGCAGGCTGAGGAAGGGGATTTTTCCAGTGCAGAGACGCCAACCTGTGCGTGGGGCCCGGGGTCGGGCTGGGGTCACCGTGCAGGGCTTTTGACCTCTGGCAGGGAGTGGGATCCGGACAAGCTCCCTGATGCTTGTCCCCACCCCAGCCCACAGATTTTGGGGGCAGCGACCAGGACAAGGACTGCCATGGCTCAGGCATGCAGGCTGGGCCTGCTGCTGGCGCTGCTGTTGCCTGTGGTCGGCGCCTCCTTGCCGAGCACCGTGGTCAGACTCAATAAGGCGATGCTGAGCTACGGTAAGAGATGTGCCACTGTGCTGGCCCACGTGCGTCTGTCACCAGCCTGTGCGCGTGAGTCCAAGTCAGCATGTATGTACAATTCTACATACATGCTGACAGGTGTGCATGTACCTATGAACGCAAAAGCCTCCAAAGACCTGGGTCTTATCTGTCACTGTGTCCCTGGCCCCCAGTGTCTCACCAGCGCTTCTCAACAAATGTTACGTGAACGCATGAGTGGGGTGTATGTCGTGCCCCAGATGCAAGCGTGCTGCGTGATTGTGCTCACGGGCCTAAGTGGGGTAGGCACGGGTCAGTTTGGCAACTCTTGCTTATGTGTATCTGTGTGTAAGTTTGAAAATTAATGGAGATGTATCCACAAATGTACTCGAGTGTCGGGTGGGTGCCTAACCATGGGCATGTGTGCCAATGCCATGGTGCATGGAGGTGTGCATGGCTGCGTGCCATAAGTATGCATGGGGTGTTTGTGTGTACGTGCATGCTGGGGAAGGCATGTCTCGCACAGCACTGGGGGAGTGTCTGGAGTTAGATCCCTGCTGGGCTCACAGTGAGAACTATCCCCTCACCCGACCCGACCTAGGCCTCTGTCCTATGACCCCACCCCACCCCCCTGGGGAAGGCACAGTGAGGAAACCCAGGCCCAGAGATGGACAAACGCAGCCCCCAGCTGCCCCTGGGAGGCTTTCGAGGTCTTGCAGCTGGGTTAGAGGTGAGGAACCAGAAGCTGTTTCTCCAGAGGCCAGAGGGAGTCAGGCCAGAGAGTGGAAAGGAGGGGCAGTGGCCCTGGCCACGAAGCACTGAGGCAGCGGCTCAGGGAAGCAGCCGGGTCCCTGGTGCGTACACAGCCTTTCAGCACCTTGTGTCTGGGCTGAGAGGCAGGTGATGAAAGGGGTCAGTGATCCGTGTTACAGTGTGACTGGCACACAGCCCCAGGCACGGATGTCTGCGGGTGGGAACACAAGGCCGCTGCCCTCTGCCGGCCACCTTCTCCCCACCTAGCCCGTGTGAGCCTCCTTTGTCCAGGAGCCTCCAGGCGCACCTGCCTGTGTTTGTCCTGGGTGGCCATCTGGCAGGAGGCCCATGCCCTACACACCTCTTTCCACGGCCAGGCCGTGTGGCTTCTCAACAGTGTCCTCCATCGCCTGCCCAAACCCCTAGAGGTGAAGAATGCACTGTAGAGGAAGTCCAGAGGCCTGGGTGTGAGTCTCAGCTCAGCCACAGAGGGTCAGGCTGGAGAGTGGGACATGAGGGACCCAGTGACCACTGCCTTTATGCTTGGATCTGGGGACACCGAGCCCCAGAAGTCCAGGGACTTCTCCAGGTCCTGCAGTGAGTCTGAGTGGAGTTCTGGCCTCTCAACCCTTCATGTGATGATGCTCGCTCACAGCTCCACCCCCTTCTTTTAATTCCACTCACATGTAGTGAGCACCTCCCCCGGCCCCGCAGTATAGGTGGGTGAGGGAACCCAGGGCCTTGGGCACCTGGGGTTTCAGCCCTGATCTGACTTCTCCTCGCCAGGTGTCCTCACGTCTGGGTAAACTGGGCATCATACAGTACTTATGGCAGAGAGCTGTGAGGAACAGCCTGGCACAAAGGAGGCACTATAGCATGGCAGCCACTGCTATCCCAAAAAACACACAGCAACGGGGAGAGCTACCATTAATTGTGTGCTGAGCTGCCATCCCAAGAACCCCATGGGATGGATACCATTATAACCACTGCAAACCTAAAGGCAAGGAGACTGAAGTACACGGCAGCCACACAGATAGTAGCAGAGCTGAGATTTGCACCCGGAACCTGAGGGAGTCCAGAGTTCTCAGCCTCTAGCCCCCAGACCTCCCCGCCCCTGTTTCATTGGGAGGCCCCTTGGTTTGGGGCACCAGAGGAGGTGGGACCCCATCAGAATCTTGCAAAAGGGCAAAGGATGTTATTGCTTCTGAGGAGCAGCGTAGAACAAGTAGGATTTGGAGAGACAGAGGGAGGAGGAAAGGCATGCCCTTCGGCCTGGTGTGAGAAGTCCACCCAAGAAGGGCTTGTGGGGAGTCAGCTGGCCCCGTCCATCTGCTCCGGGAAAAGCCTTCCCCTTCCAGTCTCTGAGGCCTCTCCGCTCAGGCCTCAGGGCAGATGGTGGGTGGTGCGGTCTCCCTGGGTAGCTCCGGAGAGCAGCCTAACCTCGCCCCGCTCTGGCCTCACAGTGTCCGACACGGGGAAGGCCCCTCTGCAGCGGGCCCTGCAGGTCCCGGTCCCGCATTTCCTGGACCAGAGTGGAAAGGTGCTCCAGCCCACCAGGTGAGTGCTCCCGTCCTCCGGATAAGGAACGCCCGCCACAAGGTGAGCAGTCTCACCTGGCAGGTGTGTGCTCTCACCACTGGGAACACCGGGAAGATTGCTGCAGCCTCCTAGTCTATACGGAGTGCTTCCCTCACCAGGCTAGATACTCCCACCCCTTAGGTGAGTGGTCACAGGGGGACTTAGGAGATGGGCCCAAGGTGGAGACACAGGGGACTCGTGCCTCCGAATGGGTAGATTTCTGCTGCTAGGAGCCAAGACTGGGTCCCCAGAGCTGGCAGGACTCTGGGCCACTTCCTCCAAAAGCGAGGCACTGAATTTAGGGCACAGGCCTGAGCCTACTTTACCTCCACACCCCCTTGTAGTGGATAGAGAGTCAATGACAGAGACAGGGAGCGGCTGGGCCAGTTGACCCCATCCCTGTGGGCGCACAGACGCACTCTTGCCAGACCTTTGGATTCCCAAGAGAAGTTATAAAATCTATCAATCTTTGAATGATGGCAACTAATTAAACATTTTTAAGACTTTAAAACACTGGGTGGGTAAAAGAGCAGCTGAGAGACCCCCAGTTTGAGGCCCTGCGGCTGTTTGGTAATGCTGGAGAACCGGGCACGACTTCAATACCCAAAATCAAGATTCCTAAATGATTTGTATTCTGGCCACACCACGGGACAGTGCCCTGCTATTTAAATAAATACAATGCTGAGTCCTTGCTTGTAGATGTGGGAACTCACCCAGGGTGGCTGTCAAGTGAAAAGAAGCAGGTTCCAGGTCAGCCTGTGGCCTAAGGATGAAGGGATGTTACCTAAGTGCTAAGAGTGAGAGTTTTTGAGGGTGGAGTTTTGATATGACTTTTAAAATTTATACCATTTGTAGTGTCTGAATCACCTGCCCCTCACTACTATGCAGGGAAAAAAATGACTTCTATTTAGAAAAAAAAGAGAAATTATAGGCTAGTTAAAAAATGCTTCTCAGTGAGAACGGACAGCTTTGAAGTCAGTGAGTTTTCCATTGCTGGAGGGCTCCAAGCCAAAGTTGTTGACTGGAATGGTATAGGGGGCATTTCTGCCTCCTGTGGATCTTGAAGTCTTGCTTTCCCCACATTCCCAGCTTTCTAGACCTCAGTCAGACACTAAAATCCCTCCAAGCCCTGAGAAATCATCTCATCCAATTCCTGTCCAGGGCTAGGGTCCTCTCTGCATCTTTTTCTTACAACCTGGCTGCTCATTCATGACTTGCACGCCCCCAAGTGGAGAACTCACTGCCTATCCCTCGCCCCATGTTTCCCAAGGCGTTCTTTATAACGTCGACAGGGTGGCTACGGATACGGCGCCGAGTACCCACCCCGGAGTCGATTCCATGGTTTCATGGGAGCTGCCTTGTCACCTCCACTCCTACCCCGCAGGGTCCAGATTCTGAATGTCCAGGTGCTCCGCCTTCAGCTGAAATTCGTTGATGGCTTTGGGGTACGCTTGTTCGCAGCAGCCAATTTTACTATCAAGGTCTTTCGGTGAGTGAGTCTCCTTGTTGCAGGGTTGGGGAAGGAGGATTTTCAGGGACAATCAGAGTCATTTCACTTTTCCAGCCCTCAGTTTTCTCTTCTGTAAAATGGGATGAATCTTTGCAGCATGAGGGTTGAAGTGAAGGGATTCATTGCTATAATGAACATTATGCTTCCTTTTCACAGTGTGAGGCACATACTAGGTGCTCAATAAACATAACCATTAGAATTATTTCTGTGCATCAGTCACTTCATATTCATTTAAGTTTCAAACCCTGAGCTGGGCCTTCAGAGAGATCTCTTGCTGGTATTTTGACTCCTCTGTCCTGACACTACCATTTTATTAGGCTTCCTGTGGGCCAGGCTGCAGGAGGGTGTTTTCACATGACTATCTCCTGGGAAACTCAGCACAGCCCTGCGAGATCGGTACCCCCAATCTTATGTCCACTTTGCAGAAGAGGAAACTGAGGCTCAGCATGGGGGATGACTGGCCCAGGGTCTTGTGGTGAGAAGGTAGGGGGAACCAGAGTTCATACCTATCCCCTAGGGATAGGTGTGACCCTGAGTGGAGTTTGGGCCCTCAGGTGGGGTCATTTTGTGCTGAGTGGGGGTCCTGCCTGTATCAAGTGGGGGGCAGGCTTGGTCTGTGGGTTTACAGGATCTCTCATTGGTCAAGGGGGTTTCTGCTGGGCGGTGCTCCTGGGGCTCAAGACTGGCATCTCTGCAGAGTCCCAGAGCCCCTGGAGCTAGTCCTGCCCGTGGTGCTGCTGGCTGATGCCCGTGTGGACCAGGGCTCCATCGGGACCCCCGTGGTCAGCATCTCCTCCTGCTTCTCACTCTTCAACAACGCCATCATCGTGTCAGAGGGCAGTCACAGGTGAGTGCCTGGGCTGCGGTCATTTCCTGAGCTTCCTGCTCAAGCCTTCATCCAGTCGCCACAAGGGGCCCAGAGCCCTCCCGTATCACACCTGTTTTATGGCTGAGCACACTGAGCCTCAGAGAGAGGGAAGGACCTGCCTACGGCCACACAGTGAGTATGCAGCCCCTGCCCGTGTCCCCGCCGCCTGCACCACATGATAATGCACACAAACATACTATGTTTTGGAAGGAGTCTGGGCTGATGCCTCTTTTAGGGACTGCAGAGACGGGGGGCCTGAGGCTCAGGTGGACTGCTTCCTGCCAAGCTCTTTCACGTCCTCATCTACAGCTAGCAGCAGCTCCCGCCTCCTGAGCGCCTGCTGTGTGCTGGGTCCGGTCCAGGCCCTTTCTGTCTCACAGCAATCCCACCAGGAGAATGCCAGGATTGCCCTCATTTTGCAGAATGGCAAACTGAGGCACAGAGCAGTTAGGTGATTTCCTCAGATCACACAGCTGGCAAACGGTGGAGTTCAAACCCCGCCCAACCCCCCCAGGCTGACGAACCTACTCCTTATGATTCCCCTGCATTACGTCTACACCTTCCCCCACGTGGGCAGGGCTCGCTGAGGTGGGTGAGCATTTCAGACTGGGCTTTTCCCCAGAGAAGAGTTAGGTATGAATCCATTCATGCTTGTGTCCCACGATCATCGTGTGGAACTCACATCCCTTGGCAGTCCTCATGGGTGGTGGCTGTTCACAGAAATGAAACCCCGAGGTCGATGGCATTAAAGGCGCAGATGCCAGTCCTCCCCCTCCCTCAGGGCTCGTGAGTGAATCTGGGCGGCAGCTTGGAGCAACATTTTAGCAGTTTCCTCGGAATCCCTGTGAAGGCACATCACCTGAGACCCTCCCCTCCTTGTTCAGAGAGAGGGGCCCAGAGCCAGGAGGGGACTTTCTCAACGTGCAGCCGAGAACTGGAGACCAAGCAGGCACTGGACTCAGAGTGGACACAGAGCCAGGTGGCCACGGACATGGCGGGGCCAGCTTTCCCAGCGCCCTGTCTCTCTCCCCCAAAAGTAGCCTCATTTTCACGTCTCAAACCTTGAGCCACTTCCAAACCTTGACACCAACAACCTCCTCTTTGAGGCTCAGTTTCCTCATGTCTGGGGGCAATTGTGCCTGCACCGTGTCCGGCCCATGGCAGGTGTGGAATGGGAATCACTGGCCCCTGACAGAGGGGACAGACTCCGCTCCCAGACTGTGGCTATGCCTAAAGAGACAGGCCCCAGCGCACTGGCCCCGAGCTCAGGGCCCTGTCTGTGTCTCTTCCTTAGTGTGGCCCCTGCGCTGTTGGTCCGGGTGCAGAAACACATCAAAGCCGTCCTGTACAACAAGGTAAAGGACTCCTGGCCGATCTCTGGGGAAGGAAAGCATCGCTGTCTCAGCAGGCGTGGGAATGCAGGGGTATTGCAAGCCCAGGGGGGAGGCAGGCCCAGGGGGAGGCAGGCCCAGGGGGGAGGCAGGCATAGGGAGGATTGCAATTGTTGCTGCTTTTTTTTCTTTTAGAAGTCTCTGAAGGGGCTCCTAGGCTTTCCCCATGAGAGTAGGAGAGGGTGTCCAGGGCGGTGATGGGGAAGCCCAAACAAGGTTGGGTTTTGGGGGGCAGGGGAAGGAGGCCCACTCTCCTGGGCCAGCCCCAATTTCACGCGAGAGGGTGTGACGGAGCCAGTGCTCTCGGGGAACGTGGCTGCAAAAATGAGAATGGACAAGAGCATGGGCCCTGGAGCCAGAGGTAGCCTGGGTTCGAATTCCTCTTCCCCTCAGCTGGGGTCCTTGGACAAGTTGCGTAAGCTCCCTCTGTCCCGAGTCCACATCTGCCAGGCAGAGAGACGGGCTGGCTGTGGGGTTAGTGCATTAACAGCGGTGGAGAGGTTGGACAGTCTGGGCGGTGTGAGTGATGCTGTCACTGTTGCTGTTTTAGTCTTGTCATGAGCTGCCTGTGGCTGACTTAGGCCCACTGCTGACAGAGAGCTGCTGCTCCATCTCTGCCCCTTCCTACCCATCCTCACCTTCTTCAAGAGGCAGGAGTAGAGACTAAATTAACCCTCTGTGTGCCATCTCCCCATCCTGCAGATGAGAAAACAGAGGTTCAAGAGCGGAAGGAGGCATAGCCTGACCTGTCCCTCTCCTCTGCCTCCTGTCCATGCCTGGCCAGCCTCACCAGCTCTAGCCTGGACCAGACAGGGACATCCCTGGCCTTGCAGTCTCTCCTCTGCTCCACCTTCTATCACAGTGACCCCAGCTTAATACGCTTCTCTGGCTGCCCACGATGCCCAGGAGAACACTGAGCTCCCTGGCCTGCCTCCACCATGGGTAGCATCCTTCCACCAGCTGGTCCTCTCAGCAGCAGGCTCCCTGCCCCAATTGCCCAGGCCCTGCTCTGGCCACCTGTGCTGTACTCTACAGTCCTGTTCTTTCCTTGATACCCAGGGCCCCAGCTTCCCCTCTGACTCTCCAGTCTCACATGAGGTGCCCGAAGATGCCCACTGGTGGTGGGGGAAGGCAGGAATTCCAAGCCTTGGGATCCAGTTTGGGGAGACTTCCCGACTGGGACCCAAGATCCTCCCGACTTGCCACTCTAACCCAGGCTCCTCTGTCTTGTTGCAGCTGTGTCTGAGCATCTCCAACCTTGTGCAGGGCCTCAATGTCCACTTGGGAACTTTAATTGGTAAGACCTGGGAGTCCAGGGCGAGAGGGAGGGGGACATCTGAGATGCTCTGAGGCCCTTAACGCCCATCAAGATCCCCCTCTGGATCAGGGCAGACTGTTTGGAGGTCAGTTGTAGGATGACTGGACAGTTATTATAAATATATTTATATTAATTTCACAGATGAAGGGAGAGGGAAAGAGAGATAGAAACATTAATGATGCGAGAGAATCATTGGTTGGCTGCCTCTTGCACGCCCCCCACAGGGGATCAAGTCCACAACCTTGGCACATGCCCTGACCGGGAATCAAACCATGAGCTCCTGGTTCAAAGGTCGATGCTCAACCACGGAGCCATGTCAGCCAGGCCAACTCAACAATTACTGATGGAACCTGGAAATTTCAAAAATTATGGAATGTCCTTGAATGTTTAGTGCATGTATGCATGTGTGTGTGTGTGTGTGTGTGTGTGTGTGTGTGTGTGTGTAGGGTAGTACATGCAATTTGCAATGGCCTCCTCCTCAGGCTGGAGAGTCAGAGACCCCTGCTCCCCTGGTTGTGCTTCTTTGCTGGACTCTCCCTCTCCCTCTTTCAGGGCTCAGGTCCTTATATTCCATCCCCTCCTGGAGGTCCCCCAGGCTCCTCCCACTCAGCGTCTGCTCACAGAACTCAAGCTCTTCTGCTCCCAGGTGCCCCTCTCCTGTTTCCCTCAGGGGCCACGAGTCCAGAGTCACAGCTCCCTCTCTCGCTTCCCGAGGGGCTTGTCCCACCTCTGGTTTTCCCAGGGGTCCTCATTACCAGGGAGTACTAGGAGTGCCCTCGCGGAGCCCCTGTCTTAGGCTAACCCCCAGGAACGGATCCTAGGATGAGAATTTTAGTGTAAGTGGCTCCCTGGGGGTGGTTCTGGGAGCACTGGTTGGGGAGGGGAGCAGGCAGACAGGGGAGGCCTGTTAATGAGCAGGCACTGCCCTTGGGGAGCTCCTGACACTGAGTAGCACACCTCTAACCTCCTCCCCGTGTGTCCACCAACTCCCACCAGTCATTGGCCTCTTCCCCACCACCCATACCTTCCACTCCCTCAGATGAAGTCCTGGGTGCTGGTAGCCACAAAGCACAGTCCACTTAGAAAGGAGCCACAGTTCACCTTAAACAAGGCTCCACCGGGACTTCATCTTACAATCTGAAACTAAAAGCTATGAAAGTAGGTCAGCCTCATTTTCTTTTTAGCAGTTTAGATATTTATCAACGTTTAGGAACTATCTGGCAATGACCTGCCTGCCCATCTTCCCACATATCAAAGAATGCATCCTTGTTGCAGGTTCTCAGTGAGCCCTGTGCATAATCCAGGGCTTCCTCTGTCCACCCCTCTCTCCCTACCTGCCTCTGCCCCTCCCCCCACCCCCCGCCCTCTGCCCCTTCGCCCCAGCCTCTTTGAAACTGCTCCTATCTGAAGCACACTTTCTCTTATTCCATGGCTTTGCCTGGGATTCTGGTGTTTCTCCCTTGCTGCTGTCATTGACTGTGAGATCCAGAGCTGGTGACTATTGGCAGCTGCACTTGACAATTGGTTTGTTTGCCTTTGAGACAGGGATTTGCATCTGACACAACCCTGGTGTCAGTACTATGCCTTTTGAGGGCCTATAGGAGGCAGTGTGATTAGGGGGAGAGAGTGTAGCTTTGGAGTTGGATGGACCTGGTATACAATCCTGGACACAATTGAACTCACCAAACTTTGTGCGCGAATGTGTGAGTGTGTGTGTGTGTGTGTGTGTACGTGTGTGAGAAATGGGCTCCTAACCTTACAGGGCTCTGGTGAGGATAGAACGAGAGAGTGTAAGTCTAATGTCTGGACCTTGGTAAATGTGAACTCTCTTCTTTTTCCGTGGCTCCTTCTTGCCTTTGGCAGGGGGTGTTTGTACCTAGTGTGGCTTGTCTCTTTCCTTCTCATGTGGGATCTTCAGTCGTCTATTGATTGGGAGAGCGGAGACTAAAACTGTTAGAATTGTGTCTAAACTAAGAATCAACAGGTGGTGAGTGGCCGAATCTTGGGTGTGTGCACTTTGCAACTTAAGTTTGTTTACTCAGGGGCCTTTTCCCACCACTTTTGTTCCTTGGCCTGGGTCTGGCTAAACAAGGTAGTCAGGTGGCTGAGTGTTCTGGATAGATGAGGCTAAGTGTGCCATCTGTTCTTCTTCATTCTGGTTTCATTTAGGCCTGAAGCCTGTGGGTCCTGAGTCCCAGATTCGCTACTTCATGGTCAATAAACCCATCGTCACGAAGGACTACATTTCCTTGGATATCAATGTAAGTGCCTCCTTGTCATCCCAGAGCCAGAGGCTGATTGCCTCTGGAGTCGTTGGTGCTTTGGAAGATTCCTAAAAGAGCAGAGGAGCCGAGGAGAGAAGGCCTGGAATGGCATTCCCGGTGTGCACAGGACACATGGCATTCTGGGATGGGTGGCATCTCAGAGCGTGGTTCTATGATGGAGGCACCTCATCTCCCTGCTGATGCTCCCTTGCTTGTTCCTTCTTTCCACCCCGCCCATAGGCTGTTCTCTTCCTTCTGGGAAAGCCCATCGTCCTGCCTGTGAATGCCTCCCGCTTCATCCTGCCAGAGCACGTGGGCACCAACGGTGCCATGGCAACCGTGGGCCTCTCCCAGGACCTCTTTGACTCTGCCCTCCTGCTGCTGCAGAAGGCTGGTTCCCTCAACATGGACATCACAGGACAGCTGGTGAGGGTCAACCTGCGGTCTGGGCATGTGGGGTAGGTGTGCCCCTGTGGTCCAGCCTGGGGAGACCCCCACAGAGGCCAAAGCATGGGTGGCTGGAGCTTTGGGGCCAGAGGGAGGCGGTTAGAAAGTTTAAATGAGGGTTTAGGGGAGGCAAGACATGGCCTTAGCTTGGGGAGCTGCCACCCTAAAAGCTGTCATGCGTGTGGGACTGATTTCAGAAGTCAGATGACAACCTGCTGAACACCTCTGTGCTGGGCCAGATCATCCCCGAGGTTGGTAACATTTCTGGTCATTTTGGGGGTCAAGACTCAGGATTGGGATAGGGGACTCTCTAGGCTGTGGGATCTGTGCTGGTTCATATCTATCCCAAGTGGGGTTCACCTGCACCCTCCCTCTCAGGCACAGCCCCTCCTGCTCAGACACCATGCTATTTTCTCCTCTATGGAGGAATGCCCAAGCACTGTTTCTGCTTGTAATGTTCTTTTTGCTTCCATTTCCTTACCTGTCATTAAAACCACGCTAGGGAATTAACTCTTGGAGGAGGACAGAATGCCTAGTCTTGTCCTGGAGGCTCCTTGAGCTTCCATGGCTCCCGAGCTTCCCTCCCTCCTGGCACAGACTGCACAGGCTATGCCTCTCTTTATGCTTATTATCCCATCAGATCCGCATCCCTGAGGGCAGGGGCCTCGGATGGTGCCACCCCTGTGAACCAGGAATGTACAAATGATGGCTTGGTCAGCATCAGCGGGATGATGAGTGGAGAGCCCACCCAGTCTTTGCCGCCAGGTGGCCTCCTCTCTCTCTCTCCCCCCAGGTAGCCCGTCAGTTCCCTGAGCCCATGCCCGTGGTGCTCAAGGTGCGGCTGGGTGGCACGCCTGTGGCCACGCTCCATACTAACAATGCTACACTGCGGCTGCGGCCCTTGGTGGAGGTCCTGGCCTCGGCCTCCAACTCGGCTTTCCACTCCCTTTTCTCCCTTGATGTGGTGAGTGAGGTGGGCTGGGTGGGGCTGACAGGGAGGGCGTTGATGGTCAGTGAGACCTCACTTCCCGCTCCTCATTTGCTCTGCCCCACCTACACTGGTATCCTTGTTATTCTTTCAATGTTCCAGAATATTTCTGCCTCAGGACTTTTGCCTAGGATACTCTTCCTCTGGCTCTTGCCAAGGCTGGCTTCTCTGCTTCCCCAGGTTTCGGCCTAAATGTTGTAGCCTTCCTCTAGGTGGCCTTTCGGACCACCCTGAGAAAGATGGTCCCTATCAGCCACCACTCCGCCTTCATGGCACCTACTCTCTGAAGGGATGCCATATGGTTACTTTGGTTATTGTTCACCACTGGCCTGTGCCTCACAAACACCTGAAAGAGCAGCGGCATGGATGGGAGGTGGGGTCACTGGTGGCCAGCTGAAAGGTCTCTCTTGGTCCTGTGCCCTTTGACCCTGCTCTCCCCACTCACCCAGGCAGTAAACCTTAGCCTCCAGCTCTCCGTGTCCAAGGTGAAGCTTCAGGGGACCACATCTGTGTTGGGGTAAGTGAGGCCTCCTGGGCCCAGCAATCTCAGTGAGTTCCTTGGTGCAATGGGCTCACAACCACCCATCTCAGAGCCTTGGATGTGGCAGTCATGGTACTGGGGCGGTGGGCACCAGGCCCCTCCCTTAACCCTCCTGCTTCCCTTTCAGGGAAGTCAAGCTCACTGTGGCCTCCTCCAATGTGGGCTTCATTGACGTAAGTATGGGGCCGGAGTCTCTAGAGTGGGGCAGGCCATGAGCCTGGGAAAGGGGTACATGTGTTCATGTGCGTGCCACCACAACCAGGCTTCCCCCTGGGGTGCTTGGCTACAGTGGTCAGTCAGAAGTCCACCCATCGACAGTCTTTCCCATGATGCCTATCAGCTGGTCAGCCAGTCAGTCAGCCTTGGCTCTTCAGTGGGGTCAGTGTCTGTCAGTTGGCCTGCCTGTCACTCTGCCTGGTGGTCGATGACATTTCAGCCCAGGACCCACTGAAACCATAGGTCAACTGGACAAGCCAGCATCAGATGGTGTTGGCTGCTCCGTCCGTCACGTGACATGGCTGGGCCCGTGGCCACTGTGCATCCCTTTGTCCATTGGCCTGCAAGTCTATATGCTCCATCAGTCTATCTATTGGTCAGTTCATCTGTCTGTCAGTCAGCACCAATGGTCATCTGTTGGTCACAGCATGAGCGAGTGTCCGTCAGTCAGGCGCTGGGCTCTCAGCCTCCTCTCAGGCTAGAGGTTCCTGGGTGCCTCGTGCTCAGAAGGCTGACCTGACCCCGGGGGTAGCTGGGCTCTGCCTGAAGCCAGGATAAGGGTGACCTGCCCTCCTCCTTCTCCCTGTGCCTTTGCCATCTATGTGTTCATTGGTGTGCTCATGTGTGGCCTGCCTGTCCATCTCTCCCGGACCCTGGCTGGGGTGGACCTACGGTCCCCCACTTCCCTGGCTCCTCGGCTGCAGACGGATCAAATCCAGGCGCTCATGGGCAATGTGTTTGAGAAGCCCCTGCTGGACCACCTCAACGGTGAGCCCTGCCCTCCCCTCCGTGTGGTCCCTTTAGACCCCTCCTGTCCACAACCACTCCAGGCTCCATCTGGCCCCTTTCCACTTCCCAGGCTCCAAGGGTAAGAGGGTGGCTCTGGAGTCCAGCTGCCTATGTGCACATCTTGGCTCTGCTGTTTAGCAGCTGTGGGATCTTAGCTAAATTCCTTTCCCTTCCTAAGACTCCATTTTCCCTTCTGTAAAGTGGGTATAAACATGAGGACTTCAGCACAGACCTGGTTCCAGATAGTGCTCTGTCACTGCCTTCCGCCTGAACGTGGTCTCTCTTTTCGTGCCTGTAGCTCTCTTGGGCATGGGGGTCGCCCTTCCTGGCGTGGTCAACCTCCACTACGTCACTCCTGAGGTCTTTGTCCACGAGGTGAGAGATGGCGGTTGTGACCAGAGGGGCCTCTTCAGCCTTTGGAGGGAGGCTGGGCTTCGAGACATGGGGATCACCTTTCCCTCTCTTCCCGCTAATGCAAACAGTGGGATCTCAAGGTCAGCCAGGCCTGGGGGTGCCCTCTGCTTCTGCCACCACCACCCCATGAATCCTCAGCTGCAGTGAGATGGAAAATCCAGGATGTCAAGAGACACTGGTGGGAGGATTTCACACACCCTTTAGTCCTCATCAAATATCATACCAGGCCATATCAGGGGCCTTCAATTGCTCCTTGATTCTGTGCCCTGGATGGTTACAGCCCCTTTGGCGACTGGGGAGGATGACAAAGGGGCTCCTTATGGCTTTGTACATAAACCTCTGCAGGCTGTATGGGAGAAGGAACTCCTTGTAAAATCACTTTCCTTGATCAGCAATTGTGGGCCCAGACTGAAACTGAATCAAAACAGCTGCCTGGGTGCGACCCCACAGCTTCTTTCTGTTTCACCTGGGACATAAAAGTTTAATATGCCTCCTAGTTCACTCAACAAGATATAATAGGACAGAAAGCTTAGCCAAGGTCCTGCAAGTCCCAAATCTGTATGTTTTTCACCACCCTTCTCCCCAAGTGAGACCCACTCATGTCTCTCCAGAGAGGATGTGCTTGTTGCTTAACAACTATGATCCCAAGGCACTCGTGTGATCCACCTCCCTAAGAAGGAGCACAGAGATCCAGGGCTACCAGTGGGGATTTTCCCAAGGTTTCCCCAAACAAGCAGGGTTGGTGCAGACCCACAAATCTGGCAGCTGGGTCTTAGGTCAAAGGTCTCTAGATCAGGGCTGTTCGATAGAACTTTCTGCAAAGATGGAACTCTACACTGTTCAACACAGTAGCCACTATCAGCCACTGGGCTTATGTGGCTCTTGGGCACTTGAAATGTGGCCAGTACAACTGAGGAGCTGAATTTAACATTTTATTTAACTTTAATTAATTTAAATGTAATTACACCCCATGTGGCTAGTGGCTACCATACTGGACCACATCAGAGCTACAGATGGGTAGGGACTTGGTCTGGCTTGTTCTCTGCTGTGTCCCCCAGCACCCGAGACAGGGCTTGGCTCACAGTAAAGGCTCAGTGAAGATTTGCTGGATGAATGAATGAATGATCAGCAGGCCTCCAGGACATTTCTGCAGTGCATTGTAGAGAGCAGAGGACCTAAGGGGAGTGCCTGGCTCTGCTGGGAGACTTGGATTTGGAGAAGATACTCAATGGTCTGGACTCCCAATCATAAAACAGAGATGGGGCTGACCATGTATGGACACTTCAAGTGCAGGCCCCATGCTGAGGGCTCTGTCCGCGTGGTCTCACAGCATCCTCATAGTAGCCTTTTTGAGGTGGGCGCTGTTACTGACAGAGTAGAAAACTGAGCCCAGAGACACACAGCAAGAGGGACAGAGCGTGAACTCAGAGCCAGGGTGATGGGATAGCTGGGGGTCCTACAGGTCCTTGTGTGACCTCTGACTTGGCTCATGGTTTTCTCTGCCTTGCAGGGCTACGTGGTGATATCCAGCGGACTCTTCTACCAAAACTGAGGCAGGACCACTGGGAGGGCTGAGTGGGCCAGCTGTTTGGCCTTGGGACTCTCTGGCCTCAAGCCACTTAGGAAACTGAAGCAAGCCACATCTAGTCCTCTCCAGCCAGCTGGATGGTCCAGGCGGGGTTGATTAATCTCTGCTGCACGCCTGGGTTCCCCTTCTTCACTTCCTCCCATCCTGCTCCTCTCCCTCTTTTCTTCCCCCACTCTTTCCTTACCTACCCACTCCTTCCTCCCACCTTCTTCTTAGTGGGGAGCAAATTGCTTCTCCAGGCTGTAGAGACCTATCTCCTCTTATATTAAACATCTTCCCTTGAGCTGCAACTTTCAGCCAAGCCCAGAGAACTCTTTGCATAACTGGGGCCAGTTCTCTACATGCAGTCCTGGGTCTTGTCTCTCCCTGGAGACCCCAAAACTGCTCGGGAGAGGAAGAAGATAAGACCACATCTCTATTGATCTCATCTGTGACTCCATTACCTCCTGGCCCAGGGGAGCTCATATTTTGAACGAGGACCCTGGAGAGCAACACAGATGACCTGGAAGTTTGAATGCCACAGCGACACGTTAAGCACTGGGCCTACCTGGTTACATGCCCCCTGCCTTTCGCCCTCTACAGTGTCACATCCATCTTGCTGCTAGGGCCTCATAAGAGCCCTGTGAGTCAGGCAGGCAGGGTGTGGAGTTCCATTTCACAGATGAGGGAACGGAGGCCCAGTGAGGAAAGAAATGTACCCAGAGTCTCACCACTGGAGGCGGCTGATCCTTAAGACTCTTTGATCTTCCTAGAATCCAGACATAAAATGTGCAGATCTCCCTTCCATTCACCAGCACCCCCACCTGGAGTTTGTCCTTGAGTCATGAGCCTTAGGTGACAGGGACTTCCCTGCCTTCTCATGTGGCTTCTCCATCTTTGGTTTACTCAGGTCATGAGAGAGTTTTTTGTTTGAAGGAGGCAGGATCCACCTCCTGAGCCTGAGGCCGCACTGAACATGTCTAAGTCCTTTTCCCTCTGAAAGCTCTTCGAAGTCAGTGGGTCACACCTGATAGAATAGCTTAGGGCAGAGGATGCAAACACTAGCAACCAAGGCCCTGTGATTTTTCTCCCTAGCAACAAGCTAATCTCCTAGATACAGGGCTCATGCTTTGTGTTTCCCTGGGGAGAAAAGGGTGTCCCAATTTCCACCATCAGAAAGCAAAATCTTTGATACTGTATGACAGTAGCCTCTCCCCCTGTATGAGTTATAGGCTCACCCCTAAAGTCTCATTGTAAGACAGGCTGGGGGCTTGGACCAGCCCAGAGGCTTGGTGGGGAGGCGTGTTGGGGATGGGGCTGAAGGGGCAGACTATAAAATCCAACCTCATTGTTTCCCTCAGGAGAGCATGGCCTCTATTTCATTTGGTTGCTTGTTAATTACTGAATGAATCCTACTTCTATTGGGACTTAATATAGGCTAAGCTCAGGGCTGAGGAAGTTTGGAATATGGGAGACAAAAGTTTTAAGACACAGACTGTTAGGTCCATGCTGAAAGGAGCCAAGAGATGTTGGGAGAGTTTAAGGAGTGAAAGGTGAGCATGGTGGGTGGTGCACGCGGGCAGGCTAAATAGCCATCTCAGTCAGTGATGAAAGAAAATGGAATTTATTTAAGGGAAGGGGCTGAGGGATGGGACACGCAAAGGGAAGGCTGCGCAGCACTGAGCCAAGGGGACACTGGGTCCATGATGGCAGCACCCCGGAGCTGGAGTTTCATCCTTCTATGCAGTCACTTGTGGGAAACTTGTGTCAGTGGGTCTGGGGGCTGAGCTGGTGGGCTTGGAAGGCGGATGGAATGCAGGTGTGCAATCAGGTTCCTTCAAGACAGTTCCCATTCCTTGCATGGCCTGACTCCTGGTGTCCAGTTTTTCCTGGTCCTTCCTCTCCTGTGGCGGGAAACTTACGAATGTCCCTTAAGGATTGTATTGCCTACAGCCCTAACACAGACCCAGCTCATAAAGGTAGCAACAACTTATAAAAAGATCATGAGCTCAGTATTTAAGGCCCATCTATTAAGCAGTCAGACCAATGATCCAATCTTCCTTCCATCTATTCATCTGCCCATCTTTCAATTCATACACCCACCCATCCATTTGTTGATTCACTCGTTCATCTATCCTGTCATTCATTTATTCAATCACTTTTTCCAACCAGCTAGGTCTTTGTTTGCATATTACACAACACGATGTACTCTGTTGTATAATGTACTTTTAGGAGGAGGGGGTGAAGCACCAGAGTCACGCTCTGTGCCCAGAAGGAAGCCGTGGTCTGTGGAAAGAGCACTGGCCTAGTCCCTAAGGGACATGACTCTGTCATTCAGTTAGAAATCACATAGCTTACAGAGGGATGTTTAGTATGAAGAATGAGGAACTATAGGAAAAGAGTAACTCTAAGCTAGAAGGAAACTGTATGGGACTCAAGAGCTGAGGGAGAGAATCCAGGAAGGAAAAACTTGGAAGGGCTCAGACCTCCCTTGAGAGGGTGTTGTTCAGCCTCCTGGAGAGCAAAGAAGTTTGCTGTTTGGCCTGGTTGGAGATGGCCCATGGCTGTTGGGCAAACCATGGGCAGCTAAGACCTTCAGAGAGCAGGTGCAAGGACAGGGGGATGGGAGGTAAAGAGGGAGGAGCCCTGGGGACAGGTGGGGGTTGTGCTTGTTTTAGCATCTGTTTTGTGTGTGACCACGCAGGGGCACCGACACAGGGGGTGGGGCACTGGATGGGCAAGAGGCCTTCAGAGTGGGTGGGCCAGGGGTAGGGGTGTGGTCCCTGTTCCCAAGGGCTGCATGGGGAAAGGCTGTGCTGTGCCTGTGCTGTGCCAGGTCACAGAGGGATCTCATTCTGGGCCCCAGGAAGACTCTGTTTCCTTAAAATACGTTTGTTTACATCTGGCCATTGGAACTTGGTTGGACCACTTAACCTCGAATTTAGGATAAGGGAGAATGGCATGCCTGTCCCTTTCCTGCTCAGAATTGCTATTATTACTCTGCCCCCTCATTATAAAGAGGATACAACAACAGCCCAGAGAGGCTGAGGGAGCGGGCCACACAGATCCCTGAACCCAAGCAATAGGTTTCTCCAGATTCCCATTATTTCATATTTGTCCTGCTCTCCCTTACCCCCCAATACCAGGATGGGAGGAGGCAGGCAGGGAGGGGCCAGATGAGCAGAGGCACCCTGGGTAGATGTGCATGCAGCAGGAGGGGAGGCCCACCTGGCCCTCTGTCGGTTGGGTGAGGATCCTCAGGATAAGTCAATGCTGTCTGCAGACTTGCTGCTCCAGCTCAGGGCCCAGATCAGGATGCAGACTGGCTGGGCCAACTGGGTCCTCTTCCCTGGTCCCAACCCTGGTTTCAGCCCTCTGCCCTCAGGCAGGACCTTGCCTCCGTGGCCCCAGGGGCACAATAGCTTCCTCAATCTTTCAGACCTGGGGGCTCCCCAGTCATTCAGAAACACCCCAAGGGCTTCATGAAGAGCAGAGTAGGGGCTGGGCACCCCCGGCCTGGCTTCCTGCCCCAGCTCTATGGCCAGCTTGCTCTGTGGCATGGAGCCACCCAGCCTTCACTGCCCTTCAGCTCTGGACACAGAGAGGAGCTCCCCAGCCCCTGGCATTTGTCACCTGGCATCTCCTCCAGGAGCTGCCCCACCAGACAAGTAGCCCCTTGTGAGTCTCAGAGGGGGCACAGGCCTGATGGTCTAGTCTATTCCTGCCAGCCATTTGCACTTGATGGCCCCCTGCTGAAACACCTTTCTCCTGCCTTGCAGAGCTGGCTCTGCTCATCCTCAGGCATCAGCTCCAACAGCCCCTGTTTCAGAGGCCCTTGGCTCCGATGATAACCCCATTTTTCCCTTCCCACCATCCACCTGGCTAAATGGCTTCCACCTCCTCAGAAATGACCTGGTTTTGTGGTTGGTGATCTGCAAAGTGCTCACCTCCCCTGTTGTTGCTAGGAGCCCTCTCAGGACAAGAGCCTCAACTGCCTGTGCACTGAAGCAACCCCACAGCCCTGCATAGGCCTGGCACACAGTAGGTGCTCAATAAATGTTTATGGAAGGACTGTAAGAATACCAACTGTGTGCCCAGACTTGTGGAGGTACTGAGTCTAGGGGAGGGAACAGGTGAGCCCTGATACATGCTCCTGTGACCACTCCATCTTCCCCCTCCCTGCCCCTGCTATCCCCCCCTGTCAGCGCCTGCCCTCCTGTAGCCACCTAGACTTCCCAACAGTCCTCCGTGCTATTTACATTGGAACAGATTAAAGGGTCATGTGAGCATCAGGGCTCCTATTCTTCAGGCCTCCAGATAATTATCTGGGCCTTATTAAACCCTTCATTATTCAAGCAGCTAATCAGGCTCCCAAATATAAGGGCTTCCTCTTCCTGAGATCCAGAAGCAGGGGTCAGTCATCTGCAGGACGTCCCCAGACTCAGCAAGGTAAGGACAGGCCCCACCTGTGGCACAGTCCCCAGAGAGTGTCTCAGGCAGCACTGTCATTTTACAGGTAAGAGCACTGAGGCCTAGAGAAGGGAAGGGACTTGTCTGAGAGTGCACAGCAAGCGAGCAAGTGGGTGGCAGGGCCAGGGCTTTGTCCTATGACCTGATCCTCAGCCAGTGCTCCCCACTTGCCAGAAAACCACTGGACCTTGCAATCTTTAGGTTTTGTAGGACGGGCAAGATCAATGTGACAGCAGATCTGAGGGGCCTCCTGAAGCTCCATCGGAGGCCGAAAGAAGACCAGAGAAGCCCTGCTTTGCAGGAGCTCAGAGCTGAGCTGGGGCAACGGGGCAGGGATGTGGGGATGAAGGGGAGGTTTGGTGCATCGAGGAGCATCTGAAAATGCTAAGCAAAGAGTGCTGGTAGGGACAACAGGAAGCACTCATTTGGGGTAGAATGGATTAGGTATACAGCCAGGTGCAAATTGTGGTCCTGAGGAGGTGGGCAGTGGGAGGGTGGAGGGGAAGCTTGCTGGTGGGGAAGCAAAGGTTGAAATTCAGACTTGAGGGATAAGCAGATTATGGGTGGTTGGGGACGGCCTTCTAAGAGGGAAGGACAGTGTAGGCAAAAGCACAAGCACCGTCAGAGACAAAACCCTGACATGGACCGTCCCAGAAAGACCTACCCGACCGTGTTACTCCAAGCCACTTAGTATTTTAAGAGGGCAAGCAATCCTGCCCAGAATGGCCTTAATGCCTGCCATCAGTTCTGGTCTGGAAATAGGGGAGTGGGGGTAGTGTTCAAGTCTCTGGGTTTAGCCTTCCAAACTGGGAGATCTATCTGGGGCTAGAGACCTTCACCAGACCCTTCCCAACTCTGTTACCCTGGCACTGAACTGCACTGTCTCTCCAGGTATGATTTTCAGAGATTTGACATTGGGCATGCATATGGCCTGCCACATTCCCATGGCACAAATGTGTATTCATAGGGGTTGAGGAAACACCAAGATTGCTTATTTTCAAACAAAGATAGACTTTTAAAAATAAATGGGACCAGAGAGAAACATATACTTTCATTGAGCAAATATTGATTGTAGGCTTGAATGGTCTGCCCTGGCTTTTTAAATGCTGGCTGCTTCTTATCCTTTGGTCTCAGCCTAAATATCTCCTCTTCACAGAGTCCTTCTCTGCTCACCTCTGCCGCCCGCCCCCCCTCGACACACACACACACACACTGTATCCCATTCTATTGCTTCTCTTTTAAGATTCAGGAGGATTAGGACTATCTCTGCCATGTCTACCTTGTAGCCTGGTCTGCCTGTCACATTCAATAAATGTGAGTTGAATGAGTGAGTGAGTGAATGAATGAGTGCATGATGTCAAAGTAGGCGTCCATCTCTGTTTGTGGAGCAGTGCGGCCTGAGCTGCTGTCAGCAGGCCCAGCTGGAGCTCTCCCTCTCTGGGTGACACAGGTCAGGCCCTGTGGCCCCTCCTCGGTTCTTTTCATCCACAGCTCAAACCTGAACCAAACACGTGGCCTCTGGTTGGGAGAATTTGAGGTCTTGGTAAGTAGGAGAAAGGGATTTCTGGGGGTTTGGGGTGGGAAGGGAACTTTGAAGGGTCAGGGTTAGGAAGTCCCAGCTCTCTACTCACTGGCTGTGAGACCCTGGATTTGTGTGTCAATTTCCTTATTGGTAAAGGGATGTCTCAAGAGGCCTTAAGGGGCTCTGAGCTGAGATGTCTGGAAGTGAGACGGAGCTGGAGAAAGTGGGGGATGCCATTGGCTGTAGTGTTGAGATGGGGGGACAGGGTTCCCTTACTCAGACCAGGTTGAAATCCCCTTCAAGGCCTCAGCATTGCCTGGAACTGAGCCACATTTGAACTCATGAAAAACTACATAGTGCAACCTCATAGTGCAGGCTGGTCAGAATGTATCACACCCACAGATGAGGAAACTGAAGCTTAGAGAGGGAAGTGACCTGCAGGGCTGACTCCCGTGGTCCTGTGTTTAATCTGGACACTGACCCCTCTGGAAGGTGGTAATAAAGTTTGGTTAACTGGCTGGATTCCCAAGGCTCCCTGACCCTGGAGATCATCCAGAAGGCCGATCTGTTCTGGAGCTTGGGAGGTCTCCAGGGGACACAGGGCCTGATGGGCTGCACCCAATCCAGGCTCTGTGGCCCAGGTGGAGCTATGCTGCAGATCCTGTGTCTGGCACTCTGTGGCCTACTGACCTGCACACGAGCTGAGCCCGGAGTGCTGCTGCGGTTGGGCATGGACATCCTGAACCACGGTGAGCTGGTAGGCCCAGGTGGGAGGTGAGTGGGACAGGGAGTAAGTAGTAAGTACGCAGTGGTTGCTCCTGTTTGCATGGCCTCGAGCATCCTATGATCCTCATAATACACTTAAAACCAAAATGAGGTGACTTGTCCAAGGTCCCTCCACAGCTGAAAATCCTGTTTCCTTGGAGCCTCTCCTTGGCTCTGGTGGCAGGGGTTGGTGGCCACAAGTAGGCTGTGTGCATGACAGATATACACAAACCACATTCCAGGTCAGCCAATAATTTGCTGTGTGATCTTAGGCAATTCACTTACTCTCTGAATGTAAACGTAAAGAAATGTAAAATAGGGTGGCCTGTCTTTACTGAGCAGGATCAAATAAATATGAAGCTAAAATCACCTGGGGGGACTTGAGTACAAATATATTTCCTACCTTTGAGCTCTGTGACTTCCAGGAAAACAAAGTCACATCCAGGTGTAAAGGGCTAATGACAGTTCAATCAGCTCAGTATTTGTCCCCTCTCTGGGAATTAGCTGTGAACATTATGGAGGTATTCCTAGAAGTGTTATTTGGGGTTGAGGCCTCCAGGTCTGGGAAATCAGAATGTCTTGGCTTTAGGCACAGAATCTGCATTTTAACAAAATCCCAGATGAGTTCCAGGTGTGAGAGTGGCTTGGGGTCTGTCATGTCCCTTCCCACCCTCCAGCCATGCTGTGTTTCTCACTCGTCCCTCACCATGCCACTTCCATCCCCACTTCCTCACCTTTGCCCTTGCTGTGCCCTCTGCCTGGAGAGGCCCCCTTTATCCCTTTGCTTCCTCATGAAAATCCCTAGTCCTCTCTCAAGGACCAACTACCAGGCCATCTCCTCCTGGAAGCCTTCCTCAGATCTTCTTTTTCTGGCCCAAACCCTCTTGGGGTTGCTCTAGCTGCCTGTGCTTCCTCTGACGCTTGCCACTCATGCTGACATTGCTGGTGACTCGGTCTTCTCCATGCGGTTTGAGGAGGGCATGGCATGACTCATCTCTGGGACCCTGGACCCCCAGCTCAGAGTGGGGCACAGTAACTGAGCGGCACATAGTGGTGTCCCTTGTAAGTGGCCTAGGCCGAGGATGCCAGAGAAATTGGCCCTGGCCAGGGAAGCAGTGAGGAGCCCAGCTGAGTGTCTCTTCAGACCCTGCCCCTTTCCAGAGGTCCAGAGTGCGATGGACGAGAGTCATATCCTGGAGAAGATGGCAGCTGAGGTGGGCCAGAAACGTCCGGGGGTGAAACCCATCAAGGGCATCACTGAGTGAGTAGGGTAGAGGCTTTGTGTGTGGGGGGTGATGGCCAGGGTAGAAGGTGGTGAGGAATGCCTTGCCAGGACCTGAGAAGGCAGGTGGGACAGCCAGGACAGGGAGTGAGGCCTCTTCCCTGCCTTGTTGCTGGCTTGCTCCGTGACCCTGGGCATGTCACTGCTCTTGCCTGGGTCTCAGTTTCCACAGTCATCCACTGAGGATAATTCCTGCTCTGTGGTGAGCAGGGTCATTGGGAGGAGGAAGTGAGGTTGAAAGTCAGACTCCAATTGCCTGCCTGCAGCAGGAGCAATTGAAAGAAAAACCCTCAAATGGCAAAGCTGGAAAGGTGTCAACATCCTTCTGATGACAGGGTCGCTTCCTTTGCAAGTGCCATATAAAGTTGATTGGTAGGGGCTGCCTGGAATGATGTACTGGGAAGGCACTCTCTGGACTAAGCAGGAAATAGGACTGTGATCACTTAGCAATGTCTGCCAAAAGCTCAGGATGGGCAGATAAAGGTAGACATGCCACATCCCTGTTCTCCCAAACCTCAGACTGGTGGTTCTCAACCACTGTTTGGAGACATTTTTGGTTGTCATGACTTGCTGGGGGTGGGAACAGGGAGGTGCCTCTGAGGCCTCTCATAAGGAGAAACCAGGGATGCTACTAAACATCCTGCAAGGCACAGGACAGCTCCCCACAACACAGAATTATCCTGCCTAAGAGGTCAATAGTGTTGAGGGCGAGAAATCCTGATCCTAGCAAACCTTCCCATTTTGCCAGTGGGGAAACGAGGGCTCAGAGAAGGGAACGGTGTAGCCCAAGGTCACACAGTCAGCAGACGTCTTTCTGTATACAAATTGGCTCATATCCAGCTTTTTGTTTGCTTCACAATGGCCCCTCAAGGCAGGCTTACCCCTATGACATGGAAGCAGGGACTTTCCTAAGAACTCCCAGGCAAGGTGGTGGAGGAGTAGACTGAGCAGCTGGCAAGGTCTCACCTGTCCGCTTGTCATTGCTGTGGATGTCTGTCCCTCTCAGTATGAAGGTGAAGGATGTGCTGCTGCCTGTCATCACACTGAGCTTCACACCAGGGGTGGGCATCTTCCAGTGTGTATCCACCGGCATGACCATCACAGGCAAAAGGTGAGCATGGCAGGGGAGAAGAGGAGGTGCCCTTGTCTCAGTCTTACATGCCCATTTATTGAGCACCTACTGTTTACCATCTGGATGCTCTGGTTTAAGATGATGCAAATTTGATTCCTACCTCTGATGGGAACCAGACCTGAGCACAGATGATCACCTATTGAATGATTAACCCAGGACAGAGGAAGCATTGGCAAGATGAAGGGATCAGAAAAAGCTTTTTGGAGATTATGACAGCTGAGCAGGGTTTTGAAGGATGTGTTAAGAGTTTGTTAAAGCAAGAGGGAAGAGGAAAGACTGGTTTTGTGACGTTGGGCAGGTGCCATCCCCTTTTCTGTCCTGTGTGGGTGGTCCCCCACTCCTTCTCCCTCCCAGAGCTACAGAGAATGCAGACAAAGCAGGGATAAGGGCAGTGGCCACCGTGGCAGATATGCCCATGATGCCTGCCTACCCTCTCTTCCAGCTTCATGGGCAAATACATGGAGATCATTGTGGTCTTGAACGTCACAGCCACCAACCGGATTTTGCAGGACGAGGAGACAGGCCTCCCCATATTCAAGAGTGAGGGCTGTGAGGTCATCCTGGGCAGCGTGAAGACCAACCTGCCTAGCAAGTGAGGGGGTCTGCAGTTGGGGAGGAAGGCTGGGTTCACATTGCCACCCAGCTCAGCACCCACTTCCTGAGCCATGGCACTTCCTTAGCCATGCCCCTGTTTGTCCTGTGCCTAACTTCCTGCTATTGTGCCCCTGTCCCATTTTCTGTGACCAGAATGATGCCTAATGCTATCAACAAGTTCCTGGACAGCACCCTACGCAAAGTTCTCCCAGGCCTGGTGAGTGCCCAGAGCAAGCCTCTACCCCAAGCATGTCAAACTCACGGCCAGTGGGCTGCATGCCTCCCTTCATCCACGGGAGTGCTTAGACAAGGCTGGCAGGTGATTTTATCTCAGGTGCTGACCCTGATTGGCTGATGGTGGCTGAGGAGGATTCTGAGGCTGTGGCTGGCTCAGCAGGAGACAGTGCTGTGATCATCTAGTGATGTCTGCCATGAGCAAGAAATGAGAGCATGCACATCACAGCTTGCCACCCCTGCCCAGATTACCAATCACTGGAACATGAATCCTCACTGAATTTTTCAGGCCAGGGTCAGGAGGTCTGGATTCTAGTCCCAGCTCTACCATTGATTTTCCATGTAACTGGGGCCTCAGTTGCCTCTCCAGTCCATGTTCCACCAGGGGTTTTGGGACACCCCATGGAGTACCATTCATCTGTGAAGTGTGAGGTCCTCCATGCAGACACCCTTTTATCCCAGCACCTTCTCTGCTTCCAGATGTGTCCAGCCATTGATGCAGTCCTGGTGTATGTAAACAAGAAGTGGGCCAACTTGAATGGTGAGTGGCCCTAGCCATGCCTTGCTCCCACATGGGGACATCAGGATGGGCAGACTTTGATGCCCCACTTCCCATAAAGTGCCTGCTCCAAGTCCAGTCTTGGCACTAGAGGAGGTCTGAAGTAATGATGTCTGTCCATCCCCTGACTGTCCAGATGGGAAGCCTGAGAACCTGAGGGACTCTGGGGTCCTTGCCTCTTAGCTCTTCATCCATTATTCTATCCATTACCCCCAGACTCCAAGGACAGCAACTATTGTGAGCTATACACACCCTGCAATCTGAATAGTAATCCCCAGGAAAGGTGTGATACCTCTTTCCTTTGCCAAGAGCATCTGCTGCCTCCCTCATCTTGGGATTCACAGGACTCTGCAGTGTGGGGGAGAGGAAAACCCAACAGCTGGGAATGAAGATGGTGGGTTTATGTGCCCAGCAGTGTGGCCTGGGATATGTCACTTCACTCCTACAAGCCCCAGTTTGCTTATCTGTAAAATAGAGCTGATAATCCTAACCCCACCCTTTTGTGGTGAGAACTGAGCTGTGACAACCCTTGGTAAACCCTCAAGCTCTGTGCCTACAGAGTGATGGGAGTGGGCATGGTTTTCCAGATCAGGCCCATTGCCTCCATTCAGATGAAATTACTGAGGCCCAGAGATGCTAAATAATTTGCCTTGGATCACATAGAGGGCCAGGATTCCTGGCACATAGGTCAACTCAGGTGGAGGTTGGCTGATGCTGGCTTCTCTGAGCTGCTTCTGGGTTGGTGCCTCTCTAAATGCTACCTCCTCTTCACACAGCTCCCATGCCCATAGGCCAGATGGGCACTGTGAAGTATATCCTGACATCCATACCATCCACCACAGCCAGCTACATCCAAGTGGACTTCAGTGTAAGCACCAGGGTCACCAGAGGCCTGGGGCCTCAAGGTCACTGGCCAGAGTGGTGGGGGCTGTCTGGGGCTGTGGTCCTTGGAGATCAGGCTCACCTATGCAAGTATTTCTTGACGCTGGGGTCCTTTCCCTCTTTTTGTTCTCAACTTGAACCCTGAGTCCCTTAGCTGATTTCCCCAGACTGCTGACTTCACACTCACACCTTCTCCCAACGCTGTCTACTTCTCCTAGTGAGTACTCACCCAGTTGTACCCGGCAATTGTACAGATGGGGACACTGAGGCCTGGGAGGAGGCAAGGTTTAGCTAGGGTCCCACGTAAGTTGGTGGCTGAGGTGGGTCCTCACTCACGTTTCCAGAGCTGCAGGTGACTAGGTGAGATGCATCTTTAAGGAAGGGAAGAAAAATCCTAAGAAATTATCTCCCTGCAAAGTCTTCTTCCAGTGTGTTTCTTACAGGCCTTGTATTATTTCCGCTTACCCCTTTCTTCTGAGAATAAAAGAGAAAATAAGTTCTGCATAAATGAGGGCTCAGACAGTCAAAGTTAGATTAACTGAGGCTACTTAAGTAATCCTAGGAGAAACTGCCAGTGGTTTAGTGACTGACTTCCCTATGCTATCAGCCTCTGTCTACCCACCTGTGCCCTGGGAGGGTTGGGCTCTGAATCTAACAGCTGATGGCTTGCTGACTTAGGGCTGGCTTGAGTGCCATTAGTTTGGAGAACTGCGACTCACCCTTAGCCACAGTTCCTCATGGCCAAGGCTGATGGTCTCTTTTCTGCTGTCCTGCAGCCTGTGGTACAGCAGCAAGAGGGCAACACTATCCAGCTTGCTGATGATGGGGAGGCCCCAGAGTTCCCCGAAGATTATGTTGAAGGCTCTTCACAGATGCTGCTCTCAACTGCCTTCATCACAGCAGAGCTTGCCCTTCTGCAGAAGTCCTTTGATTTGAACATCCAGGATACCAGGGTGAGCTGTCTAGTGCCACGCCCCCTGTAATGACAGTCCCTGTCTGAAGTGTCCATTCTTAGAATTATCCTGGGGTTGTGGGCAATGCTAGGATGAGGAGATGCCAGAACTGATTTAGGTTTCTATCATTAGTTAACCCCACCACCCACCATCTCTGTCCATGTAACCACCAGAATCTACTCATCCATCAATCCCCTCTGATCCATCCATTCATCCTTCCATCCATGCACCCACCATCCATCCTTGTACATTCCTATCCATCCTCATGCACATTAATCCATACATCATCCATTTATCATACCTTTCTACCATCTTTGCATCCACCCACCCTTCTATTCATTATTCTTTTCATTCTTTCACCTACCCATCTACCTGCTCATCATCTATTATTCATTCTCGTATATAAACATTCTTCATCCATGCATCCTCCCATCCACTCACTCACTCCTCTCTGTCCATTTCCCCCATCCATCTATCCATTCATTCATTCCTCCTGCCTCCCATTACATCTTCTCATTTCCTCCTATCTGCCTGCCTTTTCACCCAACATTTTCTCAGTATTTCACCATGTATCAAGAACTATGGGTATCAGAATGTGTAAGCCACAGTTTGGGCTACTCAGAAGCTCATTATCTACTTAATCACAGAGTAATGTGTTTTGATGAAGGGTCCTTCCGAGGGCACACCTTATTAGGTCAGAGGAGATGGTTGTTAGGATGGGTTAAGGAAGGTTTCAGTAATCCTAAACTTGACTTGCATTTGTAGATTGGTGAGCTGCCCCCACAAACCACTAAGACACTGTCTGGCTTCATCCCTGAAGTGAGTGCCTCAAATACCCATGATCACCACGTTCTGCTCTGCCTTGTTCTCCTCTAGTCAAAGGGACAAGAAACTGGGGAGGCAGCTTTTCAATGCTCATCTCCCTTGTCCAGGGTGGAATCATTTGGACGACTCCATAAAGTACTCTTTGGGTCTGCATGTGTACGTTATACTTTCTATGTCAATATAGAAACAGCCAGATTGTCTGGTTTGTTCCTTTTATTTCCTGATAGACACATCCCAGCCTTTGTATGTTGTATTTCCTGTGCCCAAGGTAGAATCACCTAGTTCATGGCAGACTCCTGGTTTCAACGGAAGCCATCAGTCTGAGGGCTGGCTCTGAAAGGAGTTTCCTGGTTTCTGTAGGTGGGTGAGGCCTATCCCAAGCCGAAGCCCTTGGTGACTCAGATTAGGATAAACAAGCCCCCCAGGGTCACCATGGAGACAGGCAAGAGCCTACTGCAGCTCCATGGCACCCTGGAGATGTTCGCAGCTCGGCGGCGGCGGAGGGGCAAGGCTCCTGTGTCCCTCTTTCTCCTGAAAGTTGTGAGTGGATTCTCTTCCCTGTTTAAACCTAACCTCTTGGAAGGTTGAGTTTTAATTGATAGCCAAGTAACGGACAGAAGAGTTCTTTGTTCATCTCAATTGTGTGGTCCTAACTTCCCAGACTCTGTCACCTGATGTCTGACCCTTGGCTCTGCCATTGAAACTTTGAATGGCTAGAAAGATCAACAAATGGAGGGTCAATAGTTTAGTCCTTCCTTTTCCTCTCATCTCCACCCTATGCCTCCCTTCAACATCCATTAACATTTATAAGGACAGTGAAGGGCCTAACCTGAGGACTGTGGGAGCCTGGAGAGATTCCAAATCTAGTAGAGGAAATCACAAAGGACTTCCCAGAGGAGGTGATATCTAAGCAGGCAGTTGAAAGCTGAGCAGGAACTGGCCAAGAAAGGGGTTGAGCTGGTGATGGAGGGTACTCTAGGCAGAGGGGACAGGATGTGCAAAGGCCTGAAGAAATCACATGACGTGCATAGGAATCTACAAACATGCCAGGTATTTTTGAGGGTACTGTCCTGGTACAGGGAGGGATGAGCAGCCTGGGCTGGGGTCATGGGGAGACAGCTGGGCTCAGTTCCTGAAGATGGGATGGGAAGAGAGGAAGACCACTGTTGTCTTGGCAGTGGTGGTGGTGTTGGGAAAGTGGTAAAACTTCTGGTTTTGCCAGCCCTGATGGGGACTCACTGTCTTCTCCCTGCTTCCCCTCATGCCAGCACTTCAACCTGAACATTCAGTACTCAGTGCGTGAGAACCAGTTGCACATGACCACCTCTCTGAACAGGTATGCGCCTGCTGCCAACACTGGCACCCTTGGTATTACCATCACCGTTTGTTTCCCTACTCCAGCATCTTTCTCTGATCCATCCAGCACAGTCCACACTGTCAGGTCAATCTGGTCACTATTCTTGCTCCAGAACCCTCAATGACTCTCCATTGTCTAAATGATCTTCTCTCAGATCTTAGCTTGGCACTCAAGACTCTTCTCAAATTCTCTCACCACTGATATATATATATTTTAGAGCAAGAGAAAGGAAGAGGGATAGAAAGATAGAAATATCAATGAGACAGGAACATCACTGATCAGCTTCGCCTGCATGCCCCACAGTGGGGATCGAGCCCACAACCAGGCCTGGGAATCAAACTGGAAACATCTTGGGTTTATACTCAACTGCAATTCCACTAGGGTCTTGATGGTGAGACCATGTTCCTTTTTTCATTTAATAAGCCTTGGTCCATACTGTCCAAAGGCTATTTTTCAGTGCCCAGCTCAAATGATAACTCATCCAGGCAGCTTTTTCTTAGGCAAATAGCAGCAACATTTTTAGAGCTCGGTCTATGTGTTAGGCACTGGCTACCTAAATTATATTCATCATTCCACTTCAACATTCTAGTTTTACTATTAATTGTTCACTCATTTTTGTATTTGCTTTAATCTTTCATCTGACTTGCATTAGGCCAGGATTCTTTCAGTTGCAAGAGAAAATTCCGACTTTAGCAGACTTAAGCTCCAAAGAGAATCTCTTGGCTTACATAATTGAAAATTCTAGAGATAGACTTACTTTCCAGAATGGCTAGATCTAGGCATGCAAATGAAGTCCTCAAGACTCTGCCTCATTCCTTCCTTGGCCCTTGCTGTCCACTTTATTGACTGAATTCTCAAGCAGTCTCTCCCCTAGTGATGGCAAAGTGACCCTAACATCCAGAGAGGCTTCTTGTTCAATAGTTCTAACAAAATTACCAAGACTGCTTCTTATTGGTTCTTGGAGCACATGACCAACCCTAAGCTAATCACCACATTCTCTGACTGGAATGCTCTGATTAGCCAGGTCTGATTCATCTGCTTAGGCTGAATTCAGCCCCATCTGAATATCTTGGAATAAGAGTAGAAAATGGAGCACCTATTACTGGACTAGAAAATAGATGCTGGGATGATAAAGTCACCAGATGACCATTGCATGGTCTGTTCTGGTGCCACCATGTATTAGTGAATATTAGAGATTGTCCAGGGGATGAGCTGGGTGGGGGGTGGGGTCCTAACTCTGTGTCTTTCAAGGATTTGGGACTAATTAGTTGGCTTACATGGCCTTGGGAAGAAGCAATAGACATGACTTGGGGTCTCTGAGGGAAGAGTCAGGACCAATGAGAGGAGGCAGAGGCTTGAGCTTGTGGGAAACGGAATGTACTATAATGAAAGGTAGTGAGCACCCCATCAAAGGTAGCAAGCATGCACAGACTTACAAACACCTGATAGGAAGGCATAAAGGACACCTCTGCGTGAAGTGGGGTGGGAGTGTTTGAGATCCCCTTTCTCCAGGGCCAGAGCCAGTGGTTCTGACTGCCCTCCCCGCCGAACCTTGTTTCTTTCTCCTGCACAGATTGCTGAGCCTGTCCCGGGAGACCTCATCAGTTGGTGCCTTCAAGGTAAGTGTCCCAAGTGTTATTGCCTAGTGTGGCAAGATTGGGCTTATTCTCCCTGGGACTGCAGGGACCGGCCTCGAAACGGAGGCAAAGTAAATAGAGCAGGTCCCTGTGGGATTTGAGAATCCCGACTTGCTATTTGACCTTGGGAAAGTCACTGAGCCTCTGAGTCCCTGTTTCCTTTTATGGGTGGAAATTAGACATCTCTTTAGATTGATTTAAAAAAACATTGTCATGTATAGCAGCAGCCTGAGCTGACTTGCATGACCCAGTGTTCTTTTATTAATCTCTGTAGCCTCAGAGCCCAACACAGAACCTGACCCAACAGGTGCTAAAAATAATAATCCAGACAATAGTTCTCACTGAACACTTACTCTGTGCTTTACCCAAATCCATTGAAGCCATGTGAGTGGGTGCTATTATACCATATTTTCACAGATGGGGAAATGAATGATCAAAATTTTCTGTAGGAACAGAAATGAGGTCCACAGGCCACCCAGTGTCTCCTGAGTTCCCCCATGCCTGGACCATGACCCAAGGCCCACCTGTCACCTGAATGGGACTAAGCAGAGGCGAAAGGCATCAGCCTACAGTTAAAAAGGGTCAGACCCAGTTTTGATGTTAGCTAGACAAATTATTTGCTGTCTCTAATATTCATTCCTGTGGTCCCCATACCCAGTTGGAGAGAGGGTTGAAAATTTTGTTGAATTGAATTGAATGATGGGATGTGAGTGTTTTCTCTCTTTCTTTCTCTCCCCCAGGAGAAGAAACTGACTGGCTTCATCACTGATTTTCTTCGAGAAGCCTACATCCCGGCTGTCAATGGTGAGAGCTCCAATAGGTGTTGATTTTGCTGGTGCCCAGAAGCACTCTGAACAGGAAAGGATGCCACTTGGTGGTCTTAAAGCCCTTCTACTGGCCCCAGATGGGGGAGGCTAACAGGGAATGGATGATCATTGCTGAAACTTGGAGGTTAATGTAATCTTAATATCAACTGTCTATAGACAAAGGCACCTCCCATAATTTTGGACACTAGATTCTTGAACCCACACCATGAGTTAGATCTTAACCCAGACCTGGGATGTAAATACATAGTGATCTGGCCTATGCTCTCTATGCCTGTGCAGCTGGCAGACATAATGAATCAATCACAGCACTATTTCCCACTCCTCTGCTCCAGGCATCCACTCCTTAATTAACGGCAGAGTAATCAGGCTGAAATGACTCTTACTGTATTTCTTAGATGTGCTCCAAGTTGGACTTCCACTTCCAGACTTTCTGGACATGAATTACAACCTGGCAGAGCTGGACATAGCAGAGGTAAGGAAAGGATCTGGGGAAGGCCATGTCAGTCAACACTTTTTGGCCAGTGAGTGAGGAGCAAAAGCCTGCTTCTCTCATCCTGGAGGGAGCAGGGCTGAGGAAGGCTGTGACCATCAATACTATCTTGCCAATCCCTTGATCAGTGTCCCCTAAACCCCTTCAGAACCTGGCCTCTCTTGGCCAGGGAGTCCCTAGAAGGAAATGTGAATTCTGCCACCTCTTTTCCTGCCTTCTCAGACAAATTACCTCACCTTTCTCTATGCCTCGATTTTTCAGTGCTGAAATGGGGTGGTAATATGGGTACTTGCCCCTGAGAACTGTTGTGATGATTTACTGAGATAATTCTTCTAAAGGTATACAGTAAGCACTCAATAAATATTAGCTTCTCACTCCATGCCACGCATTGCACAAAGAGCATTCAATGTGCATTTCGCTCTTTCTGTCTCTCCGATCTGGGAGGAAGGGGTGCTTGTCTGCATTGACCATTGAGAAAATGGAAGCTTAGAGAGGTGAAGGATCATAGGGCGAGTCTCATTCATCCTCTGCTCTCAAACACTGGCTTCCATTTCCTGGCAATGGCTTGGTCTATCCCAGATAGACCAGTGGTTGGCAAACTCATTAGTCAATAGAGCAGCAAACTGCAGCTCGCCAGTCGTAGTTTGCCGACCACTGCTCTATCCCATTCTGCACCTGGGTGGCCCCATCATTGCTCCATTCATCTACACCTGGCCCTTTATCTCCTGCCAGAATGTCCTGGTTATGGACTTGAAGCTGGACTGACCAGGACAGGATTCAGCTGCCAATGCCCACATACCACCATTGGCTCTGCACCGTGGAGGAGCCCCTGATCGGAGCCTGGCCCCCTATCACCACTGGCTGCTTCCTTTAACAAGGAGAGAAGCAGGCAAGCCTGGGCTGGGGCCTTGGCAATAAACAGGAGAAAGGTCATTACAGATATCTAATGTCTTGACCTCATTATTTGTAGCAAATCGACGTGTGGCTTTTCTTCCCCTTTGGTGGGTTTTGGGGTCTCAGAGCAGCTGGGGGTCTGTGGGAAGCTGGTCACAGTCTTGGGGCAGGCCTGAGCAGATATTGACTACCTGCTGAATGCCATGCTCAGGGTTTTACTTGTATCATCTCATTTAATACACAATATCTGGGGATGAAGAGGGCAACATCACCACCCCCACTTTACAGATGAGGAAACTAAGGCACAATGAGGTCAACTCCCTTGCCCAAGGTTACACAGTTCAGCAAGTGGAAAAGCTCTCCCCACCTACCTTAGTTGCCCCCAAAATCTTGGTAACTTGGGGATGGCTCTGTTCAGAGGGAGCCAATGACATAGCAGGCTCCCAGCCTATGTCACCTCCTTTTATTCTCACAAAACAGTTGAGAGAGATGAGGACTGTCCTCATTTCGCAGATGCAGAGACTAAGGCTCAGAGAAGTGGGACAATTGGCCCAAGTCGGTAGACAGAGCTGGGGATTGGAATCCTGGAGCCAGCCTGCCTCTCTCCGAATCCTGGTCTCCCTCCTCACTGCTGGGTGCCCTGGGCAAGTTCACTTCACTCTGAGCTTCCTTTTCCTCACCAGTGAAATGGAAATAATGATAATACTGACTTCAGCAGGGTTCTTGAGGATTAAACTAATTAAATAATGAAAAGTGCTTAGCACAGGACCCGGCACAAAGTACATGCTCAAAAAATGTTAGCCCCAGGCAAGTGTTTGAGGCCAAGAAGGATGTGAACAGGTATGTCTATGCTGGTGTGTGTGTGTGTGTGTGTGTGTGTGTGTGTGTAAGGGGGGTGAGCTGTGCCAGACTGGTGCCAGAATGTGCAGTTTTGAGCATGTGTCAGTATAAATAGCCTATGGATCCAGACAGCATCTGTGCAGATGCAGGTGTCCAGCTGTGGAGGGTTGTCCGTGAAAAGACATGGTGTCTGTCCATGTCTGCGTGCACCTGTGTCCCATGGTCACTTGTATGTCGACTGTGCTGAGGGTGTTTCCACGTCTCACAGATGACACTCATGTGAGGATCAGCTCCCGATATTTGTCACATCTGCCCCATCTCCTCTCTGGGACTGACACTGGTACTGGCCTTTAAATGGACTCCTTTTACAAGCAAATAAATGTATGTTCACACATAATACAATTAAATATACATTTTAAAATAAATGTGTTTTAAATGGACCCCGAAACTCAGTGTCATTTGCTAGGATATATAAAAAAAGAAAAAAAAGAAAAGAAAAGAAATCCATAGCTTTGAAAAAAAAATGTGCACGGGCCTCTCAGGGTCACTTGGTGCTCCAGTGATGGAAATTACTGTGTGTTGGTGTGTGCATCTGTCAAAATATCTCTTTGTAAGTGGGGAGTCTGGCTGGGTTTGGGGGAAGGAGTTGATGCTGGGTACACACGGGTGTCTTGGGGGTGTGGTATGGTAGAGGCCTCGTCTGGGGGCCAGTGCTCCTGGAGCTCATGAGGCCCTGGCAGGTCTGCCCTATAGCAGCCTGGCCCAGGCCCATGCCACAGAGGAAGGAGGCCCTTCCACCCTCTGGCCAGATGCCAGGACCATCCCCTTGTCCCTCGCCATCAGCCCCAATCCCTTAATTACCATTTTCCTGATTCTGGGACAATGGCAGCCTTGAGACAGGTCTGGCAGATACAGACGCCTGGGTAAATCCATGACGGCTGATGCCCGACATGGGACATGTGAGAGACACCCCCTTCACTCCCCATTTCACCCTTAGCTGTCCACACAGCGCACTCTTGGCCACCTAAAGCCTCCCCACAACTTCCCAGGCTCAGTGCACAGATGGGGAAACCAAGGCACAAAAGCTGTTGGAGTCCGACGGCCTGGCTTCTCACCAGGAGCACATTGTGGCCTTGGCCAAACCACAGCTGCTCTCTGAACGTGTTCTCCCATCTGTAAAATGGGAGAGAGGTTGGATGCTCTGGCCTCCAATCTGATTTCAGCATCCTTTGGGTTTCAGTCATAAATCTACCCTGGGCAGAACATGGGGGTCAACTAGGCTGGCAAGGGGAGCCCTGCCCTGTGACCTCACCCTGGGGAGGCAGGGATGGAAGTTCTATGCCCATGGGCACTGGTCACCTTCAAGATTCTCCCCACTTAGATGAGGAAGTAGCAGCTTTGAGAGATGAAGTGACCAGCCCCCCAGGCCACAGGAACCTGTGGAGCTGGGACTTGGACCCTGTCTGCCTGAGTCCAAGTCTCCTCCTTGCTCCGTCACATCACACTCAGCGGCGAATGCATCCTCTTCCTTTAAAGAAACTGAGGTCCAGACAGGGCGTGTGTCTGGGTCCAGGTCTTTGATCCTGGGACCACAGCTCTCAAGCCCTAGGGGCCTGTCAGGCAGCCCACACCTGGGAAGACAAAGACAACACAACATCCCCAGCATCTGTGTCCACACCCATCACCACCCATCCTTCTCCCTTCCCAGCCCACTCTCAGCTCAGGTACCCCCAGGAAGGCCTCCCGTGGATCTTGCTGTTGTTCGAGTTTCTCTGGCACCCTTGGCACCCTCACTTGATGCTCTAAAGTCCATTTCCAGGGTGCCTATTCTCACAGCTAGCAAGTCAGGTGCGGGTGGGCACCTTAATTATAAGCCCACTTTGCACATGGGCAAACTGTGGCTCTGCAAGGAAGTCACTTGATAGTGGGTAACAGAGTGAGAATTTGAACCCAGGAGTTGGTAACAGAGTCAGGATTTGAACCCAGGGGTGTTTCTCCTCACCAAGTCCCTTTCTGATGGTCTTAGGAGACCCCTGTGAAAGGGTCGTTCGACCCCCAAAGGGGTCGTGACCCACAGGTTGAGGACCGCTGCTCAGGAGCATCCTGGGCTGGCCTACTATGTGAGCGGTCGGGACAATGGTGACCCTTGGTGGACAGTGACTTGGAGGGACACAAGGGGGCTTCAGGAGTGCTCGGTTTGTGAAAATTTGTCCGGCTGTACACTTGTGATCTGGACCCTTCTCTGTATGTGCTTTATATTTTAATTAAAAGTTTATTTTAAAAAATGTATGTGGGTTTAGTAACCTGACTCAGTTTCTAAAGTCATTGAGATGAGCCTTGTATGGGTAGGGGTTCTGAGGTTCTGAGTGGACCGGGCCGATGCCATCGCTCCTCCCCATCTTACCAGGCAGGAGACAGACCCACAAACATCCAGAAACACGGTGACAGGCTGGCATGCCACAGACTCGGGGAGAGAATATCCCAGAGGGCTGTTGGATCACAGTCAGCGTGGGGATCAGGAGGGCTTCCTGGAGGAGGGGGTACCCAAGCCGGTACCTGCAGAAGAATTCCAAATAACAGCTAACGTCTGTAAGTCTGAACAGTAACCTGCAGGACCTGTCACTTCCTTAATTCCATGTCCCTCACTCCCCTCCACCACACAGGATTCCCTAGGGCTCCTGGACACATGACCTCAGAGCCTTTTATTGCTCTCTGACTTTCCCCAGATAGCCACCTGGCCCATTCCCTCTCCTCCTGCTCCAATTTGAGGCCTCCCCTGACCACTTAGTGAAACCTGCACCCCTCCTCACTTCATTTCTGTCACCAGCCTCTAATGAACCGTGTCATGTGCTTATCTGTTCCCTCCAGAGCTGTGTTGTCCAATGCGATGGTCAATATCCATACGAGGTGACTGTGTGCTTGAAATGCGGCAAGTCCAAATTTGCTGCCTGTCAGTGATTTCACAGATTAGCATGAGAAAAAACAAAAGTAGACTATCTCATTCGTAGTTGTATATTGATTAAATGTTAAATAATATTTTGAATTAAATAAACTATAGTATTAAAATTAATTTACTTGGTGGTTTTTTTACCTTTAAAAAAGGTGGCTACTAGAAAAAATACTTTTAATATATTTTTATTGATTTCAGAGAGGGAAAGAGAGGGAGAGAGAAACATCAATAATGAGAGAGAATCATTGATTGGCTGCCTCCTGCATACTTCCTACTGGGGATCGAGCCTGCACCCCGGGCATGTGCCCTTGACTGGAATTGAACCCAGGACCCCTCAGTCCTTAGGCCGATGCTCTATCCACTGAGCAAAAGTGGCTAGAGCATAGAACAATTTTTAATTGTGTTGTGTTGTTACTGCTCATCTCCTCCAGTGCAGGGATTTGTCCCTTTTGTTTACAGTGGTATCCCTGGCACCTAGCAAACAGTAGGAGTTCTACAAATGCCCACTGAAGAATGGATGAATTTGTCTCCATCATCATCTGCACCAGCCTCAGGAAGGGAACAAAGCAGACTTCTCTGGAGCCTGGGGGACACCCAGCCTTGGGGATGAAAGGGGCCGGGGGTTGGTGCCCTAGTTGGCCCAGCGTTCCTCTCTCCAGACCCCAGGGCCATCTCCAGGCCAGGCCTGGGGCAGGGACAGCAGAGGGTCAGGAAACCCAGCAGCCTCAAGCTCTTTCCTTCCCTCCCTGGCTTTGGTTGGGGTAGGTGGGGATCAGGGTAGACTGTGTGCCACAGGGTGGCCTTGGGAACCCTGGAGGGAGACCCTATAGTGGGCTGAATGTTCACCCCCCAGCTCTTGAGGGGAGGATGGCGCCTCTGCAGCCCCAGGGCACCAACCCCAGCTCCCCTGTCGCACTTCTCCAGAAGGAAGGCTTAGCCAGGCCCGCAGGGAAAACCGCAATTTGCTTCTGACATGACACATTGACGGGTTCCTGGCGGCTGTGCCCCTTTGTGTCTCCAGAGCCCTTGTGGATATATAAGGGCCTCCCCCAGGCCTGAGAGGGTAGAGAAGCCGGCAGGAGGCTGGGTACCCCACCCGCCCACCGTGGAGCTGCAGCAGCGGGTAAGGCGGCCTGAGGCAGCCCTCTCCTTGTGAGCTCCCAGCCATTGACCCTGTGGCCAGCCTGCTGTCCCATCTGAAGAGCAGGCACAGAAAAATTCACCATAGGAGGGCACTGGGGTACCTGGCGGTAAAGCTCATTTTACTGATGGGAATACTGGGGCCTGGAGAGGGGCAAAGAGCTGAAGGGAGCCCATTTTTCTCTAAGCGTACTGGCTTCCCATGGTGGGAATCTTTCCTTCTGTGAGGTGACAGAGAGCCATTCGGGGACCAGTCCTGGGGAAAGCAGGCAGACACCGCTGAGCCTGCAGCTGGTCCAGAAATGTGCATATGTACCTTTGTGCAAATGGCACCAGGGCAAACTGTAGGCAAGTGAGGTGGGGCTGGATTTCATCCCCTTTGCCCCTCACCAGCACCATTTCCAGCACACAACCATGCCTGGAGGCCCGGACACAGTCCCTGCCCTCTGGGAGCTGACAAGGCAAACAAGGACACAAACACCATGCTTAGCTACAAATTGTGATAAGTACCTAAAAACAAAAATTCTGGGTGAGGTTCAGTGACAGAGGGGCTTCTTTAGATAAGGCTAAGGAGGGACGGCTGTCCAAGGAGGTGACATGTATTTGGAACCTGAAGGGCGAGAAGTCAAAGAACCTGAGGAAGAGCCTTCCCAAGAGAAGGAACAGCCTGTGCAAAGGCCCTGGGGTGGAGGAGCTGGTCATGTGTAAGATCAAGGAGGTTGAAGAGGCAGGCGGGCACCTAGTGGGTGCTGGTGAGGAGCCCGTGTTCTATCCCAAGAGCAGCAGGGCGTGGGGTTTAAGCAGGGAGACCTGAGGGGATGGGAGGTAGGTGACTGAGGGGACAGATATGGAACTCCATAAAGAGAAATGCTTCTCTAGGGAACTAGAAAGTTAGCCATGCTCTCGTTTCCCATCTATTTCTTTCTTGAACATCATTTGGGTTGGAGGTAGGAGAGGAGAGAAGGGAGATATTTTTAAGTCGCAGAGACTGGAGCTCCAACTCTGGCCCTGTCACCGATTAGCTCTGTGACCTTGGCCAAATCCCTTCCCCACTCTTGGTCTCAGTTTTCCCATCTCTGAAATGAGATCCAATGAGGGCGTGGAAAGTGGCCTGCAGACTGTAGCGTGCACTGAAGCTGTAGTGTGGGTGCACATGTTAGCGCTGTTTGCATTGGGATGGAGAGGGCCTCTCTGGGAGTGAAGCTGGACTTGAACTATGCCAGGCCAGCGGCAGGGCGCCGTGAGGGGAAAGGCTTGGGCCTGAGGAGGGCCTCAGCGTTCCTGCTTCTGCCCCTGCCAGGTGTGCTGCTGACAACGTGGGGCATGTGGTCCCTGCTTCTGCTCTGGGGTCTGGCGGCTCCGTGCCAGGGGCTGCTTGAGACGGTGGGCACACTCGCTCGGATCGACAAGGATGAACTTGGCAAAGGTGAGCCCGCAATGGACAGCTGGTGAGGGGTCCAGCGGCAGTGCCGAGGACCCCATCCTCATGCTTGGAGCGCCTGCGTTCAGGAACAGAGGGAACAGCCTGTGATTCTCAACGGCTGACAGAACTCAGGGACTTAAGCTTTGCTCGCAGACTCTGAGAGTGGTTCGTTCACTTTCTTCCGAGATGGGGACTGGGTGATCCGGGCTGAGGCCTTGTGGGGCTGCATGAGCCTCAGGGATGCAGACGAGTGGGGTCGAGGAGGTCAAGGGGAGGGTGCTGGCTGTGCCACCTTCCTGGGGTGTGAGAGCATTTTGTGCTCCAGGCTCCCAGTGACCCCGGGTGACAGTCTCATGGGCAGTAGAGCAGTCCTGAACAGAAAATGCTTCAGGGAGGCCACCCCATCCTGTCCACAAGGTGGTCCCTCTGTCTTGCCCTGCTCACAATCTGTACACAGTCAGGCTAGGGGTGCCCAAGAGGAGCAGAGATTGCCTTCTCCATCTTGGTCAAGCCCTGGTGGCTGTGTGCTCCCTTCTTTGCTTCTGTCATCCTACAAGATGGCCCAGGGTCAGGAGCCCTCGTCATACTATTGGTACCAAATCTGATGGGCTGTGTGACTTTGGGCAAGTCTCTACCCCTCTCTGGGCCCTAGCTTCCCCATGTGTAAAATGAACTTTTCTCTCCCTGCCCTCTCTGCAGCCATCCAGAACTCACTGGTCGGGGGTCCCCTTCTGCAGAATGTACTGGGGTCGGTCACATCAGTGAACCAGGGCCTCCTGGGCTCCCGAGGGCTGCTTGGAGGCGGCGGCCTGCTGGGCTACGGAGGAGTTTTTGGTGTTTTGGAGGAGCTCTCGGGGTGAGTCACCACAGCATGGCTTCCTGACTGCCCACCTACTGTGTGCCCTCCAGTAAGGTTGGTCTTTTCTTTGGTTCATGGAATAGAGGAGAGATCGTGTCTCTTTAATTTATTGGTGGGCAGTGGGGACGATACCGGGAGCCCTGAATAGGGAGCCCCAGGACCCAAGTCAGGAAATAATGAGTCTACTGTGTGTCAAGCAAGACAGGAAGGGCAGTGAGCCCCTGTGGTTGAGCACTCCAGCTCCGGGGTCTAGTCCAGGTATCACTGTGTGACCTGGGCAAGCTGCTCAGTCCTCTGGGTTAACCCAGGCACCTGCACAGCGTCTGCTCTCTTCTTCTTCAGGTGTCTGCTCTGCATAGCCCTGCCCTGACCAGCCCTTCATTGTCCCCTTCTTTCCTTCGAGTTCTCCAGGGGACATATCACTCCCTTGCACCCCATATAGCTCACTGCTTTTTCCTGCCTGCCCTGCTAGATTTATACCCCAGGAAAAGCGGGCCTTTTGCCTGACTTGTTTATTACCATGTCATCAGTATCAGAAATAGTGCTTCACACATAGTTAATGCTAAGAAATATTTTTTGAATGAAGGCAATCACATAACAACTAATATTTATAACAATACCACCTAGCCAGGGTTTTCTGGGTACCTGGCAGTGAAAGGACTGTTCAAGCTCACCCAGCTGGGGAGTGTGGCAGTGGGGGGGGGGTCTGGGTGTTTAATCTCAGCCCACATTGCCTGCCCAAAGCAGGCGGGAAGCAGCCCAGGGCTGGTAGTGAATCATGGGAAGGTCAAATGACAGGCCCCAGATGAAGGCAGAAGGCCAAGAACCAGGGCATGGGGCAGAGTCACTGTACAGGAGGAAATGGGTTGCTGGGGGAAGAAGAGGGGATGGAGGTGCACCTCCCAAAATAGCAAATGTCTCGAAAAGGAGCTGGTAAGGGCTGACATTAATGTTGCTTGAGGACTGCTGTGTGGCACTGTGGTCGGTATTGTCATTATCCCCATTTTATAGATGGGGAAACTGAGGCACAGAGCAACAATGTGATTGGCCCAAGGTCACACAGTCAGTTAGTAGGAGAGCTAGGATTTGAACTGCTGTCTTTTATTGGCTGCACGAAATCAGCTTTGCATGGCGTCGTTGCCAGGAAAGTGAATTAATGTGTGTCAAGGAGTTAAATAGAGGTTTCCATACACTACATGCTCAATAAATATTAACTATTATTATTATTAATAGATCTAGTCCTACTCCCTATTCCCCACTGTGGAATCCTCTGTGGGTGTGAACCTGAGGCTTCAAGCATGAACCAGACATTGCCCTTATCTCAAAGGCAGAGCCCAACAATGGTGCTCTTGTAAATTCAGTGATGGAGGCAGCTCAGGAAGCACATGGAAACTGGGGCAGAGGAGGGCGTTTGCCCCAGTCAGAGGTGCAGGGAGGAGGGCTTCCTGGAGGAGGGGATGCCCTAGCTGAAATCAGCAGAGTCGAGATTCTGCTAACCAAAGGTGGAGGTGGGATGGAAGGATAGTCAAGAGCAGAGTGTTTCAGACGGAAGGAACAGTCTGGGCAAAGACCGAGAGGACAGAGAAAATCATGAACTGTGGGAGTTGTGTTTGGGAATCCACTTGGGTTGCATGCTTGGGATCCAGGGGTGTGAGACTGGACCAGGACTGAGGCCGTGGGGAAGGGTGGAGAGAACAGTTTAATTCGGTGACGATGACAATACGACATTCATTGGGCCTACACTGTACCAGCCGTGGCACCTACAGTATCTCACCTGTCTTTGCCACTTCGCTATGAGATGGGTACCGGTATTATTGTCCCACCCTATAGACGATGAAGAAACTGAAGCCCCGATGACTGGGCCCACATTTGAATTTATGGCTTAGAAGTGGGGTGGGAGGCCCCTCCCGGCCGGGGATGCCCCAGGCACTGAGAGGCTGGCCCTGGGGGCCCTCCCCTGACTTCCATCCCAGGCTGAAGGTTGAGGAGCTCACACTGCCACAGGTGTCGCTGAAGCTGCTGCCAGGGTTTGGGGTGCAGCTGAGCCTGCACACCAAGGTGGGCCTGGAAGGCGCTGGGTGAGTGTGCCCTGGAAGCCTCTTCCCTATTGCTCCCACCCCATGCCACTGCCCACTGGGGATCCCTATCCTACTGCCCCCCACACCACTCCAGTGCCCCCTATTTTTCCCACTCTAGCTCCTCTCCAAGAGACTCCCACACTACTGTTTCCTTCTTGTATCCCACCCATTACCCCTCCCCATGTACCTCCATCCCACTGACCCCCAGGGGCTTCCTCTTCATGCTTCCCGGAGACCCCTACCCCATGTTCAGAGCTCACTGAAGAGATGGGGAAGAAGGCGCAGGGATGTGCAAGATGGGGGACCCACATGAAGACAGGGGGTGAGAGGAGGATATGGGGACCAGATGACTTGCAAGGCCACCCAAATCGCTCATCAGGTTCCAAGCTGGGGTGGGCGTGGTTAAGAGGGCCCTGGTGGGTGGGGGCTTAGAGGCCTAGCCACACCCCCAGCATATCGTCTTGCAGGACCCTGGGGGGCCTCCTGCAGCTGGCAGCGGAGGTGAACGTGTCGTCGCGTGTGGCCATAGGCATAAGCTCGAGGGGTACCCCCATCCTCATCCTCAAGCGCTGCAACACGCTCCTAGGCCACATCAGCCTGCTCTCAGGGTGAGTCCGCAGGCTTGAGCATGCGCATTGGCGTCTTCTGGGTCGCTCCTGAGCCTGAACTCACCCTGCCTCCAGCCTTCCTACCCCCACCCTTCATCCCCACCATGAGACCTTCCACGGACAGGGACTCCGGCTCAGCCCACAGCTTGTACCACCCACCCCTGGGTGTCCCCCTTCTCTGGCCCTGAGATCCTGCTGTCTGCTCTCCCACAGAGACCAGAGTCCCCTCCATCTGGGTGACCCTCAGGGGAACCCCCTCCCCAGTCTGGGCCTCAGGGTCCCCATCTGTATAATGAGGACCTGTGTTTGATGATCTGGAAGGCTCTGGCACTTCATATTTGTTCTTCTCACAACTGTTCAGGCACAGTGGCCCTCTCTACACTGTATTGAATTATCCCTCCCAGGGGACAGCTGAGGCCCAGAGAGGGCAAGGGAGGTGCCCAAGGTCACACACCAGATTGAGGTGGGGATGGAGGTGGGCTGGTCTCTGGAGTTAGGTCCAAGGCTTTTCCCAGGGCTCTGCACCCACCCTCAGGGGCACCTGCCTTCCCCCCCCCCCAACTCCTCACATTTTGTGTCTCCCCCATTAGTTTCTACATTCCAGGCCTAATCGCACATCCTAGCCTATCTTTGTTGGGTAACCCTGAGCATTGATGGGTAATCAGATGTCTTAGCTCCCAGGAGTAGGGTGAGCCAGGGTTGTTCCTGTCTCCAGAAGGGCCTTAATAAGGGGATCCCAGATAGGATCTTTGGGGCCCATAAATCCCATTGGCTTCCTCCTGCTCCAGTGGGCTGTAGGGGGCCTTGGAGGGAATGGAGCCCAGGGTGGTGCTGGTGTCCTGTGGTTGTGGTTCTGTGGTTGTCAACCCTCCCTCTGTGCCCCTATAATCTTTAAACAGAACTTCTCATCCACAGGCCACCCTCTCCTTCCTTCCTTCCTTCTTCAAATACTCAGTCATTTAACAAATATTTATTGACCCCGCACTCCAAGCCGGGTGCTGTTCTAGGTTCAAATGTCACGTACGTACAAATGTTGGAGGAGACAAAAGGAACAGATATTTATCGAGCAGACTGTACACCTGATGCGTAGACACTCATATTTAATCTTGGCAGCAACAGCTCTGGGAGGCAGGCGCTATACAAATGGGGAAACGGAAATCCTCCCCTGGGCCTCAGGGTGAGGCAGAGCCAAGATTTAAATCCGGTCTCCAAAGTCCCAGCCAGTGCCCTGCCCGTGACCCAGCTTGGCACTGACCCAGCTTGGCACTGACCCGTGCGGTGGCCACACTCAGGCTTCTCCCTCTCCCAGGCTGCTGCCCACACCGCTCCTTGGGCTCGCGGAACAGACGCTCTTCAAGGTGCTGCCGGGACTGGTGAGTGTGGGGCCTCGGGCCAGGCACGCCCCGGGCTGTGCCCCTCCTCCCCTGGCTTTGAGAAAATTTGGGCGCCAGGCAGGATTAGGCTGTTCTTCCCTTCCACGCCCACCAGGTAATCCATCCTAGCCTGCCCACAACTGCTCAAGTGCCGCCTGTGAGTCTCTGTGTGAGTGGGGGTTGGGAGGGTGGGGGTGAGGAGAGGCTGGCACAATCCATCCCCAGACCTCTGAATCCTAAATTTATAGCTTCAGATGACCTGACTCTCCTGCTCCTAAATTCATGTCCTTTTCTTTTCCCCTGTTCTGTCTCTGCCACCTTGTATTATTATTATTGCTTTTAAACTTGGCTTTAAACTCGCTTTAAATTAAACTTGGGTTGCTCGGTGATTTTCAACTGAGCCTTGTGCTTGGCATACATGGATCAGAAAATTACATACATGTACACTGAGTGGACAGATTGTTATGATCTTTGAATGCAGAATAATCTGGCCACTCAGTGTATATCCTATACAATAAAAAGCTAATATGCAAATTATCCCCTCCAGCAGGAGTTTGACCAGCAGGCAGGCCAGCCAACTGCCCATGTCCCCTCCCCCTGGCCAGATTGGCTGGACCCCACCCATGCATGAACTCATGCACCAGGCCTCTAATATACATATACATGGTTTGGTGTTGATGAACTCCTTTAGTTTTTTCTTATCTGTGAAGCTCTTTATCTGTCCTTCAATTCTGAATGATAGCTTTACTGAGTAGAGTACTCTTGGTTGTAGTTCTTGCTATTCATCACTTTGAATATTTCTTGCCATTCCCATCTGGCCTGCATAGTTTCTGTTGAGAAATCAGCTGACAGTCGTATGGGTGCTCCCTTGTAGGTAATTAACTGTTTTTCTCTTGCTGCTTTTAATATTCTCTCTTTGTCTTTTGCTCTTGGCATTTTAATTATGATGTGTCTTGGTGTAGTCCTCTTTGGATTCCTTTTATATGGGATTCTGTGTGCTTCCTGGACTTGTAAATCTATTTCTTTCACCAGGTGGGGGAAGTTTTCAGTCATTATTTCTTCAAAAAAGTTTTCAGTCATTATTTCTTCAGTGTCTTGTTCTCTCTCTTCTTCTGGCACCCCCACAATTCTGATGTTGGTATGCTTGAAGTTGTTCCAGAGGCTCCTTACACCAGTGGTTCTCAACCTTCCTAAAGCCACGACCCTTTAATACAATTTCTCATGTTGTGGTGACCCCCAACCATAAAATTATTTTCATTGCTACTTCATAACTGTAATTTTGCTACTGTTATGAACTGTAATGTAAATAACTGATATGCAGGATGTATTTTCATTGTTACAAATTGAACATAATTAAAGAATAGTGATTAATCACAAAAACAATATGTAATTATATATTGTGAAATATTTATTTCTAATTACAAATAAATGAAATTTTTTCTTGAATCGTGGTATAGCATGGATAACAGTCTTAATATGACAACAGTAAACTACATTGCTACATTTTGCTACACTGAGGAGCAGTGTGTTGGTTCCTAAGACCATGGGAAATAGGTGTTTTCCAATAGTCTTAGGCGACCCCTGTGAAAGGGTCGTTTGACCCCCAAAGGGGTCACGACCCACAGGTTGAGAACCACTGCCTTACACTATCTTCACATTTTTGGATTCTTTTTTCTTTTCCAGTTGTTTTCTGCTTCTTTGTATTTCAAATCTTTGACTTGATTCTTGGGTTCCTCTAGTCTGCTGTTAGGTCTCTGTATAATATTTTTTATTTCAGTCAGTCAGTGTATATTTAATTTTTAGTTGATCCTTTTTCATATCTTTAATGGTCTCACTAAATTTATTGACCTTTTCTAGGAAATTCTTGAAAAACTTTATAACTGTGGTTTTGAACTCTATATTCAGTCATTTGTTTTCCTCCATTTCTTTTGTTTGTGATCTGTTTCTCTGTCTCTGTATTGTCACTGCTTCCCTGAGTTGGTAGAGTAGCTTTGTGTGCTAGTTGTCCTATATGGCCCAGTAGCTCTGCCTCCCCAGTTACCTGACGTGGAGACTTTTGGTGCACCCCTTTGTGGACTGTGTGTACAGCCTTGTTGTAGTTAAGTCTTGATTGTTGTTGGTATCACTGGGAGGAATTGACCTCTAGCCCAATTGGCTGTGAGGATCAGTTGTGTCTACACCAGGAGTCAGCCTTATGAGATAAGACTTGCAAAATTATAAAAGCCTCTGTGCTCAGCTTGGATGGGACAGAGTCTCAGGGCTGAGCAGACAACCTTGGCTTCTTATCAGCTCTGCCCTATAAGGGACCTGGGTCTCAGTGTCCTTTGGTAATCACTGCAGTCCTATCTGTGCACACTCGCGCATGCCCGCCTCCAGACCTCTCCCTTTTGCGGCTCCCCTGAGTTTCCATGCACTTCGGGGACCTGTATCAGTCTGAGTCCCCAGCGTCTTGCCTGAAACTGGGTTCAGTGCAGTCAGAACTGAAGTTCAGCGCAGTTGGGAGGTTCCATCTTCCTCCCACTAGAGAAAGCCCGTGGCACACTCAGCTGTCAGTCCTCTTTGTGTGCACTAGCGCGTGCACCTCCAGACCTCTGCCTTTTACAACTCCCCCGAGTTTCCGTGCACTCCTCTCTTTTCCAGATAGTTCAGACTCCCTCAGTATGAGTCTCACCTGCAACTGGGAATTCAGTGCAGTCTGGAGTTTCCATCTCCCTCCCGCTAGAGGAACCCAGCCAGGCACTCAGCCACCTGTCCTCTCCACGTGCATGTCTCCATACCTCAGCTTTTTGCGCCTCCTCTGAGTCTCTGTCAGCCCTCTCCTTCCTTCTAGTTGTAGAATTTCCACTCAGCCAGCTTTCCTATGGTTCTGGATGATGTCCATTCTGTCTTTTAGCTGTAGTTTTGAAATTGTTGTGTGAGGCAGCAGTTTAGGTGTTCACCTATGCTGCTATCTTGGTTTCTCTCCCTCTTCTCCAAAGGCCCATTTCATTGAGGCCACAACCAGCAGTGGTTTGCTGGGCTCACACAGCCAGCACAGGGCAGTCAGGCCTCCTGAACCCCAGCCCTGGCAGGACTTCTTTTGTGAGTCCTTGTGAAGGGCACTTGTGGAGGTAGCAAGGACATGGGCTCCTGAGGTTGGCAAAACTGCCCTGGACTTGAAGAAGCCAATCGGAAAGTAACTCAAGGGGAGAAGGGAAGCTCCCAGCAGCAAGGACTCCAACCAGGCCCACCTCAGGTAGATTTCAATAAGGGGGGCTGCATTTAAATTGTGACCCCTAACTAGGCACTCTGGGACAACTGGCCGTGACACAGGATATGTGTGACTCAAAGAGCTTTAAAAATAAGAGCTAATTACTAGCATTTGGAAATTGGAGATTTCTCCTAACGATCCGATTTCTGGCATCTCTTGTGCAATCAGCCACCCTGGCCACACAGTACCTCCTTCCCGAAGGTCACGTGGCTGGCGCCATGGGGTGGCACCCCCACCTATTATAGCCCCTTGGACGTCCTCGCATTTCTGTGATATGCCTGACTCCAGGGGCCATGGAGTTTGGGGTCCCAACATTTAAATGAAGAGGCAGCCCTCCCTGTCCCCTTGAGAACAGCTGTGACCTTGGGCAGGCTGCCATTCTTCTCTGCCACCGATATGGAATGAAGGGGCTGGGCTGGGTCGCCTGAGGTTCCTGCTCAGGTGGACTCGGATTCTGTGATTCGAAGACTCGGGATTCTGCAAGCTGAACCACTTGCTCGTTCAACATGGGGGTTTTCAGAAACACACTGACACAACCCATCCCGAGACCTCTGATTCCTAGTAAATATAGTGTATGCAGTGAATGCCTAGCCCAAGTCTGACTCTCCGGATGGAGGGGAAGGCACCCTTTTGGGGGGGTCCATAGGCTGAGTCTTCCGGAGTCCAGCTGGAAGACAGCAGGGACCTGAGACCTCAGAGGGAACAGCGGCCTTTATCCCCTCAGGCGAGGGCCTGGTCCACACACCCTAACTGGCCTCTGAAGTATGTCTCCCCTGTGCCCCAGCATCCTTTGGGGGTTTTCTGGGAGGGCCCATGTAACTGGCTCTCCACATCACCCGCTCCATCCTCCAGCCCCTCCCCTGCTTCTGCGTGTTCCCCCACCCTTCTCTACATTCTGCCTTGCCTTGGTCCCTGGGATGGCAAATGTTATAGCAAAACAGGTTTAGGAAATGCAGCTGTCCCCTGTGCCAGGCTGGGCCCCACTCTTATTGTCCTGTAACACCCGTCTCCTCTGGACACAGCTGTGCCCCGTGGTGGACGGTGTGCTGAGCGTGGTGAATGAGCTCCTCGGGGCTGTGCTGAGTAAGTTGAGGCCCAACCCCTTTCTTGGCCCTTCTCCTACCCCTCCCTTACCCTAAAGGGTGGCAGTACCAGGCCAAGAGGAAGGGACAGGATTCTGGGACCTCCTACTTCCTCCTCAGGCTGGTGAGGTCGCCCCTTTGAAGAGCCCTCACTGGGGTGTGGGCTGAGGCTGGTCCAACAGGATGGGGGGCCCATAGCCCCCCAGCTCTCCTTCTGCTGGGGGCTTCAGGCACCTGTGGTGTCCAGCATGGTCAGCAGCATGAGGCAGTTGTTATTATTATTGCCTGGACAGACAAGATGACAGGCCCAGAGAGCTCAAGTAAGAAACCCAAGGCCACCTGTCTCCTTGAGCCTTATGGAGACATGGACAGATGCCTTTTGTGTACACAGGTGGGCTTTGCCAAGTGTAAACAGGTGCGGCCAGGATAAGGCCAGAAAAGCTGGGGCAGATGTGTCTGCATGTGGTGGGACATGAGAGAGGCAGGACCGCAGTGGGGCCAGTGACACCAGCTTTGGAAAAGGGAAGTCCTGGCGTGGTTCTGTGGCATTGGGCTGGTGACTTCTGTCCAAGCCTCAGAGTTTATCTGTATAATGACGATGATGGTGGTGCCCAGGTGAATACTTAGAGCGCTAGGCACTCAATAAATGGAAGTAGGGCCGGTTATTTTTGGGGGCTTGGCTCATGGGGTCTTCCTCTTTCCTCCTGTGCCCACACAGGTCTGGTGCCCTTGGGGCCTCTTGGATCTGTTGAATTCACTCTGGCCACATTGCCTCTCATCTCTAACCAGTACATAGAGCTGGACATCAACGTGAGTCGGAAGCCCTTGCCCACTGCTGGGGGAGGCTGGGTAGGAGATGCTGGGTCAAAGCCATGTGGGTGAATAGCCCCGAGAGCCTTCCATGCTGTCTCCTCCCCTGCAGCCCATTGTGAAGAGCGTAGCTGGTGACATCATTGACTTCCCCAAGCCCCCCAAACCCATCAAGGTGCCTCCCAAGGAGGACCACACATCCCAGGTGACCGTGCCTCGGTACCTCTTCAGCACCATATTTGGGCTCCTGCAGACCAACGGTGCCCTTGACATAGACATCACCTCTGAGCTGGTGAGTGCAGCATCCACCCCTGCCAATGACCCAGTCACATCATCACTGACTAGCCTAAACAAGCCACTTCCTCTGTAATTGGACAGTGCGACACATTTATAACATGCAAATGTCCATTTTTGTTGTGGCAAACATTGCTAATTGACAATGGCCCTCCGAATGCCTAAGTCTAAAAGGGACTTCTGAGTCACTCCTTCCAGGGAGTGATTTTCAGTTATTCAGAACTGGCATGTGAAATGTAGCCAGCTTTTCATCCTGGCATCAGATGATCCCTTTCAGAGTCAAGAGCCTGATTTTATGTTAAAGTGTGAATGACTAACATTTCTAATACTTTCTCAAGAGCAGATTTGAGTTGAAGAGAGGAAAACTAGGGTTAGACTCTTCCAAAGGTTACTTGGACATTTGTTTTGAAGCCTCTGAGACCTTTCTGCCTCCATTCTGGCTCCTCATACCTCACAGATGTCTGGAAGGCTCACCCCTCAGAAGCTGCATCCAGAGGCATTTTCTCGGCCTTAGCCCTCTTCAAAGGCAGTGAGCTCTAAGCCCCTGTCATCATGCCTCCCGCCTCCCAGCCTCCATCTGCAGCTCAGGCCCTAGGGGGCACTTCCTGCATGTAGTGTACAGAGAGCACGGGACCAGGCTCTTGAGCTAGGAGGCAGGCATCTTCTTGCTGGAGGGAGGTTGCAGTCATAGACTGGCAGAAACTCTGAGTGTGAGGATGCATGTGCCTGAGCTGTGTGTGTGTGTGTGTGTGTGTGTGTGTGTATGTGTGTGTGTGTGTGTGAGAGAGAGAGAGAAAGAGAGAGAGAGAGAGAGAGAGAGAGAGAGAGAGAGAGAGAGAGAATTAGGCAAGAGCCAGGTGCTATTCTCAAGTGCTGTCCATCCCCAGGGGTTGATGGTCTTGTGTTGGGCAAGAGTCTGGGAATCCTCTGATCAGGGTCAGATCCCTAGGCCTTCAGATTGTGAGGGGTTTGAAGGTCCTGGAATTAGCCTACCCAGGTCAAATCCTGGTACCACCACTTAGCAGCTATGAGTCTAGAGAGGAGCCTCAAATTCCCCACTCATAGAATGAGAGTATTCAGAGCACCCACCTCTTTGGGCTATTGTAAATGTGAAATGAGCAAAGGCATGTGCTTGGCATGTAGTGAGCACTTAGTGATCATTGGCCACTGGAAGGAGTATGCGTGTTTGCAGAGATGTGTATGTGGGGGTGGAGGTGGGGCAGAATGTGGACAAAACTGCCCTGTGTGTGCTGAGGGATCGCTGTTCTGTGTCTGTGTTCACCATGTCCTCTCATTTGGTCTTGGGCCCAGGTTCCCAGCAATGTCCCAATGACAACTACAGACCTGACAGCTTTGGTCCCTGAGGTGAGTGACCCTTGATCCCTGTAGCACTTTCCTGATGAGCCTGAATGGACTCCAGAATCTTTCTCAATGCATTTCTCCAGAGAGCTGTCATTGAATGCTGAATCTAAATTCACACTGAAGTGTGAATGGCTAACAGTGTATCCTTTCTGGATAGCAGAGTAGAAAGGACCAGGTTTTAATTGCACCAGAAATCAATTAGACATTTGTTCTATGGCTGTTCCTTCTCTATCGAGATGAAGACAGGAATTATTTTCAGGCTACTGAATTCCCTCCCTCCTGTCACCTTACTTCATCTTAGTCTTGGTCTCCTCTGTCCCCCAAGAGAAGATTCAGGGCACTGGCTTTGAGGGGGAAGACAAAGGAGAAGATTCAGGGAGGACCTCAGTACAAGACTGCAGGGCCTGGCCTCAGCTTTCCTGTTCATTCACCTGGGGCTGGACCAGATACTTTCCAGCTGTGAGCATCTGAATTCATCCTGAAGTTGAAATACTACTACAGGGTCCTTACATAATAGCAGATTCTGACAGAGCTTGGAAAGAGGTCCGCAAGATCTGGGCTTCTACCAGAGAGGATGACGAAGGAAGCCGAGTTTGAGGACACAGAAAAACTGTGAATCCTTGAAGTGGGTGATTCAAATCAGCCTTAGTGGGCATGGTTAGAGGCCTTAGCTAAAGGGGCTAGGAGTCTCACGCAAGGGATGAGATGGGAGCTAGACATTCAGAAGCACTTCCTTGAGGGTAGGAGCCATAAATTGTGGAGAGGGATTGGGGAGACTCCGGTGGCAGGAGCAGGGGCCCATGGATGCGGCGAGCGGGGCCGTGTCCCTCCATCTCTGGAAGCCTGGAGCCTTTGTCCTCCAGTTGCCGGCCTTGCCGTGTCAGAAGCCAGAGCCCTAGCTCCAAGTCTGGGTCCTTGGCTTCAGAACCTGAGGACACATCATATGGAATCCCTAGTTCCCTGTCTGTCTGATCCTGCATCCCTGGGAGTTGGGTTTGAGGAATTGGTCCCCAGACTCTGGCATTCAAGTGACTCCAAGCTTCTGTGACTCTAGTTTACAGCACTTCTGTAATTCCATGATGTCATGATTGTGAGACTCAGAATTTCCTGATTGTGTGATTCAGTCAGTCACTCAACCAACATTCACTGATCATACCAGGCCTTGTGCCAGGTTCTGGGAATCCAGAAGAGGCAAAGGTGAAAAGGAGACAAAAGTCTCTGTGCTCCAGGAGCTGCCATTCTGATGGGGCTGACAGACACTGGACAAATGAATGGAGAGAATGGAATGGTCCAAGCAGATGAGGAGCACTGGGATGGTGCTCCTAAACAGGGTGCTCTGCAAGCCTCCCTGAGGGGGTGATGTTTGAGCATGAGGCTGAAGGAGGTGAGGGTGGGGACTGTACAGGTATCTGGAGAAGACATTTCCAGGCAGGACGAACAGGAATTGCATAGGCCCTGAGGTGGATGCATTCCTGTCAGGTGAGAGGAGCAGAAAGGAGATGGTGAGATGGAGAGGAGAGCATATGGGGACCAGTGGTGGGGTGAGATGGAGAGGTGAGAATGAGGAAACCGGTGGTGGGGGTGAGATGGAGAGGAGAGCATGAGAGGACTGGTGGTGGGGTGAGATGGAGAGGAGAGGATGAGGGGACCAGTGGTGGGGTGAGATGGAGAGGTGAGAATGAGGGGATGGGTTATGGGGGTGAGATGGAGAGGAGAGAATGAAGGGACCAGTGGTGGGTGAGAT
>JAAGEH010000480.1:3235821-3341462 GCA_011751065.1 Lasiurus cinereus
GAGAGAGAGAGAGAGAGAGAGAGAGAGAGAGAGAGAGAGAGAGAGAGAGAGAGATATTAATTTGAGAGAGAACTGGGGACCAAACCCACAGTCTAGGTATGTGCCCTGACTGGGAATTGAACCCACAACCTTTTGTTGTATGAGATGGTGATGCTCCAACCACCTGAGCCACCTGGCCAGGATGCCCCTTCAGTTTTAATACTCTAGTTCTTGAACATCAAAACCTTCAAGTTACCTCCTCATAGCCCAGCATGGATCCTAACAAACAGTAGGGCCTCAGTAAGGGTTAGTAGAAGGAATGATGGAGATTCACCTGTTGGACAAGGGAGACCTGTCCTCAAGTTCCTTCTGTTTAATTCAGTGTAACCTCTACCTGCTTTCCCCCTGCAGGTTATGACTTTAAATGCCCAGCTGGCTCCTTCGGCTACCAAGCTGCACCTCTCCCTGTCCCTGGAAAGGTAACATGGGATACTGGGCCTTGTCTGTAGGATCAAGAATTAGGGACCTACAGGAACCTCCTTTCATTTATCAGGCACCAACTAAGTTGCAGGAGTTTTACCAACATCTTGGTTGCCTCCAGGACCTGCTGGGGAGGGGATGATGTGAGCCCATTTTTATAGATGGCACCTGGGGCTCAGAGGAGCAGGTCCAGAGCAGGTGTCTTCCACAGCACCAGCCAGAGCCTGTCCCTGGAGATATACCCACTGCCAGGATATGGAGTCCAAACTCCTGAGTTATCAGCCCCAGAGGCTGGCCACAGAGATAACTGCTGGAATATTATAAAATGCTTCATTATTCAGGTGGATTCATTATTTCTCTGATCTCTCCATCTCTGTGGGAACTAGGCCTCACGGTCATCTTTAGGACCAAGATAGTGATGTTGATGGCAATCCTTCCTCATGGGAATGGCCCTTTACCATTTGCAAAGCCCAGGCTGGCACAGTGGGTTGTCCCTGGAAGCAGATCTGCAAGTGGGGCCTCCATTCTCCAGGCTCAATGCTCTCACTGTGGCCTGTGGCCTGGTGCCTCTCTGTCCCTCCCCTGGATTTGGGGGCTTCCCCCGAGTCTCTGAGATCTGCCCACCTGGCCCATAGGCACCCAGGGCTTACTTGACCCTATTTGAATGTCTCTTGCGACCCCCAAGGCTGCATACAGATGCCGTTTGCAAGGCTCTTCTGCTGCCCCGTTTCTAACCTCGCCTGCTGCCTGAGTTCGTCTCCCCTTCCTGGTGGCAGTTCACGTCTCAGCCCTTCAGGAGATAGAGCTCTGTGGCCCGGCTCTGGCTCTGGACCTGTGTTTGGCTAGCTGCAATCCGCTAGTGGCTTGTGACTTTTAGTGTGCCTGCTGGATACAGAGCACCCCGTGTCCAGTGCTCAGTCTACAGAGAGCCACTCTTAGAAAGGTTCACCCACCGCCCAGAGTCAAACAACTTGGATTCAGACTGAGGCTCCAAGACCATGGAGTCGGAGGTGGTGCTCATATCTCAGAAGGAGGTTCGATCCTTCCAGGTCCATTTTACAGGTGGGAAAACTGAGTCTCTGAGTGAAGGCTGGATAGAGACAGAGTTGGGCCATAACCTTGTTTTCGGATGCTGGAAAGCTAGGGATGGGGCAGGCTGTGGGATGGGGTGGGACAGAGCACTGCTCAGCAGGTGTTGGGGTGGATGCTGGGATCCCCAACATCTCTCTTCTCCCCAACAGGCTCAGTGTCAAGCTGGCCTCTTCCTTTGCCCACCCCTTTGATGTAAGTTCCTGGGAGGGTGAGCAGCTTGGCAGTGGTGAGCGTCTTCTAGGGGGAATGGACCGGAGGTGGGCTGAGTCATGGGTCATATGACTGATCTGGCCCCAGTCTGAGCTCTGCCCCAAGCCAGAGTGGTCAAACACCAAGGCGTGTGTGTGTGTGTGTGTGTGTGTGTGTGTGTGTGTATGATCAGCCTTAGGACAGTGAATGTGAATCTCATGACCTATCAAGGTGTTGGAACCTTACAAAGTCATAAATTTCCAGAATCCCACAAAGTTTAAAAATTCTGGAACTTCACACACACATAATAAGGCTCCTGAACTCAGAAAGTTCTAATATTTCAGAGCCCTTAGTTTTCTGCTTCTCACATAGTTCTGTGGTTCTGGAATCTCATGATCTTCTCAGGTTCTAGAACATTCTAAGGGTTCTTAAGTTGGTAGGAACCTAAGATCAGACCACACAGAGTCTCCTGGAGCTGAGTACATTCTCCTCTTTCTTTCTCAGGCACAGACCTCCCTGCAGGCCCCACAGAGCCCTCCTCCAGGAAGGCAGCTCTTCTAAGCTCATGGGGCCCAGGGTGAAGCTGTCCTAACTCAGAGTCCCCTCTGGGGTCATTGGTAGATGTTCCACCCCAGCGGGTCTGTGCCCACTAGGAGCTGTGTCCCCAGGCGTGGGGGAGGCTGAGGCTGCTGGACCTTGGATTTCCCTCCCCAGAAAGGAGTGTGCTGCCCCCTGCGAGCCACCTCCCCGCCCTCCCTCTGCTCTCTTGCAGGCGTCCCATTTAGAAGAGTGGCTCAGTGATGTGGTCCGGGTGGCGTATGTGCCGAAGCTCAATGGTATGGGTGGCCTTCACTGTCGTTTTGGACACGTGGAGTGCCTGAACTTGGGACTGCCAAATCTATTGCCTCTTTCCTTGTTCTTAAAGACAGCGAGGTTGGAGAGGGGTCGATCAGCTGCCTCCTGCACATCTCCCACTTGGGGATGTGCCTGCAACCAAGGTACATAACCTTGACCGGAATCGAACCTGGGACCTTTCGGTCTGCAGGCTGACCTCTATCCACTGAGCCAGACCGGTTTTGGTATGATGCCCATTTCTGAGATGCAGAAATTGAGGCACCAATATTTCCCATTTACACAACACTGACTAGCATCTACATCACACCAGACTCTGTGCCCCACAAGTTATCTGACCTGGGTCCTCTCCTCAAGCTCACAATCCAGAGGGGAGAGTGCTCATATAAACAAGTGATTAGAATATATGGCCCAGAATGTGCACGGGGCTGACAGAACCTCAGGGAGGCTCTGCGGAGGGGCCACTGATGACAATACAGGAAAGGGGCGTTGTCATTTGAGTTTAGTAGGACATGTAGGAGTCTGCCAATGAGAAAAACTGAGTCCTCAAGAAGAGAAATGGCTGGCTCAAGGAAAGTGGTGGAACAGGTCAGCAGGTCCCACCCTAACCCCCCACAGATCTTTGCTTTCTACCCTTTCCTCTTCACAGTGGGCCTGGATGTTGGCATTCCCCTGCCCCAGGTTCTCAATGTCAATTTTGGCAATGCGGTCCTGGAGGTCATAGAGGTGAGTTTCCCTTGCAAGTGGTGTCTAGATGGGCCGTAAGTGTGTTTGTGGAGAGCCTTGCTTGAAACTCATTAGGGGAGTGCTCTACTCATCACTTCGTCTGCCCGGGCACCGTTTTCCAAATTGCTCAGGGAATTACAAACGACTGAGCAAACAGTTGACACAAGTGCTGCCACTCCTTCCTTACCAGCCCATGCATGGCAGGCATTGTCAGTCAATTACAGAGTTCTTTCCTGGCCAGTTCAGACCCATGTCTGGGATCTCAGATTCACTCACAGGATCGCAGTTCCCTTGGTCCAGGGGTGACAAATACATGTGCTGTCCCTCCTTATCCTGTGCCTGTGGCAGGCGTGGCTAATAGATCCTGACACTCTTCTTGTTGAATATATCCATAGCCTCAAATCCTTTTTCAACCCAGCACAACTCTGAGTTTTGGAACAGTTCTGGGAGGTAGACAGAATAGAGTTTTGGACCCATTTCTCAGATGAGAACCAAGGCTGAAGGAGGTAGAATTTCTGGCCCAAGTTCAACACAGTAAATTAATGGATAAATGGCACTTGAACTTGGGTCTCTGAAATCCTAAAGTCAGTAAATAAGTGACTTTTCTCATGCTGGATGTCATTTATTAACCATTGATTTATTTGTTCATTCATTCACTCAATGAGTGCCTGCTGTGTTGCAGATACAGTGCTAACTCAGGCCATGGGAAGGGCACAGACATGGATGCAGAGACGGGGGTGGAGGAGGGAGGACAGGTGTGTTGGGCATAGGGACTCAGAAGGCCTAACCAAGAACCATTGCTGCTTGCAGAATGCTGTTGTGCTGACTGTGGCATCCTGAGCTGAGAGATGGCCGCTACCCCTCACTGTTGACTGCCAAAGTCCTGCCGACCTACCTGCTCTGCCTCAGTTTCCCTCCCAGTCTCCTGCCCATGTCAGTAACAGTATAAATGTCCCTTATCCACCCAGGTGCTCTGGCCCTGCAGCTGTGCGGCTGCCTGGGTGGGGACTGCAGGGCAGCCACAGGACTCTGCTTCAGACAGAGCTCTGGGGCCACTGTGGCCAGTCCCTGGCTTTCAATAAACTATCTGTGTCAGCATCTCCTGGCTAATCTGCTCCCCGGTCACACACAGACCATGTTGGCCTCTGCCTCTGGTGTCCTCCTGCGCTCCAGGCAGGGGCTTCTGGGAGGTGAGGAGATTGGGGCCTAGTCATTGTAGCTTTGTGTCTCAAGCTTACCTGGCTGGCCTGTGTCTGGTACCACCTTCCTCCACCTCTGCCCCGAGCTCTCAGTGTCCCCCTCCTTACTCCCTTCCTGCTCCTCGCTCCGTTTTTCTAAATACCTCTTCCTTCATTCTATCTCTCAGTCTGTCTGAATCTCTGCCTCTTTGACTTTGGGACACTTCTCAGTAGTACGTCTGAGCTGAGTTTTGAAAGATGAATAGGAGTTTTCCAGGGAGAAAAGGAGCCAGCATTCCAGGAAGCAAGGAGACCTGGTCCTGGAGGATCCCTACTAGCTGCACTTCAGCCATGGACAGCCCCCGAGAGGCCTCGGAGCACAGTTATGCCAAAGCTCGTGGTGCGAATGGGGACTCAGGTGCCAGGCCGGTCCAGGGTCACAGAGTGGCGGAGTTGGGATGGGAAACCCGCCTCCTGGTTCTGGGCTCTTCCCCACTTTCAGGATGGACACCTTTGTTCCTAGGAAATGGCCCCAAGATGGCACTTATGAGTAAAGAGGTGCCACCAAGTTTTTGGAACTGGCTCTGAGGATCTGGCATTCGGGAGGAGGGGCTGTGACACAGGAGGGTTGGAGCCCACCTTAAGGTTTGCCCACTAGTAATGACCGTGTGACCATCCTTCCACCCACCCATCCATCCTCCTAGCTATTCATTCATCCTCCCTCCCTCTCTCCCTCTCATCCTCCCATCTACCCACCCTGCAAATACTGGCACCATCCACTGCCAGGCCAGGCACTAAGTGACATGTCAGGATTTATCTCTGACTCCTCTCTCACTTCCATTTCCTCCTGGCTCCATCCAGGACAGCGCTGAGGTTAAATGAGTGGCTTGAGTTAGCTGTCTGTGTTCAAATCCCATCCCAGCACTAGCAATGTGGCCTCAGGCAAGTAATGCAATCTCTCTGAATCGCTTCATCAGTAACTTGGCGGGGGGGGGTGGTGGAAATAGTAAGGTTTGAGGGTTCACCAGCACTCAGGATGGTGACTCGCCCTTAAGAAGCTCTTGGTGCCTGTTAGCTCCTGTTACTGCTGCATTAGGCCATGGTCTTCATCTGTTTTCTCCTCTCCACCCACCCCTTGGCACACCCTCCTCATTTCTTATAAGGACCGCACCTGCCCCTTCCTGACCTCCCCACCTCCTCTCCTCCATCCCATCCTCCTCCAGCCCATCATCCTTGATCTCATCTGACTATGTCTCACTGCTGACAATCCTTCAATGGTGCATCCTCACTGCCCACAGGAAATTATCCCAACTCCCAGGTTGGCATTCAAGGCTGCTATGACCTGGCCTCAGCCAATCCCCCCTGGAGCATGGAGAAAGAGCAGAATTGTCTCTGTGCCTCAGGCTCCACATCTGTAAAATGGGAACTATAGGGCTCACTCATAGGTCATTTGAGGATTAAATGAGACAATCAAAGTACTAAGAAGAGTGCTTGGCACATGGTGAATGTGCATGATGGGTAGTCAGGCCTTTGAACAGCATTCCCTCTTTCTGGGGCATCCCTGTCTCCAAGTGTGCCTGGCAAACTCCTATCATCCCTCAATGCATGGGCACATGCAGCTGCCGGCCTCGCTGTGCCCCAGGCAGGGCCTGTTATTGTATTTGCCACACGGATTGTCACTGCCCCGGTCCCATTTTCCCACCTGACCAAGACCTCCTCAAGGCCAGGGATGGTGTCAGCCTGGTGAGTCCTATGGCAGCACAGAGTGGCGATGAGAGCAGCTAACCTCCTTTGAGTGCTTATTGTATACTGGACACTGTGTTAGATCCTGAACACCCCCTTTTGGACAGCTCCTAAGTGGCAGAGCCTGGATTCGAACCAGATCCTTCTGATCTTAATTCCAAAGCCTGGGTTTTGCTATGCTAGAAAAGTAGTACTTGCTGCATTTATTGTATGCTTACTAAGTGCTTTAGATACATCATGTCTTCGACTCCTTGAACCAACACTCTTGTCTAGGAACTATTTTTACCTTCATTCTATAGGAAACTGAGGCACAGAGAGGTTAGGTGATTCACCCAACGATACACAGTTAGGAATGATGAGGTTAGAATTTGAATCCAGGCCTCTGAGTTCCAAGCCCAGGCTCTGAACCCACACTTAGGGTGCGGTGAGGGGGCAGGACACAGGATGTGCAAGGAGCCCCTGTGCTGAGCTTGCAGCCCTGAGGCTGACGCTCATAGGGGAGACAAAAGCTGCTGGACGGAGTCTGTTTCCTGGCCCCTGCGGTCCCTCCATGAGCCCCCCACGTGGCCCCCCGCATGGCTGAGTCACCTTTGGGCGAGTCACCTCCCAGGGCCTGGTCCCTCCAGCAGCAGACAAAGGTGCCTTTTGGACGCTAAGCCCGGGTGACCTCCCTGAGGCGCCACAGTTACACTAATCCTCCTGGAGCCCCAGGGGGTAGGCCTGCCTTCTGGCTGGGGCTGAGGATGGGCACCGAGCCTCCTGTGAGGGACTGTAACCACCTTTGTGTGTGCACTGCCCCCTACAGCTTACAATGTGCATTGGTCCCTGCGGGCAGAGGGTGGAGGAGGCACATGGCCTCTTCGTGCTGTATTTCCATTTAAAAAGGTAATAGATCTGTTGAACGAGCACTTATATCACACCAAGTGGGAAGCAGTGGGGATGGGAAAGGGGCCTCCAGTTTACTGAGCCTCCACGAGGCTCTGGGCACATTCTGGAAGGTTCCTATGAAATCCTTAAAACTCTACTGGAAAGTGCAATGAAGCCCAGTTCTCAGATGGCCAGACTGAGGTCCTGGAGGAGAAGTGACCATCAGGTCACTTAGGACAGAGTGGGGAGGTGGAAGAACAGATGCATGACTCTTGGGGTCCCTGTTCTTGGAGCCCTTCCAACCCTCACAGGTGATGGGGCAGAAGGTGGTCCAGGCCCCGGGCTGAGGTGCCTCCTCACACCCCTCATGGCTTTCAAGGACTTGCTGCCATAAGGAGCCAGTGAGGACCGGGATGATGAGGCCCTGTTCCCAGCCCTTTGCATGATGAAGTCACTCACCCGTCCCAACATCCTTTTGAGGCCAGGTTGTTCCTGTCACTGTCTTCAAACCAAAGAAACAGAGGCTTGGAGAGAACTGGCAGCAGAATTCAAACCCAGCACCCAGCTCCGGGGTCTGTTCCATTAGTGTGCTTATAGCAGCTGAGGAAACTGAGTTCCAGAGACGGGCTGGCCCAGGAGCCAGTGGTCACCTCGGCAAACTTGACGTCAACCGTGCCTGCCTTCAGAGCCATACTGCCTCCTGGGAAGGAGGAGAAGGATCTCCTTGCAGAGTTCAGGGAAACACATTTATTCTCCCTCTGACTTGAGCAGGCCTTGGGAGGGAGAGAGAGATGCCCCCTCACTCCAGAGGGTTTTCAGGCGGACCCAGTGGGGCCATGGGGAGGGGGCATCCATTAAACACAGACATAGGACCTAGGCTGGGCTGGGGGATGAGAAACTCAGAGAGCTCTTGTCTGGTGGAAGTAAGAGCATTCATTCTTTCATAACACAGCTGTACTAGCAGCTGTGCCTGTGCCGGGCTAGGGGTGGGGCTCTGGCCTGCTTTGCCTGGTTTTCCCAGAGCAACAACATGTGGGTGTGGGCTGCAGGACCCTGGGTGGTCTGGAGGAAGGATCGAGGTTGAGGGTCATCACAGAAAGCTTTCCAGAGCCGCTGGCAATTCTGCATGAGTTTGAGCAGCGGAGTCTGAAGAAGGGAGTTGCAGATTGCAGGCATTGCCGGTGCACAGGCCCCGAGGCAGGAGGCGGGCAGAAGCAGGACTGAGTGTGGAAGGCAGACTTGCCTTGAGTTGCCAGGGAAGCGGTCCTGAAGGGGGCGGTGGTTGCCTCTAAGGGGTGGGAGCAGGTATTAACTGGGAAGGGGCAGGAGGGAACGATCTGAGGTGATGGAGATGCTCTATGTTGAGATAGGGGTGTGGGCTACATGGCTATATAAAATTATCAAAACTCCAGGAATAAACATTTAAGATTTGTGACTTTTACTGTTCGTAAATTTTACATTTAAAGGAAAGAATTTTAAGGGCATACATGTGGACGTGTTCAGAGGGACATGTACTGTTGTCTGCAACTCACTTTGAAATACATTTTTAAAAAAAGGGATGGATTAACCAATGGACGATGTGATGAAGGAATTAGAACACAGTTTTAATGGTAGAAGTAACTGGTGGGTATAAGGTGAACAAGAACGTGTCATAATGAATTACAGGGAGAAAGCCTGCAGCTCAAAAAACAAAACAAAACAAATTCAGCTGTTTGTTCTCTTCACACCAGCCTCAAATTTAAAGAGTCAGAGCCATGCACATCTCCCTGAATTCTCAAGTCAGTCCTGGGAGGAGGGTATCACACCCATTTAACAGATGGAAACAACAAGAGGCGCAGAGAAGGGAAGTGGCTGGCTCAAAATCATGCAGTGAGTGGGGACTGAGCAGGCTTTGAGCCTGATGCTGAGTCCAGTTGGGGCACATCCTGCCTGCCCAGGCCACCTAAAGTGAGCAGTGCCTGCTGGAGCTGGGAATGAGGTAGATGCATTTGGGGATGCTTCCAATTCACCCATCTAGGGGCCTAGCAGGGCTCTCCGGGAATATGCCTGGACCAGGGGCTGATAAACCCCAGCTCATGTGACACCATCCGGGGCTGAACACAGACAGCTCTTGGAATTAGCCACAAACCGCAAACCCTTGTGGTTTTGGGGCTCAATGCCCAATTTGCAGAGCAAATCTGTCTGGTCTCTTATAATTATACGGTATTTCCCTCTCTGGATTTGGACTCCGGCTCTAGCTGCTATATAAGGGGCCTGTGACCTGACTCAGCGCAAGAGGGACCAGTGAACAGGACCTCTCAGGACTGAGCTGCAGGGACTTCCCAGGGGTAAGGAGTCTGTTCCCTTTTCAGTGTCCAGGTTGACAGGGGGAAGCTGAGGTCAGCTGCTTGCTGATGCCAGAAATCCCTTCATTAAAAAGCCCTTCTTTTTAACGGAAGGAGGTAGTACCTCATTGAACACAGAATTATGGGTAGTGGGGTTAGGATGAGGTGAGGAAGATAGAAAAAATCTTACACATATTCGTCCTTCATATTCTAGTATACATGAGTCCCTCTGATACTCTCCTGGGAACAGGGGGAGTAGGAAAAAAACTTGGGGGGCTTGATGAACTTCAAGAGAAATGGGAGCAGGGAAACGGGAAAGCGGGTAAATAAGGGGAGGTGGCTGAAGCCAACAATGTCACAGTTTGGCCCAGATGTGAGGTGGTGACTCTCTGAGGCTGGTGAAGGAGTGGACTGGGGTGATGGGTTGAGAAAAGTGGACGATGGCATGAAGGCAGCAGAATAAAGTTTCCTAGAGGCTTACCTACTCAGCCACGCATGCAGTTTCACCGCTCCAGTTACAGCCCCTTCTCTCATAACATAAGACCCACTTCTTAGAGGTCTGAGATAAGAGTCCCAAAAAGGTAACACTAGATGCTGATTATTGAGTATCTGTTATATACCTGATGCACTGTGTTATGATTCAGAAGCAAAGGTTCAAAAAGGTAAAGTCTTGCCCTCGCTGGTTTGCTCAATGGTTAGAGCGTTGGCCCATAGACCAAAGGGTCACAGGCTCGATTCCCCGTCAAGGGCACATACTATGGTTGCAGGTTTGATTCATGACCTGGGTTTGGGAGCTGTGGGAGGCAACAGATTGATGTTTCTCTCTCTCTCCTTCCTCTGTCCCTTCCACTCTCTCTAAAAATCAATTGAAAAATATCCTTGGGTGAGGATTAAAAAGAAAAAAAAGTAAAGTCTCTTGCCTAAGGATTATACCCAAAAATCCAGAGCCCTTTATCTTAACCAAATGGTATACAACTGTCTCCTGCAAAGAGGTGGGAGAGGGTGTTTGCTGGCTAGCTGGCTATGTGAATGCTTTGATAAGTGGATGGACTGATGGAAGAATGAATGGAAGGGTGGAAGGATGTATGGTTGGATGGCTGTATCATGGATGAAGGGAAGGACAGATGGGTAAGATGATTGAAGAGGGAGAAATGAGTAGATGAGTTGGATGAGTAGATGGGTGAGTGAATGAATGAATGGCAGGATGGATGCAAGGATGGATGAAAAGATGGATGGATGAACAAGAAAGGGAGAGTTGATGGTTGGAGCAGTAGGTGGCTAAGTGGATGAATGGATGGGAGTGGGAGGGTAGGTAAATAAAGGGGTGGATGCTGAAGAGATTTCCCCAGAGCCTGCTTGCTCCAAGTTTGCTGTTTTGGTTGGAATCCTCATGATGTCTCTCCCTGTAGCTTCATTTAAAAATTTCACCTTGAGAGATAATCAAACATCCCTGTTCTGGGGCAGTTTAGTTAATGGGTCTGCTTTGTATCTCCAGATTAATTTCAGTTTGAAAAACTCAGAAGGTGGTATCAGAAATTCTGGATTCTGCCCTACTATGTGACCTGGGATCCTTTCCCCAGAAACTCTACTTTCTAATCATAACACATTGTATCAGGTATATAATAGACACTCAATAAACAGGATCCTGATATGACTCTTGGAAGGAGGTGCCTAGCTCCATCGGCTGGCCCGGGAGGTGATGGCCAGCTACCGCCATCTGATGCACTGTCTCCAGCAGGGAAGCGGTGCCAGCATGTGGACCGCTTGGTGTGTGGCTGCTCTGTCTGTGGCAGCTGTGTGTGGCATCCGCCAAGAAACAACCACGGTCCTCAGGGTTACCAAGGATGCGCTGAGCAATGGTGAGTCTATCCCTGAAGCGGGTAGGTGTGGCACTGAGCTGGGGCAGGGCAGTCCTTCCTACTCTGAAGTTCCCAAGGACCCTCTTCCACACTGGCAGATTCTACATCAGATGGATGGGTGACTTCTCTCTGGGCTGTAGTTTCCCTCTTTCCTTTTGGTTACTATTTCTGGAGCACCTACTATGTGCCAAACACTATGTTGGGAACTTTATGCATGAAGCAGTAGAGAGCAGTGAGTAAGAGCTTGAGTCTTGGAGTCAGTCTTCCTGGGGTTCAGATACTGACTGTGTGACCTTAAGTCTACGAGCCTCAGTTTACTCATCTGCAAAATGGGTATAATCTAAGTTTCCATCTCAGAGGACTGATATGAGAATTAAACAAGTTGATCTTTTGAAAACTTAGCACAACTCCTGGTACATAGACAGCTCTCAAAACTGGGAGCTATAACTATTCCTGCCTCTACTCTGCCAGTCCCAATTCCCATCCAAGGCTATTATGAGGATAAAAATGAGGTCTTGGAGCTCTTGGAAGGGAGGGTGAGGAGGCAAATTTACCTAGTTTTGGCTGAATGCTGTTCAAATCTAGTGAATGTGTGATCAGGTCAAAGCCAGTAGCTAATGAGCTCACGGGGACATCAGGGCTGGTGGGACTGGAAGAATCTTCCCACTTGACCTGGGCATTTTACCTATGGGAAAAGCGGGGCCCAGCGAGCCAAGCAGGGCTCCCAGGTGCTGCCTGGGGGCTGGAGGTGGAGGAAGGGAGGGACTCCTGACACACCTTTGCCTCTCCGCAGCCATTTCCGGCAACCTGGAGCGGAGCGATGCTCTCCACTCAGCCCTGAGGGAGGTGCCCCTGGGTAAAGCTGGTAGTGAGGGTGGTGGGCCTCTCCTGGGGGGTCTGCTTGGTGGAGGTGGAGGTGGCGGGGGAGGTGGTCTTCTGGGCGGCCTGCTCGGTGGTGGTGGTGGAGGGGGTGGCGTTGGAGGAGGCTTACTGGGTGGCGGTGGCGGGGGGCTGTTGGGCGGCAGCGGCAGCAGTGGCGGGGGGCTGTTGGGCGGCAGTGGCGGGCTCTTGGGCGGCAGTGGTGGTGGCCTCTTGGGTGGCAGTGGTGGCGGTGGTCTGCTGGGTGGTGGCCGACACTATTACGATGACTACAGAAGCATGACCTACCCCCGAGGTGCTGGTGGGGTGCCTTACAACGATTTCCATGTCCGAGATCGCCCCCCAAAGTATAAGAATGGCAACCAGCTTGGCGGTAATTACAAGTATGGTCACGTCGACACCAACGACAACACCGCCCAGCTCGGGGGCAAATACCGGTACGGCGAAATTCTTGAGTCCGATGGAAACGTAAGAGACCTCCGAAATGGAGACTACCGCACGGCGGAGAGTGCACAGGGCGGCGGCCACAGGGGCCACGGGCTGTACAAGTCAGCCGAAGGTGCAGCATCCGTTGGCAGGCTTCACCGGCGAGAACTGCGGCCAGGAGAGATCCCCCCCGGGGTGGCCAGTGGGGCCCTGGGCTCAGGTGGTTTGCTGGGCAACGGCGGCCTGCTGGCAACCAATGGCATCCTGTCGGGCCAAGGTGGCCTGCTTGGTGGAGGCGGTCTTCTTGGTGACGGAGGACTTCTCGGAGGAGGAGGCGTCTTGGGCGTGCTCGGCGAGGGAGGCATCCTGAGCACTGTGCAAGGCATCACGGGGTAAGGAGGGGCCAAGATCTCCCTATCAAGTCACCTGGGATGAATCTCCAAACGGGTGGTCATCCTAGGCCTGGAGGTGGAGGAGGGATGGTCTTCAGAGCCTTGCACACTTCAGGGCTTAGCCCTGGGACTGGAGGTCTTGAGACTCTCAAGGTTGATGATTTGGGGTCTTGTCATTAAATAGCCCTGAACTGGAGTCCCAGCTCAGCCTTTTATACTTGTGTGTGACTTTGGACCATTCCTTTCCTCTTGAGTCTCAACTTTTCCACCTGTAGAATGGTCAGAGTAACATAGTGTAGGTGGGAAAAGCCCAAGGATTGAAAACCATACATACAGGGTGGGGCCAAAGTAGGTTTACAGTTGTGAGTACGTGAAACAGAGTTTATATTTAATAAATATTAAGTAATTAATATTTATTAATTATTGCATTATGTTCCATATGAACAACTGTAAGCCTACTTCCCCCCTCCCCTGTATATATTATATTTTCAACTCTGCCCAGCTTCCTCCTCACATTCACTATTTAATTCAGAAATATTTGGGACTTCTGCTATAGTTTGGGCACTGGGTTGGCACTGGAGACGGTGCCCCATGGCTAGCCAAGAAAAGACATATCTCCTGTCCCTATGGACATGGATAAAGACTCCTGGACAGAACCCTCCAATTGCCTCAGCAGTAAGAAGTTCATGGAGAAATGAGGATGTGTATAGTGGGGAGGCGGGGGTTGGGGGTGGAGGGGGAGGGCTTCCTGGAGGAAGAGGATCTTGAGCTGAAATCTGAGAATGTGTAGGAGGAAACCAGGCATAGAGGGGCAGGGACAAGCCAAAGGAACGGCATCTTTAAATTTAAAAAAGTCATAGGAAATACATGGATATGTCGAGAGGGTCTCTGGGCAGTGGGAGTAGGGGTCATGGCATCTTTTGCCTTTATTCTCCATGTTTTCCAAGTTCCACCCATAAACCTCAGGTCTCTTTAGAGTCAGGAGGACTGAAGAGGACACAGCCAAGGGGTGTGTGAGGGAGTGGCATGGCCAGCAGCGCGGAGGGGGGGGCAGTAGGAGAGGGGAAGGGGGCCCCTGGCCTCTCATTGCTCTCTTGGTCCCATGCAGGCTGCGAATTGTGGAGCTGACCCTCCCTCGGGTGTCCGTCCGGCTCCTGCCTGGCGTGGGTGTCTACCTGAGCTTGTACACCCGAGTGGCCATCAACGGGAAGAGGTGTGTGCCCTCAGCCCCGGAGGCGATCCCAGCATCCCAAGTCCCGGGGGGAGAGCCTGGGCGGTTGTTTCCCTTCCCTACGCGTCAGCCTCTTTGTCCTTAATGTGGGGACTAAAAGGTCTAAGGTGTTTCCACCCGGTGCATGGCTTACCTCCGGGGCTCAGGCCACTGTTAGTCTCTGCCTGCAGTGAGGGCAGTCTGCGAGGCAGTTAAGATCTTGGAGGCTGGAGTCAGGTGACAGTCTGGGTTCAAGTCTTGACTCTCTTTGAAGCTGTGTGACCTTGGGCAGGTCCCTAATGTCCCTGAAGCTGAGTGTCTTTCCCTGCCATGGGCATCCTGACATCTCCCTCTCCACGCGGCTGTGGCCACAGGCGTCTGCCCCCCTGAATATCGCCTGCCACCTGGGAAGTGCTTATCAGAGGACCTCAGCGTGGCCAAGTGCATTAATTTCTCCCTACGGATGGAGGCCATGTCTATAAAGTTAGGTCACTGGATGCTCCCCTTGGAAACCAAAATGTGCATGAGTGGCCAGATGACGATGATCTCTGAATGCGTAATAACCTGGCCACTCAGTGTACTTCCCTTGAGTGCCTCCTTTATTTTATATCGGAGATACTAGAAATCGTGCACCTGATCAGTTTTCCTCCCTTTGCATTGGCTGCTAGAAAGCTCAGGGCAAATAGGTAGTAGACCTCCAGCAAAAGTCTAGAATACTTTTGGGACCCATCTGAGATACAGATACACCAAGTGGCCAGGTTATTATGCATTCAGAGATCATCATCATCTGGCCACTCAGTGTATATGTAGAGTTCGTTTATTGACCCCTGTCCCCAGCCTTAGCAGCTCTCCCAGACTGAGGAGGGACAGAAATTTGTTCACAGATAACTTGAGGGACCAGGGGAGTCTTCTGGTTTGAGATCCCTAGAGATGAGCAAGGAACATGATCGATGCCTAATAGCAAGGGGCAGGGACGGCAAGGGCGAGAGGTGCCAGGCAGGGCTGGCTGAGGCTGAGCTGCTGGGAGGCTGGGGGTGACTCTCTGTCTCCCTGGCCTCGTGGCTTCCTCCAGTCTCATCGGCTTCCTGGACATCGCAGTGGAGGTGAACATTACGGCCAAGGTCCGGCTGACCATGGACCGCACAGGCTACCCTCGGCTGGTCATCGAGAGATGCGACACCCTCCTGGGGGGGATCAAAGTCAGGCTGCTGCGGGGGTGAGTACCGCAGGGGAGCACCTTGGGGGATGGTGGCACGGCCCACGGAATGGTTAGGAGCAGAGGTTCTGGTTCTGGACGCCTCCTGTGGTTCAAATCCCAGCTCCACTGGCCCTTGCTGGGGGCCTCTGCGCAATCCTGTCGCCCTCGCTGAACTCCAGTTTGTTCATCTGTTACATGGGGTGATTCTTTTTCCTTCTGGAATGGAAATAATGAATGTAATGCCTTTAGTGCGGAACCTGGCACATTTTAAGAGCTTCTGAATATATGTCTAACAGGTTTGTGTCCATTAGTGCCCCGATCCAAGAGAAAATTTCCCAGTGGGTTCTGTCCAGTGCAAACTTGGTTGGGGTGACATTTTTTCTACTGCACTCTCCCCATAAGGCGGCCAAGTCCCCACCCCCTCTGACCAGAGAGGTTTCAAGTGTCTGTGTATGGCCAGCACACTCCCTGCCTCTGCCCCGCCACTCCTCTCCGGGGGATGGTCTTAGATGAGAGCAAATCAGGGCAGCTCAGAACTGAGGCCTCTTCTTTCACTCCGGGCCCTCATCACGGGAGAGCCCTTTTCAGCTTTCCTCTTTGAGGCATTTGCTCTCCCCCCCCACACCCCCATCTCCCCCTGTGTTATCAATCTCTTGGCCCATTCCCCCCAGCTCTCATCTTATCTAAGCTCTGGGAGCAGAAATACTCATTGTACAACTCAAACCCAAGAATTTCTGATTCATGTGAGCTTCTCTGAGTCTTTGTTCCTGCTCCAGGGTGGGTGGGAAAGAGAAGATTGGCCCCTGGTATTCCGTGAGGGGAGGTAGAAGGGCAGCACACAGAAACCTCACAGATTTTTAAATTCACATTCTCACCGGACTACAGTTGGTAATACGTGGTTCAAAAAGACACAAAGACAAGAAGAAAGGCACCGAGAGAAGAGCCTGCCTCCCTCCCATCTGCCCCTTCTCACCAAGCTCCCCTCCCAATTCCTTTGTGCAAACGAAGCCAACACAAATGTAGATGCTTCTTCCCCACCCTCTTTTTAACACAAATAGGCACATGCTAGCAACACCGCTTTGCTTTTCTATTTTTCATTTCCTCAATTTGGAGATCTTTCGGTATCCTTCAGGAAAATTATGCAAAGCTGCCACGAACAATGCATTAGAAGAGGGCAGGGTGAGCAGGAGAGAACAGCATTTGCGGTTAAAAATCAGGAGTCTCCCAGCCTGGGCCTGGCCCATTGTAGAGCTCAAGAAACATTAGTTTTTTAAATGAGTAAATGAATGAGTGAATGGATGGATGAGGGAATGAATGAATAAAAAGTCCCCAATTTGCCTGACCAGCCCGTCCAGCTAGGTCCAGGGTGAAGGCACACTGCCCTTCCAGCTTTCAGAGCAGCTTCCAGCGCTGACGGGGTCTCTTCACACAGAGCCTGGCCGCGGACCCTGCGTGTGCACAGCTTGGTGAGCCACCCCTCATCCTGCTCTTCTCTCCCCAGGCTTCTCCCCAACCTTGTGGACAACTTAGTGAACCGAGTCCTGGCCAATGTCCTCCCAGACTTGGTAAGAAACTATCCTGGGACGGGGAGCAAGAAGCACTGACGTTCCCTAGACCGAGGGCCAGAGTTCCACCTCCAGTGCTGCGAACATGCAGGCAGCCCAGAGGGCACCAGGGGGTTGAGGCATGTTCTTGGGTTGACTCTGAGGAACACAGAGGGACAGGTTGGTGGAGGGATAAGAAGGCGGATCTTGAGGATCTTTGAGTACCAGTTTGGGCACTTCCAAGCTGTGTGACAAACCCTAGCACCTCCCTGGTCTCCGTTTCCCACCTGTGGAACGGGGTTATGAGAGAGCCTCCCTGTGGGGCTGTGGGGAGGAAGTGCCGAGCACAGAGCAGGTCAGTCAGCATCAGCTCCGTTTAGCTGTTCCTCGTGCACGCCCTCCGGAGCCCCTGCACGGTCCCCGGAACGGCATGCTTTCTCTCCCCCCAGCTCTGCCCCATTGTGGACGTCGTGCTGGGTCTGGTGAACGACCAGCTGGGTCTGGTGAACTGTAAGTTCTTCCTGCTTTGTTTGTTTCAGTCGGCCCACATCTGCTCGTGCCTGCCCTGGGCCCAGCCCCAGCAGGCCTGGGGCAGCAGTGCCTGGGAGGAGGATGCAGGGCGGTGGGGTGCAGGCACTTAGAGTGCTGTGTGACCCATGCCTTGAGGGAGAGTCTACCTGGACTTCCCTCTTGTCCCCAAGCATTCCTCCACAAAGTGGAGGAGGCTCTGCCCTGGGGAGTTGGGGGAGGCAGTGAGGTGGGAGGGAGAGGGGGTAGGGGGAGAGGCTGCAGCTCTGAACACGGAGTCAGGAGGCTGGGCGGAGCCCTGGTTCTGCCCTGGCAGGTGTGTGTGGACTCTCCCCCGTTTCCTCCTCTCCACAATGCGGAGGGTGGCTTCAACCCACATAGGGACTGGAGAGTGAGGAGCAGGAGACACAGGGACACTGTCCAGGTCTCAGCACCAGGCTCCAGCACCACCCCGTCCAGGATTTCCGAGCGAACGCTCCTAAGGCCCGGCGGCCCGGTAGGGTGTACAGCCGTGCGGGCCACAAGAGAAAGGTGGCAGCCGAGCTATTCAGCGCACGGCCACACAGGGCAGCCCCCTCCGGTGGGGGCCATGTCTCTGGGATTCCAGGCAGTTTGAGGCTGGCTTTCGAGGACAGCTAAGACTAGCTCCGTGTGTGGCCAGAAACAAGGGAGCAAGAGCCCGAGGGTGAAGCCGTCATGGAGCTGCCAGATCCCATGAAGCACCACCGTGTGGAAGCCCTAAAGCTTCTTGCCCGGCACACGGAACTGGCAACTTACAAAGCGTATCCACACCAGGACCTCACTGGCCACCCCTCCCCACAACAGAGTCCAAGGAGTTATGTTAAACCTGTTACAGAGGAGGAGACCATAGCTCAGAGAATCGCAGTGTCTTGCCTGAGGTCACACAGCAAAGAAGAGGCAGAGTTGGGATTTGAATCCAGAACTCTTTTTTTTTTAAAACACATTTTATTGATTTTGTACAGAGAGGAAGGGAGAGGGATAGAGAGTCAGAAACATCAGATGAGAGAGAGACATGCACCAGCCGCTTCCTGCACGCCCCCTACTGGGGATGTGCCCGAAACCAAGATACATGTCCTTGACCGGAATCGAACCTGGGACCTTTCGGTTTGCAGGCCGACGCTCTATCCACTGAGCCAAACCGGTTTCAGCCTGGATCCAGAACTCTTGCTTTTTTCGTGGTGCCTGGAGCTGGAACCTTGCAGCCTTAGGACACAAAAAGGGAAGGCGTCTGGGAGGAAGAGGGTACCTCCCCGTGACCCCCCCTCTCCCTTTGCCTGCAGCTCTGATTCCTCTGGGGATATTGGGAAGTGTCCAGTACACCTTCTCCAGCCTCCCGCTTGTGACTGGGGAATTCCTGGAGCTGGACCTCAACGTGAGTGACTGGACTTCGGGGCAAGCAAAGGTGGCCTTCCTCCTACAGGCAGGGAGGGAAGGAGGGTCCCCCAAGGCTTCTGCTGCGTGCCTGGGAAGCAACATCTGAACCAGACCCTTTTATGATTAGATCGGGCCCTTCTAGGGTCCGTGTTAAAAAAAAAATCCAAAAACACTCAGCCACAGCCAGCACTTCTTACATGCTTACTATGTACTGAGCACATTTCTCATCTAACCTCTAGCAGCCATTTGAGGTGGGTACTCTTACTGAGGAAACTGAGGCACAGAAAGGTTAAATCCCTTGTCCAAGGTCACTGCTAATAAATGTAAACCTGGGGCCTGAACCCAAGCAATCTGGCTTCTAACTACTAGAGCTACTGCTTGGGCTTAGGCCTCCTGGAGACATGAATCTGGCCAGTAGTGTGCTGGTAATAAGCATTAACAGCCAGCTCTCATGATTAGAAAGAAAAAGCCTGCTCTGTAACGTTTGCTGATTTCCATGGTGTAAATACCCCCACCATGGCCAGTTTCAAGCTGCCTACCTGACTTACTGAACACGAAGTTGAGAAGAGAAGCGTGGACTCGGCTCTTGTGAGCTGGTCCGAATCTGGTCCCTAACTGTGCACGGGCACACACCCAGTCAAACTTCCTGTGGGCCGCACGAACACAGGTGCTTCCCCACGTGCTTCCTCAGATACAGGGCGCAGGTGCACACCCCTGCTCTCAGGGAGACAGCACACCTGGTAAATGCATAAACTCTAACCATCCAAGAGCTACTTGTTGGTCACTTGCTGTATGCCAGGCGCTGGACTGGGGCTGGAAGTGCTACAGGGCAAGATTTCTGTCCTGATGGAGCTTTCGGTCTATTGGAGGGGACAGGCCATCCAAGAATCACTCAAACAAATGTACAAGTGTAGATGGTGAGCACTGTGAAGGAAGGTCCCAGGCTATTAGAGACTACAGCAGGGATCTGACATACCCACGGAGATGATGGAGGGCTTCCTGAAGGAGGTGACACTTGGGCTGAGACCTGGCAGATGAATGGAACATACAAGAGGCGAGTGTCGGGGAGGAGACAGTGTGTGGGAGGCACCATGGTGGAGTGCTGAGGGGGTGGCAGGGACTGACAAGGCCCTAGAGGCTGCTCTGTAAAGTTGGGGGTGAGGGGCAGAGTGGCTCAAGGTGAGGTGGGGAGGCCCCTGGGGCAGATGACACAGTGTCTTGTAGGCCATGGACAAGAGCCCAGTCTTTAGAGTAGATACACCAATGTGTATGGTGGGGAAAGGATCTCTGTCATACATGTATTTAAAATATATGGCAACATACCATGGCTATCATAAATGGTCTTAAAGTGGGAACTGCAGAGACCCTCTACCATCACAAATTGAAGAAGATCTCGGGCCATAAATGAAAGAGTCACTCAGACCCAGAAGGATTAATCAAGGAAGACTGCCTGGAGGCAGAGTCAGGGCCTCACCTAGCCTTCAGCTAGCCTCCCTGCACCCCTCCCCGTGACCCCTTCCCTCTCTGTTTCTCCAGACTCTGGTTGGGGAAGCCGGAGGAGGGCTCATCGACTACCCACTGGGGCGTCCAGCCATGGCTCCCAGGCCAACGATGCCAGAACTGCCCCCCATGGGCGACAACACCAATTCCCAGCTGGCCATTTCTGCCAACTTCCTGGGCTCAGTGCTGACTCTCCTGCAGAAGGAAGGGGCACTGGATGTTGACATCACCAATGGCATGGTGAGTCATGGCCCCACTTGGGAGTGGGGCAGGCTGGGCAGCAAAGAGCTTCCGGTTGATCCTGTCGTCCCCATGGCCTTGGGGAAATTGCTGTAAAGTGAGAGCTGTAGACAGCCCAGCCTTTGATTCATCTCCAGTTCATGGATGTGTATCAGCTATGTCCGTGTTTACCCAAGCAGGGTGCCTAGGAAGATTTTAGGTGATTCACAGACATGACATTCAATAACATCAAACCATATGGTGAGAAAGTGTCTCACTATTCCATTTTGTTTAATTTTATTCCAATCCTTTGTAAAAAGCATACTATTCATACATTTGTATATATTTCCATGTAAATGTTTAGAATCCTTTCACCTGGTAAGCACTTATACTAAGTAACTAAAAGGTATCTATATAGATAAAGAGCCAGGGTCCATAGACCAAGGCTCCACCAACAGCGCAAGTCAGTGCTGGGTTGCCAGGGTGACCCAGCACTGACTGCAGCAGGTGTTGGCACAGCGACCCAGCACTGACTGTGAGGGGGCTGCAGATCAGGCCCAGAGAGAGGCCTGCTAAGAGAGAGGCAGGGTCTGATCCCCAGCCTCCGTGGCAGCTGTTGGTCAGCGCTTGCCTCTCTCTCTCCTGGCTTCACCAGCAGCCACACCTCTGTTTCTCTCCAGGCCTCCTCCGGGGCTGCTGATCAGCCCCACCTCTTTGATCAGGCCCAGAGATAGGTCTGGAGATGCTGATTGGCATAGAAATCGACCAATCAGAACCAAATTTGGGTGAAGTGCCAGGAGACAATGGCTGCTTAGGAGGCGGAGCTTTTGACACTGACTGGCCTAGAAACTGACCAATCAGAACCTAATCTGGGTGAACTGCGAAGGCAGAACCTAAGGTGGGGGCTGAGGAGGGGTTTTAAGGGCAACAGTTGTTTGGTGTAAGATACAAAAAAGTGGTTCAATTTTTTCATGACCAGTTGGCAGTATAGTGTATATGGCTGGCTATCAGTCCAGATATAGGAATTACAGTGGTACCTCGAGATACGAGTTTAATTCGTTCCGTAACCTTGAGGCGTGGGAAACTATGAGACACTCGAGTCATGGTAAACTGGTGGGTCGTGTGCAGCCGGCCGATCCGCACGATTACTCCTATCTCAAATGTTGCTTTTATTTCAAAGCAAAAATCGCTCGCTCCACGGCTCGTATCTCAAAAATCTTGTATGTTAGGGCACTCGTATCTCGAGGTACCACTGTATATGTTTTTGTCTGCCGAGAGTATCTCCTCCTGCTGAAAAAGGCTCCCCCTCCATTTAAGCAATCCTATCCTATATAATCTGTCTATACTACTAAAACGGTAATATGCTAATTAGACTGGGTGGACCGGCCATGTTCTGGATGTCCAATTTCCTTCCAGACAAAGTCATGGTGTTGGGAGCTGAGGCAGAGGCAGCTAGGGGTGATCAGGCTGGCAGAGGAGGGCAGTTGGGGGCAAGATCAGGCTGGCAGAGGCTTAGGGGCAATCAGGCTGGCAGGGGAGGGCAGTTGGGGGCAAGATCAGGCTGGCAGGGGAAGACAGTTAGGGACAATCAGGCAGGCAGGCAGAGACAGTTAGGAGCAAACAGGCAGGGAAGCAGGCAGATAAGCAGTTAGAAGCCAGCAATTCCACAGTGATTAGGCCTAAACCAGCAGTCAGACATCCCCCAAGGGGTTCCCAGGAGGGAACCCTCCCTGCCCCATGCCTCCACAAATTTTGTGCACTGGGCCCCTAGTATACAAATAAAATATTCTTGGGTATGTTCTAGACTCATTTTTTCTCCAAACCTTTCCTTCTGAAAAATTTCAAGCCTTCAGCAAAGTTGCAAAATAGCACCATTAGTGCCCAAATATCCTTCACCTAGATTCTATATTTTGTCATATTTGTTAATATTTTGTCATATTTGTTTTGTAGCTATCCATCCATCTGCCACCTACCTATCCATCACCTGTTGTTGAACAATTTGTTTTCAGAGATATGACATTGCACTCCATAAACTTCAGTACCTATCTCATAAAAACAAGATGTTCTCTTAAAAACTACCATGCCAATTATGTCACTCCTTGATTCCATTAAGAGGAAAGCCTCCATTCGTACCAGGATGTAGTTAACCCTCTCTTGCACCTGTAAGTGTCCTCTTTTTAACTCGGGGGAAACAAGACCCCCTTCCCGCCAGGCCTCCACAGACAACAATATCCATGTAGGGCATTGTTCTGTTTTTATTGCCTTTAGTTTTATAGTTACCATCTCTGTCAAGGGATATTGGCTATAGTACTTGAGGTTTTAGTATCTGAGGTTTTAAAAAGTCAATTTAAAGAAGATATTAAGTCCTAGCTGGTTTGGCTCAGTGGATAGAGCATCAGCCTGGACTGAAGGGTCCCAGGTTCAATTCCAGTCCAGGGCGCATGACCGGATTATGGGCTCCATCCCCAGTATGGGGCATGCAGCAGGCAGCCAATCGATGATTGATGATTCTTTTTCATCATTGATGTTTCTATCTCTCTCTCCCTCTCCCTTCTTCTCTGAAAAATAAATAAATAAAGAAATAAAATAAAAAGGAAAAAAAAGAAAATATTAAATAAACAAACAGTGCAGGTGGTTCAGGGATATTGCAGAATCATGCATTTAGTCGACACTGGTTATGCATGCATGTGGGCTCACGGGTGCCCACTTTGTTTTAATAAAGAATTGCATTTTTAGAGGACAGAGTTGTCTCCTTCCCTCTAAGGCATGCCTGTTGTCAGCTTAAGTGGCCAGCCTTGTCCATTTAGCCACAGAACAGCTCCCGTGGTCTAATTGGTGGCTGCTGTTAGACAGGTGGGGCCTCCCAAGGGGGAGAAGATGCCCACTGGCTGCTGAGAGTCTGAGGAAGTTAGTCACTATGTTAGCAGCTCCTGTCTGTCCCCATAGCCTCCGGGACTCACAGGGCTCTTCCTTTTGTCCTGCAGTATGAAGAACTTCCTCCACTCACCACGAACACGCTGGGAGCCCTGATTCCCAAGGTATGTAAGGCAGGAGTGTCTCCTTCTCTTCAGCCTCCCCCTCCTCCCAGGAGCTGAAGGGAAGACACTCAGCACTAGGGTGGGATGCTCTGCCTCTCCTCCCCAACCTCCCCACATTCCAGACTTTCTTGTGAGACACCTCAAATTGTGGCCTTTCTCATCCCAGTTGGGGCATCTAAAGGGAGGAAGGGCCTAAGCTTCTGAGAGGCACAGACCTGGGCTGGAGTCTCCACTTTCCTGCTGGTCTTGGACAACTGGCTTGGCGTTTCCCTCAGCTTTCTAATCTATAGCATGATGAAAAGTACCCTATGGATGTGGTAATTAGTGGCATTGTGAATGCTCCAGTCGTGAGCATTATCATGCATCGGGCATTGAGCTTACGTCTTGGCTGGCATCCTTACCTTCATTCTACAAGGGCAGCCCTTGCTCACATCCAGCAGCAGGCTGGAGCCTTGACGAGTGGTTTGTAAGACTCAAGTGATGTTGCTGGATCTGAGGTAGCCAGGGTGGGACCTCCCATTCCTCAGGGGCCTGCTCAGTCTGGCCTGGTGTCTCCCCACAGGTGTTCCAGCAGTACCCCGAGTCCCTGCCCCTCACCATCAGGATCCAGGTGCCCAACCCACCCTCCGTGACGCTGCAGAAGGACAAGGCCCTGGTAAAGGTGTTTGCCACCTCGGAGATCATGGTGTCCCAGCCCAATGATGTCAAGACCACCATCTGTGTCATTGATGTGGTGAGTGTCGGGGGGTGTGGGTGGCCATGTGCTCTCGAGGAGTCCACAGACTCCTTCAGATCTTCCCAGTCCCCACCATAGTGACCGCAAGCTTGGCTATGGGGCCAGGTGATCTGATTCAAGTCCGTCTTTAGCACTTCCCGCTGTGTGAGCTCAGGCAAGCCACTCCCTCTTTCTGGGCTTGGTTTTCCCCTCTGCCACGTGGGTAAGGCAGCAGGGCATTAATAAGGTGCTCGGAGCAGTACCTGACATTTCATAAGGGCTCCCAAAGTGTTGGTTATTATTATCCTCATGGGTTGTACACCACATTGCATGGCGAAGTAGGTTTGGTCATGCCTTCCACAGCATTTATGGAGTACCATTCTGTTATGCTTCCTATCAGATACTGGAGAAAGGGGCAACTAGACAGATGGTTCTGGCTCTCTTGTCCCTGGAACATAAGAGGGAAGAGATAGAAATGCAATTCCCACAACTATTTCATAGACAGGAATCCCCTTAAGATCATGCTGCTCCTCTCTCAAAAGCCTTTCTATTAATCCCGAAACAAAGCAATTCCTTCACTATGGCCCACAACATCCTTCCAAAACACACCCTGTTCACCTTTCAGCTCCTCAATCTTCCCTCCAACACAGTCCCACCCCAGGGCCTTTGCACATGCTGTTCTCTCTGCCTGGCATGTTCTCCCTCCAGGTATTTGTATGGCGCACACCCTCATTTCCTTTAGGTTTCTGCTCACATCTCCCTTCCTCCGAGAGCTCTTTCTCTGCCCTCCTGTCTAAATATTCTCACCATTTTCATCCTCTCTCCCCCCCCCTCTCTCTCTCCTCCTCCTCCTCCTCCTCCTCCCTCCCTCCCTCCCTTCCTTCTCACTCTCTCTCTCCCCTCTGCTTTACTTTGTTTGTATCCTTTTCTTAAAATTAATTTTTATTGATTTTTTTATACATATCTCCCCATTGCCCCCCCTCCCTCCCAGGCATACCCCGACCCCCCAGTGTCTGTGATCATTGGTTATGCTTATATGCATGCATACAAGTCCTTTGATTGATCACTTATCTACCTCACCTAACTTTAATCTTTCTGCTGTAATTTCACAGTCTGTTTGATGCTTTATGATTTTTGTCCTCCTGAGAATTATCAGTCTACTCCCTTTCTGTGCTCCTAATTCTATTATATTCACCAGTTTATTCTGTTGATCAAATTTTTAATTCACTTAATTTTTAGATTCACTTGTTGATAGATGTGTATTTGTTGTTCATAATTTTTTGTCTTTTACCTTTTTCTTCTTCCTCTTCTAAAAGAATACCTTTCAGCATTTCATATGATACTGGTTTGGAGTTGATGAACTCCTTTAGCTTTTTCTTCTCTGTGAAGGTCTTTATCTGCCCTTCAATTCTGAATGATAGCTTTGCTGGATAGATTATTTTTGGTTGTAGGTTCTTGCTATGCATCACGTTGAATATTTCTTGCCACTCCCGTCTGGCCTGCATTGTTTCTGTTGAGAAATCAGCTGACAGTCATATGGGTGCTCCCTTGTAGGTAATGAACTGTTTTTCTCTTGCTGCTTTTAATATTCTCTCTTTGTCTTTTGCTCTTGGTATTTTAATTATGATGTGTCTTGGTGTGGTCCTCTTTGGATTCCTTTTATTTGGGGTTCTGTGTGCTTCCTGGACTTGTAAGTCTATTTCTTTTACCAGATATGGGAAGTTTTCAGTCATTATTTCCTTAAATAGGTTTTCAGTATCTTGCTCTCTCTCTTCTTCTGGCACCCCCACAATTCTGATGTTGGTACGCTTGAAGCTGTCCCAGAGGCTACTTACATTATGTTCACATTTTTGGATTCTTTTCTCTTCTTGCTTTTCCAGTTGAATGTTTTCTGCTTCTTTATATTTCAAATTTTTGACTTGATCCTTGCCTTTCTCTAGTCTGCTGTTAGGACTCTGTATAATATTTTTTATTTCAGTCAGTGTATGTTTAATTTCTAGTTGGTCTTTTTTGATCTTTAGTTGGATCTTTTGCATCTCTAGTTGGTCCTTTTTCATCTCCTCTTGGGTCTCACTAAATTTATCCATCTTTTCTAGCATATTCTTGAAAAACCTTATAAGCGTGGTTTTGAACTCTATATCCAGTCGTTTTTTTTCCTCCATTTCTTTTGCTTGTAATCCCTTCCCTTGTCTCGGCATTTTCACTGTGCCGGGGAAACTTCTGTGCTGGATTCAGCCACAGAAGCCTCTGTTGAGCTTGGGATGGAGTCTCAGGGCTTAAGGGACCGCCTTGCCTTCCAGTCGGCCCCGCCCTCCACGCCCTCTGAGTCTCACGTGACTGGGTAATGGCTGGAGCGGTCCTTGTGCGCGCGCCCGCAGCGCCTCTAACCGCTGCCTTTCCAGCTCCCCTGCGCACCAGGACCACAGGAGTCTAGGTCTCCAGGGTTTCACCCGAAACAGGGGTTTAGTGGACTCAGAAGTGGCACAGTTCGGAGGGTCTGTCTCCCGCCCACTCGCGAAAGCCAGTGGCACAATCAGCAATCCGTCCTCCGAGTGGTGCTGTGCGCGACCAGACCTCCGATCCTTTGCGACTCCCCTAAATTTCCGTGCACTTCTCCCTTTTCACAGTCCAAACTCCCCCCGTATGAGTTTCGGCTGGATCTGGGGTTTAGTGTCATAGGATAAGGGGTTCAATGCCGTTGGGAGTCTCCGTTTCCCTCCCGCCAGAGAAAGCCAGCCAGGTACTCCGGCACCCGCTCTCTCAGCGCGCGTCTCAATACCTCAGCTTTTTGCAGCTCCTCTGGGTTTCTGTGAGCCCCTCTCTTTCCTTCTAGCTGTAGAACTTCCACTCGGCCAGCTTTCCTGTGGTTCTGGATGATGTCCGTTCTGTCTTTTAGTTGTAGTTTTGAAATTGTTGTGCGAGGCAGCAGTTTAGGTGTTTACCTATGCCGCCATCTTGGATCTCTCCTGTTTGTATCCTTAATCTGACATTGCATTAACCTGCAGTTTGCTAGTTTACTGCTGGACAAAAATACAAATTGTTTTCTTCACTGCTGGATCCCAGAGCTTAACATAGATAGGGTCCAGCACATGATAGGTGCTTAGTAAGTATTTGTCAAAGGAATGTGTTGTATGGAGTGCCCCCCCTTCCCCCCCCCCCCTCCCCCCCCCCCCCCCCAGTGATTAAAACTTTGGACTCAGACCTTTGGGTTCTATCCTATCCGCTATGTCTTCCCAGTTTCTCTGCTCAGGGCTCAAGACCAAATGAGCCACTGCTAGTCTGAAAGGTGGGGGCACGCTAAACCTCAGTGTTGGGGAGAGGCTTCTCGTTGTCAGAGGAGAGATTCAAAAGGCTAATTCTCACCCAGGGAGGGGAGTTGGCTGCCCCTGACCTATCGCTTATTGACTAGTCCCTACTGTGTGGAGGTTTCCCCATCAACAGCCCAGATGTCTGTTTGATCCAGCTCAGAACACTGCATGACTGTCCACTGCCACGGTGCCTGAGTCCTCTCCAGCCCACTGCAACCTCCTGGAGTCCTGTCATCTCCTTCATCTCGGGCCTCCTCTCTGGCCTGCTGATGCCAAAGTCTTCCTGCCCCAGGGTTTTGCACATGCCCTTCCCACTGCCTGGACCACTCCCATGTCTTCTTTTTCATCTGGCCAAATCGTACCTACCCTCCAGGCTCAGTTCAAAAGCCATTTCCTCATGATGGAATTATCTACACACCCAGTAGGTCCCTGCCCATACATACCCAGAGCCTCTTCTCCATCATCCCAATGATCATCATTATTGTTATTACTAACATCAGCTGAATTTGTTAGGGGCTTCATTTTTTTCCATAAGACCAACTTATTTTATTTTATTTTTGGGAGGGGGTGAGGGAGACAGGGAAGAAGACAGATTTTTTTTTTTTTTTTTTACAAAAAAGCTTCATGCCCTCGGGGGGTGGGGGTGGGGGAGGGCAATTTTGACTGACAGCGATAATGCGCAATCCCATCTGCAATGGCTGATCTGAAGCAGGTCTCCTAGGCTGCAGGCCACCCCACCTGCTCTGAGATAGCTGGGAGGAGCTTGTAAGCATCCATGCTGGCTTCCTGTGGCAGTTGTCTTTCTGAGAGTGTTCACTCAGCCCTTACTGTGACTTACTAGTGGACAATAATTAAGGAGGGCAATTTATTATTCCTAGCCCCCTCCCCTCCCGTGGGCGAAATTCCACTATATGATGAGGTTACTGGAGGTGTCTGCTTATAAAGGGAGGTGTGACCAAAACCTTAGGGAAGAGCCAGTTTTTACGCTTAGTGTTCGTGGAACACCTAGCCAGGGCCTGGCACCAGGAGCCCTCCGCAGACAGTGGCCAATATATGATGTGGTGACGTTCCCTCTCCTTCCCTTTCCTCCAGGACACAGAACTGTTGGCCTCGTTTTCCGTGGAGGGCGATAAGCTCATGATTGACACCAAGCTGGACAAGTAAGGGGGTTTGCGGCCTCGGGCTCCCGCCCATCAGAAATCCGCTTCGGTGTTGCCTTGTCTGGTGCCAGCTCACGGAGGGACACCGGGGAGGGCCCGGAGGTCTCCTAGCACGGCTCTCAGTGCTGGCCAAACCCAGGAGGCTGCAAGGCTAAACATGGGCAGTGGCTGCAAAGCCAGGCAGGGAGGGTGAAGCTGTAAGCTTCCTAGAAGGAACTACTGCCAATAATAACACATCAGTTCTAATAACAATGACAGTGATGACCTGTGCGCTCTGCACACAGCACCTATCTGCATTCTCTTGCTTGGCCTCCTGGTCCTGTGGAGTCAGGGCTGTTATTTTAAAGAGGAGAAAACCAGGGCTCAGAGAGGTGGATTTATCCACTCAGGGCCACACAGTGCACACAGAGAAGGGCTGTGAGCCGGCCCAGGTCTGTCTGGCCCGGAGCTGCACTGAATGGTTACACAAGCATGGGCTCTGCAGCCAAGAGGCATGGTTTCCAATCCCACCGTGCCACAGGCCGACTGACCTCGCCTCTCTGCCACTCAGTCTTACCTGAACACGGAGATAATTGTCCCTACCTCACACAGCTCATCATGAGCATCATAATAGCGATTATCTATCGGGTGCTGTCTATGTGCCACGCATTGGGCTGGGCCCTAAATGGGTCTCAATTCACTTACTTCTTGACCTCAGCCTCTGTGAGTATGATGGTTATTCCCACTTCATGATAAATGAGGTTAAATATGCAAACATCAGCACATGCCTAGTTCAGATATTTTTCTTCCTACCACAAATATTTATCCAGCCCCACAGTTGGGGTTACTCATAATCAGATGCCAATCAGAGCTGCCCAGGGGTTTGTAAGGAGGTAACATTCGACCTGAGGCCTGAATAAGAAGAGCTGGGGTGTCCAGCTGAGCGGGCAGCACAGCCACCTTGGAGGAGCAGGGAAGAGCCAGGGTGTTGTGGGGAGATGGGAGAGGAAGTCGGGAAGGCATAAAATATTTGTTTCTCTCCTGCTGGAAGCTCCACTGACTCTGCCCGTGAGCCGGTCTGGTCTGGCCTCTCTCAGGTGAAGTTGTCCTTTGCAGATGGCATTCAGGTGCAGAGAGACTGAGGCCCTCCTAGAGCAGAGAGAAACCCTGAGCCCAGGCCCGGGCCTTCCTGCCCAGAAAAGCACAGCTGCCAGGAGCACAGGCTCAGGGTGCGAGTCCTGGGCTCTCCCTCCTGAGTAGCCGTTGCAAGTTACCCTGGAGCCTCAGATGCCTCACCCCTCGCACCTCCCCACAGGGTTGCGGAAAAGATCAAACAAGATAGTGATGATCTCACATGTAAATATGGCACTTGCCATGTACCAGGCACAGTTCTAAGGGCTTTACTGGAATCACCTCATTTAGGCCTTGCATAAACCCACTTTGCAGAGGAGGAAACAGAGGCACAGAGAAGTTAAGTTTTTTGGCCAAAGACACACAGCCCACAGGTGGTGCTGTTCTGCTCTGAGCCCGTGTCTGTGGTATATAACATCTTGGCATTGGGTCTGGTACATGATTGGCGCTCAATACTTGGAGACCGACACTGTTCTTAGTAACTGCCCCCAGGCCAAGAGAGGCCCTCCTGTGGATGCTGGTGGGGGGCTTCTGATAGCTTAGTGCGATGCAGTCCCCCCACGATTCAGGTCACCCCTACCTCTGATGGGCTGTCTACTTTGTCTGCAGGACCAGCCTGAACCTCAGAACCTCAAATGTGGGCAATTTTGATGTAAGTACCAAGCTCAGACCCCGGCGTGCGATCTTCTGGGAATGGCATTCCCATGAGACTGGCTGAGGACTGGGGGTGGGGGGTATGAACTCCAAAGTGTTGGCATCAGCCCTGTCAAGCTTCATGTCACAGATGGGGAAACTGAGGCCCACGAGCCAGAGAGGGGCCGAGGACGGACTCACAGCTCCAACTCTGCCTCTGCTGCTGCCCATCCTGACTGACTGCCCCCAGGGAGGCTGCTTGGCCCAAATCCCTTCCCTCCCCAGGGGCGAGGCCGGGAGGCAGACAGTTCCCGTGGGACCCCTTTCTCCTGGATCGGGGGTACGGGGGTCTGCCTTGCCACGGACTCCCTTATGACTTTGGCAATACCCACCCGCTCTGAGCCTCCGTTTCCTCATCTGTAAAACAAACAGGTTTGGATTTATTTCCCTTCCACCCCCGCTTTCTGGAATTCTGCGTTTCTAATCCGAGACACCCCTTTTCTAAGGTTTCATCCTGTTTCAGCTCTGTTCATTCCTGGGTCCCCACCCCTGGTAAAGTTTCAGAAATGCCCCTCTTTTTAATTTTTATTTTTATAAACTGACAAGGAAACAGATCCCTGCTTCCCAGGACAAGCTTGGGAGGTTTCCGTGTGCGCAGAAATAGTCAAATACCCGCCATGTTGCCATTTTTTGAGCTCTTTAAAACCCAAACTCCTATGGAGTTGGGATGGCCAGCTTCCTTTTCTAGATGGAGAGACTGGTGCTCAGAGAAGGAGGGGCAGGCCTCACAGCTGGTTTCCAGCTGCGGGGGCTAGAGCTGGGATCTCTGGACTCTAAAGAGAAGAAGCAGCAGCTGGCAATGAAATCAGTGAATGTTTATGGAGCAACAGTGATTGGCACCAGGCACCAAATTACACTTAAAACAAAGAAATAAGCTTTCTTCACTTAATCCTCACCGCAAACTGATCCTTTGGGGACACCCATTAGCCCCTTTTCCAAAGAGTGGAGCCAAACACAGAGAAGTCCAGGGCTTGGTCCAAGGTCACGGAGCTAGTGAGAGGCCGCGCTGGGATGCGAGTCTCCTGCTCTTGTCCCTGTCGAACCACATGGCACTATGCCCCGGCCAGGGCTCTCCTTATGGGAACTAAGCTTGCCCACCCTACGAGGAAAGGATCGCCCACTCCCATGTTCAGGTGAGGATACCAAGGCTCAGAGACGTGAAGAGCGATCACATAGGAAGAGGCTCCAGTCCAGGCATTTTACATGATCTGCCCACCCTCCTCACAGCATCCCTACAAGCCGGGCTCGCTGGCCCCCTTTTCAGATGAGGAAACGGAGGTTCAGAGAGGGCGTGAACCTTCTCAGAGGCCCATGGAGGCTGAGCTGGGATGGGAACCAACAGGCCTCCAGTGACACCATCGTGGTTTTGGAGCAGTCGCCACAGACCCCACGCTCTGTGCCTCTTGGGGAGGAACTGGCCCTCCGTCAGTCCCAGCTCCCGGGTAGCCTTGGATCAGAGCTCCGCTGCCCGCGGCCTGGGCCTCCCCACCCCCACAGATGCACCTTGGAGCTGTCTAGCTCAGTGGCTCTGGAGTCACGGGAGGTCTGACTGCCCCCTCCCAGATCGCCCCGGGGCCGCTCTGCACCTTCCCCGTGGGCCGCAGGGCAGGGCCTGAAGGAGTCCTCGAGATCACAGTGCGCCCTTGCCTGGGCTGAGTTCCCCTTCTTCCCCTGCAGGTTGGCCTCATGGAGATGCTGGTGGGGAAGATTTTCGACCTGGCGTTTCTGCCCGCCATGAACGGTGAGAGCGGGCACCTGTGCCTCCCGGGGGCACATGGCCTGGGGACTAGGTACCGACTGGTCTGTTGGGCATGTTTGATGCACAGCCAGTCTACCTCAATAGCAATTCTGAGAACTTCGTCCTAAGCTTATTTATTTAAGCTTAGGAATGCAAGTATTGCCACAAGGTTCCAACAACTCCCTTATTTGCTGCTTCTGCTGTATTTTTTTTTCTTATTTGGTGGATTGTTTTTGTTTTGATTATTTATATCAAATCCTGAAAGTCCAGATCAGTTTTTTAAAAAAATTTTACCTCCAGGGGCAATTAATCTCAACATTTGGGTATATTTCCTCCTACACTCTTTCTTCTATTTCCCCCAATGCAGTCCAACATATTTCCTGATTTATTTTTATATGCTTACTAGAGGCCCAGTGCACAAATTCATGCCTAGGTGGGATCCCTCAGCCTGGCCAGTAATCGGGGCTGATCAGAGCTAATATGGGGCATCTCTCTCAATCCCAATCAGCTAGACCAAAGCAGCAGGCTAGCTTAGGGTTGAAGTATCTGCCCTCTGATGGTCAGTGTTCGTCATAGTGACTGGTCAAGCGGTTGACAGAATGGTTGACCTATCCGTCAGACACTTAGCATATTACACTTTTATTATATTGGATTACTAATTGTGGTAAAATACATACAACATAAAGTTTACCTCCTGTTTTTTAGGTGTACGGTTCAGTATTGTTAAGTATACTCGCATTGCTTTGTTCCTGACTGGTTTTTAATTGTGTATTTATTTTTCACTTACACAGGGACCACATGCATACCCTGTTACTATAAAAAGTGCAGTCATTAGAGATAAAGTTAAAGTTGCTCTTACCAAGATCTGCAACCTCCTCACCACACAGTCTGCCTCCCAAGCAGCCACACGATCGGCTGGAGGGTGTTCTTGCCCCACTTCCTAAATGGAATAGGCAGCACATGGTCCTGCCTCTCTGGGGCTGCTTGAACTGCGGGGCCCTCTGGCCCTGGGGCCAAGGCTTCTTCAACCGCGTAACCCCGTTAGGATGGGAAACCTGTGCCCAAGCCGTCATGCTACTCAGCCCCAGCCTCTCTCGCTCCCCACTTCTGCATCAGGGACGAGAGGAGGAGGGCTGGCATCAGCTGTACCAGCCGGGGTTCCTTGAGCTCTCGACCCTTATTCTGGGAACTGTCATACGAGGAGGTTGAGTCTCCCTCACAGGAAGGTGCTGGTCACAAAGCCCATGCGCGTTCCCAGCAGGAGAGGATGAGGCGGGAGCTGGGCTGGGCTGGGCAGACCAGGGAGAAGGAGATGGGGACTCTCACCCCGGCTGGGCTCCGGGGAGGCGGTGAGACCTCGGCAGCAAGTCCCTCGCTCTCCCTAGAATGCAATGTACCATTCCTGAGAGTGAGAGATTGGATTAGATCCAGGATTCCCAAAGTAGGTTCCATGGAAAGCAAGTCTGGAAAATACGGAATCTATTCCTCGGAGGCACATCCCCAATGTCCTCAGCTCTCTGAGAAGTCCCGCGGGAGTTAGAGTGTTTAACCTCCATTAACCCAGCCACCCCCACTGCCTCTCCTGCCTCCCTGCCTCGTTTCCTCTCTTCCTTCGATGTCACTTCCTCCCGCTTTGGAGCATTAATCGGCAGGTCTACGTAGACCCTGACCCCCTAAAGCAAACAGCATGTAGCACATCCCAGGCGGTCCTCTGTGGGGCCACACGTGCCTCCTTCCATGCCGGCATCCAGCAAGCATGCTTCTCTCCTCCCTGCCTGGCCCACAGTCCTTGCCTGCCAGAGACTCACGCCTGGTAGAGACGTGGAAACGGAATTCATACTTTGTGGCTTCTGTACAGAGTCGTCCAGGAGCAGCAGCGGGAGCCAAGTGGCTTGGCCTGGGGTGGAGGAAGCCACAGAGAGGAGGTGACATCCAAACGGTGTCTCAGGAAGGCTCAGAACTCCGCGGGCAGCAGGGGTGACGGAGAGGGCACTGGGCAGGAGTAGCCTCGAGGACCAAGGCCTGGGGACAGAAAAGCAAGAACTGGAAACTCTGGATTCCACACAGAAAAAGAAGCCAACACAAGGAAATTAGTGAATATTTACGGAGCAATGGTGATTGGCACCACACACTGAATTACACTTACACACACACACACACACACACACACACACACACACACACGAGCGCGCTTTTTTCACTTAATCCTCACCGCAAACTGATGGTTTGGGTACAATCACTAGCCCGTTTTCCGAATAAGGGAGCCGAGCCCAGAGAAGTGAAGTGACTTTCCAAGATGACAGAGCTAGTGAGAGGCGGGGCTGGGATGCGTGTCCCGTGCTCCTGTCACTGGAGAGCCACAGAATCGTGCAGACACTGGTTGCTTTCCACAGGTGACACCTCTTGCCCATGCTGACCGTTGCTGACTTTTTCCCCCACAGCTGTGCTGGGCTCTGGTGTCCCTCTCCCCAAAATCCTTAACATCGACTTCAGCAATGCAGACATCGACGTCTTGGAGGTAAGGGGAGACAAAACAAACTGCCTCCCCCTCTTGCCCAGGAACTGGGGCGAGGGAGAGAAGGGAAGGGGAGGAGAGGAGTGTGGGAGCCTCTTCCCTCAAAGGATGGGGCTGAGGGAATCAGACACGAGCTCTTAAGAAGCCTGAAATGAAGCTTTTCCCACGCATAAGCCCCTCTAGTCCTCCTGACAGAGGTCATTGCCCCCATCTTACAGATGGGAATTCTGAGGCTCAGAACAGTAAGGGGTTTGCCCAAAGTGGAAGTGTGACATGGTTCATGGGAAAAAATCTTATTGAGCATCTACGGTGTACCAGACAACATGCAAGGGGCTGGGGATACAGCAGTAAACAAAACCTATGACCCTGGTCCTTACAAAGCTCTCCAGCCAATGGGAAGATGAGCCTTGGGGTAAATATTCCTGACGTAATTGCTCTATATCATCATGGTAAGTGCTTTAAAATTCATATGTAGGGGCTTTGTTTCCACCTAAAAACTGAACACCGCATGTGCTCAGTGTCTGACATTTGGGAAATACAGAAAAGATTAAACAAAAAAAAAAACCATGTTTATCCTCCTAGATATATATGCAACCCAGAAATGACCATTTAGAACATTTCCTGATTTTCATTCCAGTCTTCCTGGAGTTCAGTTTTGAAACATGGCTTTGACCAGGGGCCAGTAGAGCACTGGTTCGGGATCCCACTTTGCATTTGGCTGTCACCCCTCCTTCGTGCCCTCTAACCTGGGATAGCTCCTCAGCTTTCCTTGTGTTTTACGTGCGACCTTGACGTGTCTGACCACTCTGGCCTGTTGGGGAAGACATCACTCAGTCTGGATTTGGCTGATGTTTTCTCACAATTAGACTGAAGTTAGGTATTTCTGGGAAGAATGCCACCAAAGTGATGCTGTGCCCTCCTCCCTGTGCCATATCAGGGGACCATGGTGTTAGCAGCTTCTTCCTAGGGACGTGGACGTTGGTCACGTGATTAAGGTGGCTCCTGCCAGGTTTCTCCACGAAGTTACCGTGTTTCAAATGACTACTCACCCTCTCCTGGGGAGAGCCTTTGAGACTATGCAAATAGTCTTATGTTTCATCACACCTGCTCCCGCTAATTTTGGCTCTCATGAATGGTTCTTGCCTGCAACCATTACACCCGTGCTGTTTGCCCAATGATGATTTTCTATTTCTGGAATTCCTTTAGTTGGAATTCTGAGGTAAGGACAAGCCGTCTCTTCCCTGCCATTTATTTATTTACTCAATTATTTATACCAGTGTGACCAACGGGTATTTATTTCATTCTATGGGTCAAATCTATTATTTTTTATTGTTTATTTTGCGGTAGGTATTTTTAATGATGAGAACTGGATTTTTAAATTAAATCTTTATTATTCCGATTATTACATTTGTTTCTCTTTTTTCCCCTCCATAGCACCCCTCCACCCAGCTCCCACTCTTCCCTCCCTCCCATTGATCTCATCCATAGGTGTATGATTTTTGTCCAGTCTCTCCCTGTACACCCCTCACCCCTTTCCCCCTGAGAATTATCAGTCCACTCCCTTTCTTTGCTCCTGATTCTAGTATATCTTAAAGAGTACCTTTCAGCATTTCATATAATACTGGTTTGGAGTTGATGAATTCCTTTAGCTTTTTCTTATCTGTGAAGCTCTTTATCTGCCCTTCAATTCTGAATGATAGCTTTGCTGGATAGAACTGGATTTTGAAAGAGAAAGGAGAGGGGCTCAGACCTGCTTCTCCTATTTTGGGGGAAAGGAGGTGAGGAGCAGGGGGGGAAGTGTTTTGTCCAGGGTCTCCTGCCAGCTAACCACATGGCCAGGGAGCTCCTCAGGCCCCCTGCACCCCAGTGTCCTCGCTGGTGAGCCACTGCTTCCCCGAACGTGCCTTGCCTGATCCAAAGGCAGGTGACCAGCTGCCGAGGCCGCACCAGAAGCCGTCCACCCGCTAACTGGGTTCTCTCTTCTGCCCTCGAAGGACCTGCTGGTGCTGAGCGCCTGAGTGACAGGAGGCAGAGAGGAGATGCTGCGGCTTCAGAAGGAGGCAGAACCAGCCCCGGAAAGGCTGGGTCTGACAGTCCCCGGCCCCGAGTCCTTCAGCCCCCACAACGGGTCCCTCCCCAGCCTTCCGACCCTCTTCCCACCTGCCCCCACCGGAGAAAGGGCCCAGCCGTGGCCCCTGATGGCAAACAGCTGGTCTACGGTCAGCCCTGCTGTCAGCCCCCGCAGGGACGGACGGTCACCTCCAGGGCGAGGCCATTGGACTCCATGTCAGACTCCACACTGAGCAAGTGAACCTTTCAATAAAAGCTTCCACTTCCCCTGCAGTTGGGGCGCGTCTCCACGAAGAACCCTCTCTCAGGGTCAGGTGCTTTCCCTCCTGGCTGTGCTGGGGCACCTGGCGGTTGTAGCTACAACTGGATGGAGGATGGAGCTGGTCCAGAGGGTGGGTGGGTGCATCCCAGGTCCCAGGGGAGAGGTAAAAGGGACCCAAAAAGAGAGCCTTCTGCCCCCTCCTCCCGAGAGCTGCTGGTTGAGGGCTCCCTGCCTGCTGAGTCCTGCACTGAGCCTTTGGAACTTGATATCATTCAACCCCATGAAAGCACCATGAGGCAGGTACCAGGATGGTCCCCTACTCTGTGGACCCTCTTCCCAGTGATTTTTAAAAAGATTTCCCTTCCCCCATCCATGTTTTCTTTTTCCTTTCAGTATCAGAGAGCTAACCTATTGGGCTGTCTGGTTCAATATTGGATTCCTGGCTGCATCATCCATCCATCCATCCATCCATCCATCCATCCATCCATCCATCCGTACATATCAATTCTGCCCTTATAAAGCTTAGATTTTAGTCCACAAGACAGACCTTAAACAATAAATCTAAGAAAATAGTAAGTAAATAAGCAAACTAAGGGGCTATTTTGAGATTGTCTTGAGGACTACAAAGGGGATAAACAGGGATGGAGGGGAAGGGAGAGGCACTGGTCAGGGAAAACCCTTCTGAGGTGGAAACACACCATCAACCCCTCTGGGGCCTTATACTCAATCACCCCTCTCCTCTCCCAGTCAGGGTTTCCGGCTCTCCTGGTCTCCTTGGTAACACTCAAACTCTAGCTCAGAGAGACGTAGGGCGGGACTTCCTGTTCAGCCTTGCTGAGAAGCCCACTGGGGAGGAAGGTGCACCTTAAAGGGCAGTGTCGGGGCAGAGAGCCCAGAACTCGATTCCCAGGTGAGCGGGTCATGGCTGTGCTATCCCTGCTCTGTTAGAACCACCTTCTTGAATCCTCAGGAATGCGCCATTTGCTTCTGTTTCTGACTCCACTTGTTTCCACACCCATCACCTCTTCCTGGACCATCTCTCCAGCCTCTAACTGGTCTTTCCTTTTCCCTCTTGCCCAGTGGTTCTCAACCTCCCTAAGGCCACGACCCTTGCATACAGTTCCTCATGTGGTGGTGACCCCACCCATGAAATTTTGCTACTGTTATGCATCGTGATGTAAATATCTGCATTTTTCGATGGTCTTAGGCGACCCCTGTGATAGGGTCGTTCGACCCCCAAAGGTCGCTACCACAGGTTGAGAACCGCTGCTCTTGCCCCTACTATCCATTCTCCACTCAGCAGCCAGAGGGTTGGGATTTTTAACTGCACATCCAATCACCTGCCTCCCTGGTTTCAAGCCCTCCCGTGGGTTTTTCATGGCACCCACTGCAAGATCCAGACCCTCACCACTGCCCACTGCGTCCTGCAGGGTCTGCCCCACCCCCTTGGCCAGCCTCATCTGCCTCTGGGTTCTCTGCTGAGAGCGGGGTTCCTCACACGCCTTCCTCAGACGCTGAAACACACCCACATCCTTCAACACATTTAATTTTTTTTCTGCTATTCAATTTCTGAAAGAATTTTTTTTTTAACTCTTGGGGAAATATTTGGATGATAAAAACTTCATTTTCCATTGGCTATGATTTCTTAAAAGTCAAAGGACATCTAGGGTATTCTTTCAAGGCGAGAAAACGGAAGGACTTGGAAGAGTGGAGAAGGAGGAAGAGACAGAATTGGGTTAATTAGAACTTGGGCAGAGTAGCATGGGGCTGCGGGTCCAAATGCCCACAGGTGGTCTAGAATGCTGGACTTCTGGGGCAGCGACAGGTACTACGACAGGCCTGAGGCCTGATGGGACTTGTGCTCCTGGTTCTGGCCTTGGACCATCACTGCATCCTCAGGCCTCAGGGACACAATTGAGTGGCTGTTTTAGGTTTAACAGGGAGAAGAGCCTCGACTAAGCATCTCCCCAGGTGTGGGTGATACTGAGGTTCCTCTGACAAACCAAGGACGCGCCTCAGAGCGGCAGGCTCCCGGTCTGAGTGTGAGTGAGGGGTCCCGGAAGCACAGGCGGCAGCAGATTTCACGGCAGGACATGCAATGGGCCATCTCTCGGAACCCCGTGACTGTCCCGCTTTGGTGTGGCTGACGTAAAGACACTCTAGAAGCCCCTAAAAACCTCCCTTCGTTGATGTTTCTGCTACTAATCCTGAGGAACAAATCTTAATCTCAAAATGGAGTGGCATAAACCACAATTTTAGTTTTCTCCCAGACTCTGGGGGTCAAGGCAGCTTGCCTCTGCCTCACAATGCCTCGGGCCTCACGAGGAAGGACAGCTGGGGGACTTGCTGTCGGGCAGACCCCTTTGGAGCCTCCTCACTCAGGCGCTGGTGGGTGGCGGTGTCAGCCAGAACACCTGCCTGTGGCCTGTCCACGCGCTGGCGTCAAAACGTCAGCACCCAAGGGTGCACAACGGAAGCCGCTACGGGGCCTGGGATGATCTGGGGTTGGAAGTCACACAGTGTCACCTCGGCTACGCTCAGTCCAAGGCCCTTCCAGCTTCATCAAATGGCTACCTCTTCCCTCTGGTCAAAATGTCATGGAGCCCTGGGCATGGCTGCTGCCTCCACATTCCCGTCACCCCGCCTGGCGTCACCACCCAGCCTTCAGCCACATCTAAACCCTCCACTGCGGGTTGACTACTCTAAAGAGTACTGTTCTAGCCATGGGGGTAGGGGTGGTTCTCTGGGGGAGGGCGTAACAAGCAGTTGGCAGCAAGAGAGGAAGGCTGAGGGGAGAGAGAGAGAGGGCGCTCGCACACACTTCTTTGCATGTTGGCTTAGCCTGGTGGTGTTGGTCATCTCTCTATCCCAGCGGCCCATTTGGTGGGACACTCGTTTGGGGGAGAGGGGGTCTCCTGGGAGGGTGGATCACTGAATGATGATGTCATCTGGAAAGCAGTGAACCGATCGCATGATTGGCCCCACTCCCCAGCCTGTGGCTCCCACACTCCACGTGCTCCAACTGCAGGAGTGAGTATTCCTGCCCCAAGTGGGCCCTCAGCCCCTGTCACCGCCATCCCAGCCCGAGGGGCCTCTTGTTTGAGTATGAGCTTCCCAAATCCTTTCCTGCTCTGTTCATCCCCGCACTTCTGACCAAGTCTTCTCAAAGCCATTTGGAAATCTTGGAGAAGGCTGGACCACTCCCCCCCTGACCCCCACCAAGGCCCTTGTTCCTCCTGGCGTCATTGGGCAGGTCTTCTGGTTGGGAAAAGCATGGGCGGGAGAAGTGACCTTTGAAACCCACGACTGCACGTCAGGTTTGACAGAGGGAGGAAGATGGACAGGAAGCAGACACCATGACTAAATGCCTAGCAAGTGTCACCCATTATCTTGTGAAATCCCGCAACCATTCTGAGGGTGAAAGGATATTATCCTCACTTCACCGATGAGGATGTGAGGTTCAGAGAGGTTAAGTGACTTGCCAAGTTCACACAGCAATGAAGTGGAGGAACTGGCCCGAGTTTGACTAGAACCCGCCCGCTTTCCGGTGCCACAGTGAGTAGAGGCACGGAAGGGAGAGAGCCCAGAGGGCTTGGGAGAGAGAGAGGGCTGGGCTGGTTGGAACGGTTGAGCCGCAGGACACGGGGGCCTTGAAACTGGCCGAAGGGCTGGGACTTTCTCCTGCAGGCAGTGGGGAGCTGTGAAAGGCTCTTGAGGAGGAGATGAACCTGGTGTCAGGTATGCCGGGGTGGACAAGGCAGGCCACAGTGGGAAGGCTGGATCCAAGGCCTTGGAGGACCAGAGGAGGCCACTGAGCTAGGCCTTCACTGCTGCCTCATCCTCTCAGCACTTCCCTGTATGAAGAGGGTGCCCACCCAGCCGGAGGCCTGGACCCCTGAGACTCCCCTCCCCCAGCCCTGCAGCCTGAGCTCAGGCACAAAGGGCAGGCCGAGCTCCCAGCTGCTGCCTTCTTCCTGCCACAGGTGGGGCTCTCTGCCTGGACACAGGCTCTCCGCCGATGCCACCTGTGCCCACACTCAAAGAATTAAACTCTCCACTTTGCACACGATGCTGGAGTAACGTCAGTGTCTGTGACTCAAGGACATAGTCACCTGAAAAGCCCCTCACCCCCTTGCAGAATGTTCAGGATAACCTTTTCTGTTTCAGAAACGGGGAAACTGAGGCCAAGGGAGGCAAAGGGATTAGCCGAGGGCCACATGCCAGGATAGCACGGCGGGGTTAGGACCACGTCTTCTGAGGCCACATCAAAGCTCTTCTGATCCAGAGCCCAGAGGACACAGAGTCCCCACGGCAGCATGTAAATAAAATGCAGGTTCCCAGGACTCCATGTGCCGAGAAATTTACTATTTGCAAAGGGCCATGTTCTGGTGTCTCACTCAGGAGAGGCAGGGCAAGCAAGGACACACATTTTATAGACAAAGACACTGAAGCATAGACGTCAAGTGGTTTGCTTAAGCCACGTGGGAAGTGATGGTGGAGACCAGGTGAGAAGCCAGGCTCCTGGATCCCAGGTCAGTGTTGCCCCATTTGCCAACTATTGTCCCCACCTCTCTCTGATTTCCCCCAGACAAATTTTTCCTTCCATTAATTGGCTGATTAAAAGTAAGATTTTTTTCCCTTATCATACACTCCCCCAGTGTCTCCCAATCCCACCCCCTCTTCAGGGTTAAATAGTCGGTTCTCAAGGGTCCTGGAAGCAGGAATAAAGTCCCGGAGCCAGGAGACTTCCCCTCTCCCTGCCGACGTAGATCCCAGGCTTTGCCAATCCTGAACTCTAAAGCTGAGTTTCTGGACAGCCAGCCCCACAGTGACCAGTGTGACCACGGGGTTCCTGAGAGAGCCTACTCCATAGTGGTTACTGCGACAGTGGGAGTCTAGACGATCCGCATTTTAAACTGGTATCCGCATTTTTAACTGGTAAAGGGTCAATCCGCATTATTAACTGGTTAAAATTGCTTATTAACCAGTTAAAAATGCGGATACCAGCTAAAAATGCAGATTTTGTAATCAAAGAAAACCCCATAATTGAAAAAGAAACATCAAAGGGCTTTATTCAGAGTAATTTCCATTGTTAGCTACACTTTCCCCCCATCTTTCAGGTAATTTGTGGATACCGTCCCAATAGAACTTTTCTTGTTTTGAGGCAAACCATTCAGAGGCCCAATTTTCCACTTCTTCATACATTTTGCAGTGCTGCTCAGAAAGTGCATGTGGTAATCTGAAGGAGCAAGGTCTGGTGAATACAGCGGGTGGGTTAATACTTCCAAGGCAAGATCTTTTAACATGTCCTTAAGCTGGTTTTGAAGTGTGTGATGGTGCATCATCATGAAGCAAAATTACTTTGCTGTGTCTTCTGGCACATTCTGGTCATTCCATGATCAAAGCATGGTTCAAATTGATTATTTGTTGTTGGTAGCAATCAGAATTAATGGTTTCACCTGGTTTTAGAAGCTCATAATACACCACACCTTCCTGATCCCATCAAACGCAGAGCATTGTCTTTTTCTGAAGCGATTTGGCCTTGCAGTTGATGTTGATGGTTGACCTGGATCAACCCATGATTTTGTGCATTTGGGATTCTCAAAATAAATCCACTTTTCATCATCAGTCACAATTTGATGCGAAAAAGACTTTCTTTCATGCAGTTGAAGCAGCATTTTACTGATGACTTTTAGATTTTCCATTTGTCTTTTGTTCAGTTGATGTGGCACCCATTTTCCTTTCTTTAAAATCTTTCCCTTTGCTTGTAAATGATCAGAAATTGTTTGCTTAGCAACGTTTCATCTTTCTGCAAGTTCTTTTTGACTTTGACACATATCTTCATCCAATAATGCTTGTAATTGTTGGCCTTCAAACTTTTTCGGTTGACTTGAATGTTCTTTGTCTTTCACATCGAAATCATCACTTTTAAAGTGTTTAAAGCAGCATTCACAAGTGTCTTGAGATGGAGCATGTTCATCACAAGCTTTCTGAAAATATACGATAACTTTCAGCAGCACTTTTATTCAAAATAAAGTAATGAATTAAAACTTCCCACAAATGCTCTTTTTTTGTGTGTGTGTGTGGGGGGGGTACAAAATTCGACATTTTTAAGCATAAAAATATCTATGATGTTAACACCTTTAGAAAATTTTACATATGAAGTTTTGAAGCTTGCTGTCAATACAACAAAATAGCATGCATATCAAATCGCATATATATATATATATATCAACGTATGTGTAACTCCATCTATTGAAAAAGATCCACATTATTAATCGATGCACCTGCTATGGTGAAAGTCAGAGAAGATGACAAAAAAGAACCCTGGCTTTCGTGTCCTGAGACCTGGTCTCAAATCTCAGTTCTGCTGCCAACTCTCTGGGTAACCTGATCCCAGCCCCATCCTCCCCGGGTCTCTGTTCTCCCATCTGTAAAACACGCACTGTCTCTGAAGGCCTTTCCCCCAATGGTAAGTGTTAAAGAAATGGCAGGGACCAGACCAGAGGCCAGAGGGCGCTCTGGAAAAAGCATGGCCACTGCAGGTCTTTCTCCTGGTGGCATGTTCTCTCTCTCTCTTTGCTTTCAGTTGCAGGGACCCAGTGGTCCTCCCATCTGTAGGATCAACATGGGACCACTGCCAGGACGAGGGTAAGGATGTTTAAACCCCGGAGAGTCATTGCAGAACTTTATGACCCCATATCGAGGGACTGTCACCTTGACTTACTCGTCAATGATCTCCCATCCCTCCAAATAGTCCCCTCATTCGAGCTTGGATTTGGATACGCTCAAAACTGAGAAGATGGAGCCCTCTCCAAGGCAGGTGATGGAGGTGCAGTTCCCACACTTCACCACACGGTGGAGCCATAACCCTGGGAATCCACGTTTTTTACACTTGATCTGAAGGTACTTGAGTAAAGCAGTATTTTTTTATGCAGGGCATTGTGCGTCACGTGGCTTTCGGGATCTCATTTAATTTTCAAGCCATCCTTCATTACCTTCATTTTAAGTGTGTGGAAAACTGAGACTCAGAGAAGTGATCTGGCTAAATGTGTGACGGGGGAGTCAGAACTCCTGGGTTCAAGCCCCAGTTCTTCAGCTTACTAGGATACTGAACCTCTCTGCGCCTCCGTGTCCCCATGTGGAAATGGGACTGTCCTCACAACCACCCTAGGAAGTGGCTGTTATTATTCCTGTTTTCCAGGTGGAAACAGAGGCTCAGAGAGGTTAGCGGCCTGGCTCATCTCCACACAGCTAGAAGGAGGCAGAGTGAAATTCAAACCCAGGTCTTCTGGCTTAGAGCAGGAGGCGGGTGATGTCCAGGGCCTCAGGGATGAGAGATGCCTTAAGTCCTTGTCCTGGCCTACAGCTGCCCTGCCGTCTTCTTGCTGAGCCCCCACCCCACCCCTGGTGCTGCTCTGGCCTCAGTTTCCCATGGGTACCATAGGGATTGGGATGCATGGACCTGGCCCCTTCACCACCCCTTGGCTCTATGGCATGGCCTGCGGGGTTGGGGGCAAGACTCAGTGTGACGGACAAAAGACTCCATCCTGTAGGTGCCAGGGCTGGGGCCCAGGGAGGGTCTCCCCACACCCTGCATAAAGCCACCCCAGAGCTCAGGTGCTCCAGGCCTCCCGCATGCTACGTGGGCCGTGGCCTGAGGACACACGGACTGTGGTGGCTCTCAGGGCCGTTGGCCTGGTGACATATATGACAGCAATCCTTTCTTTAATCTCCTTTTGCCAGACCATTTGAGGAGAGCCACATGGGGCCAGCTGGGGGGACAAAGAAGGGAGAGCAGAGGGAGTGAAGCAAACTTTGGCCTTCGCCCCGAAGTCTCTACAGGGCCCACAGCAACAAACGCCCCCGGGGTGCCTCCAGCTGCCGAGGGCTCCGCAGTGGGAGGCGTTCCGGAAACAACCTCCAAAAGTTTAGGAAACAACTTCCGAACATTCATTCTGATGTGAATCTGACTTATGCAGATCTGAACTAGTGCCCTGCTAAATACTAATGAAGTGTCACATGGTGAGCAGAAAGTGAAGTTTCTTATTATTAAGAAAGCACAACTACTCATGCTCCGGCCTCCCCTCCTTAGGAAGAATCAATGTTTCTACCTTGAGGATACACACCCTCCGGCGCCTTTCTCCCCTCTCTTCCCCTTCACAGCTAAGTTCCCCAAAGCTGTGCTTCTCAACCTTGAACTCGAACAAGAACCACCTGGAGCTCTTATTGAAATGCAGACTTTGGTGCCAGTGGTCAGGGCCAAGGCCCAGGAATCTGGGTTTCCAGCACTGATACTACTGGTCCAGGGGTTGGCGCAGGGCGCTTGCTCTGGACATGTCCAGTCCTCCATCCACCTGCTTTCCAGGTGTCACCCACACCTCGGCCTCCCCAGGTCCTCAGTGCCTCCACGTGCAGGGAACCAGTAGACCCTCCGGGGCCTCATCTTTCTTGACCTTGGCACAGACACCACTTCCTCGTCCTGAAGCCAGTTCTTCCCTTGGCCACGCTCCCCTGCCTGTCCTGCTGCCCCTCCAGCCACTGCACCATATGGTTTTCATATTGGTCACTCAGTGTACCCCTCACCTTGGCCACTGGTTGGTTCGGAGCTCAGCATGGAACCCCAACCGGGCCCAGGGAACAGCCGTAGACTTTGGAAGAGATGATTAGGAAAGAGATAACCAATTCCTGCTGAGTTATTAAGAGAGTGTTGGGCCTGGAGCTGCTGGGAACCATCTCTGCCAACCCTTTTGGGAATCAGTTTGAGAGTGAAACTGATGAAGAAAGAAGCGTGGCCTGCTCAAACCACGGACCTTTGAGTTATGAGGCAATGACTCCCTTCCACACTTAAGTCAGATTGGGTTGTGTTTTCCATCACAAGCCACTCAGATGACCTTGACAGGTTCAAGTGACAAGTATATTTCAGCTCACTCTATGTCGGCCATAGAGGAAAATAAGAGATAAATCCCAGACAGAAATTGGCCTCCCAGAGTTGAAGTGTGTGTGTGTGTGTGTGTGTGTGTGTGTGTGTAAGCAAGGAAGAGACCTGTTAAAAAAAACCACAAGGCAGAAAGCAAGAAGGACCAACTGGCAAGTCAAGGGGGGGTTCATAGAGAGGTGCCCTGAAGGACTGGTGTAGACACTGTGGAAAACAGCACGGAGTTTCTTCAAAAAATTGAAAATAAAACTGCCTTATGATCCAGCAATTCCACTTCTGGATATATATCTGAAGAAATCCAAAACACTAATTTGAAAGAACATATGCAGCTCTATGTTCATGGCAGTATTATTTACAATCTCCAGCCTATGGAAGCAGCCCAAGTGCCCATTTATAGATGAGTGGATAAAAAGCTGTGGTACATTTACACAATGGAATATTAATTACAATGGAATAATAAGAATGAAATCTTACCATTTGCCATAGCATGGATGGACCTAGAGGGCATTATGCTAAGTGAAATAAGTCAGACAGAGAAAGACAAATACCATATGATTTCACTTACATGTGGAATCCATAAACCAATATAAACAAACAAAACAGAAACAGACTCATAGATACAGAGAAGAGACTGATGGTTGCCAGAGGAGAGGGAGGTTGGGAGACTGAGTGAAAAAGTTGAAGGAATTGAGAAGTACAGATTGGTTGTTATGAAATAGTCGTGGGGATATAAAGTACAGCATAGCAAATATCCTATATAATAAAGAGGTAATATGCAAATTGACCATCGCTCCAACACATAAGATGGCCATCCCCATGTGGTCAAAGATGGCCACCCCCGAGTGAACACAAAATGGCCAGCAGAGGAGGAAAGTTGTGGACAATCAGGCCAGCAGGGGAGGGCAGTTGAGGGGGGACCAGGCCTGTAGGGGAGGACAATTGGGGGGGACCAGGCCTGCAGGGGAGGGCAGTTGGGGGTGACCAGGCAATCAGACTGGCAGGGAAGCAGTTAGGCATCGATCAGGCTGGCAGGGGAGTGGTTAGGAGGTGATCAGGCTGGCAGGCGAGCAGTTGGGAGTCAGCAGTCCTGGATTGTGAGAGGGATGTTTGACTGCCTTCATGGGGTTCAGATTGGAGAGGGCTGTGGACACACACCCTCCCCCCATGCATGAATTTCATGCACTGGGCCTCTAGTCTATATATATAAAACTCCAACATGCAAATAGACTGAACAGCAAAACAACCAAACAACCGGTTGCTATGACATGCACTGACCACCAGGGGGTGCACGCAGAACATGGAGGGCATTAGCCAAGCGGGATGGTGGAGCAGGTGAGCAGGGTTGCCAGACCAAGGCCCCCCAGTTGCTGTCATCGGGGTTAGCCTCCGGTGGCTACTGAAAATTCTTTGCTCCTGCACACCATAGGGCTGAGCACTTGGCACCATCAGCAGGTGTGAGTGGTGGCTGCAGACCCCAATCACACCTCAGGACTTCTCCACCTCCCCCTGCTCCTGAGGGGTGACCAGGGCAGCAGGCACCATTTGCACCCGTTGCTGGCACCAGTCCCAATCACTCTGTGCATCAGCACGTGGGAGCAGCGGCAGGAGTGGGGGCTGGGCGGAGGCACGGAGAATGGGCCAATTCCCACCCCTGTGCCCACCGCACCACAGTTCCTTTCAAGGTACACGAATTCATGCACTGGGCCCTAGTAGTCAACACTATTGTACTATGTATGGTGCCAGGTGGGTGCTGGAGGTGTTGGGCACACTTGTGGAGTGCATGATGTGCACCTGAAAGTAAATACCTACCGTTGAATGTAAACTAATAGAAAAAATTTTAAAGATATTTTAAAAAGAGGCACAAAAGATGGGGAGATTTGTGGAGTGTGACCTCAGTCTGATATGGGAACCTGAAGTGATTGATACAGAGCAGGTGCTGGAGGCCAGACAGGAGGCCTGGGGAGGGTCCAGGGGAGCCAGAGAATGGTGGTGAGTGGCTCTCTCCCCTCTCATTCTTTCCTCCTCGCCTCCCTCCTTCTTCCCATCTGCTCTCCCTTCTGTCTTCCCATAAGCATCATCTGATTCCCACTCCAGACCAGCCCCTGAGCCAGCTCTGGGCAGCCCGAGGTGACAAAGCGCAGGCTGCCCAGTATTCCACGGACCCGGGGAAGCAGCAGAGCTTCCAACTGTGTGGAGTATTTTGTAGGAAACTTGGGCAAAGTGCTCAGGAGAAAGGAAAGGAGGAAGAAGCCCAGCTAGGGGCGTGGGAGGGACAAGGCTCCCTGTCCATCAGTCAGTCCTCATTTCCTAGGGGCTGAAACCTGGGGGGGCTACTTCACCCCAGCCCAGGGTTCCGGAAAATTTAGCGCCTAACTGCAAAGTGTTACCTCCAAATCAGTTAAAGAAAGCAGCACTGTCCGTCTGAGTTGCTGCGCGTCCAATGAGCGTCCAATGAGGTGTCTTCTGGCTGGAGCGCTGTGACAGGCTACTGGCTGGTATTCAGCAGGCATGCAATGGCCGGAGGCCGGAAACCCTTTGTCCCTTTGATCTTTCTGACTTGCCAGGAATTCCTGAGGAGGCAGCTCCGTTGCCAGAAAGGGGGGCCTGTGGTACCTTGGGTGGATAACTGGTACCTGCCTGATTTCAAAGACCAACTGGCCACCCTTTCAGCCTGCTCATAGTGCCACCAAGACGATTCCTGTGGTGGATGGGACGGGGGTGCACATGCACAGGTCTGTCATCCGAGGGGGGAGGCGGCGGGCCGGGGAGCCCTGGCCGGGGCCTCTGTGCCACCGCAGCCCCACCCTCGCCTTCCTTCTCCGGTCCCAGCAGGCAGGATGACCTTGTAGGACCTTTCTCACCAGGGAGCCGGGCCATGTGTGGGGAGAGGTGCCAGCTCAGAGCTCAGGGCTGCGTCAGTGGGACCAGGAAGCCTCTGCGGCAGGGATTAGCGGTCGCTCTGGGGTGTCACGCCGAGATTAGTATGTCCCGGCCGGGGCAGCTCATGCGTAATGCCTCGCTGGAGATTTTCAATGAGAAATTCATCCCACGATCCTCATGACTGGGCCTTTGTTCCCGAAAGGCAAATGCCTTCCATTCAGGGAGACGGCCTCTCTCCGGGAGAGGGGACAGGGCCGGCGCCCCGGGCCCTTGCTGCTCTCCTTCCGGGGTGACACCGGCCTCCACCACCACCAAGGACCCTCCCCGTGTCCCCCCACACCCTTGCTCTGGAAGGTGTGGGTGGGAAGGGGTGCCGACACAGCCCGCGTTATGCTGCTCGCAGACTGGCAGCCTCTTGTCCAGCGGTTCTCAACCTGTGGGTCGCCACCCCTTTAGGAGTCGAACGACCCTTCCACAGGGGTCGCCTAAGGCCATGGGAAAACACGTATTTCCCACGGTCTTAGGAACCAACAGACCGCTCCTCGGTGTAGCAACGTGTAGCCATGTAGTTTACTGTTGTCATATGAAGACTGTTGCCCATGCTACACCACGATTCAAGACAAAATTTCATTTATTTGTAATTAGAAATAAATATTTCACAATATATAATTACGTATTGTTTTTGTGATTAATCATTATGCTTTAATTATGTTCAATTTGTAACAACGAAAATACATCCTGCATATCAGATATTTACATTACAGTTCATAACAGTAGCAAAATTACAGTGATGAAGTAGCAACGGAAATCATTTTATGGGTGGAGGTCACCACCACATGAGGAGCTGTCTTAAAGGGTCGTGGCATTAGGAAGGTTGAGAACCACTGCTCTCGTCCCTGGCACAGCAAACCCGAGGAGCGCTGGGCCTGGCATTGGTGCCCAGAGCAGAGAAGCAGCAGGCTCGGAGGCCGCACAGCAGAGGGGAGAGGCCCACCCTCTCAGCCACTCCTCAGACCTTTCGCGTTCTCATTTAATGCCCACTGCAGCTCTTCTGAGGTAGAAACCAACCTGTTCTCATTTTATGATTTAAGAAAATAAAATACAATAAGAAAAGAAAAAAGAAAGCCACACACAAAAGCCAGGTGAGGGCACTTGCCTGCTGTTGCATAGCTGACACAGGGAAAGATTGGGACACACACCCTGACTCCAAGACCAGGCTTATAAAATGCAGGGGTTAAAAAAATGGGTGCCTTACCATTTGCAGCAGCCTGGATGGAACTGGAGAGAGAGCCTTATGCTTAGTGAAATAAGCCAGTCAATGAAGGAGAAATACCACATGATCTCACTCATTTGTGGATAATAAAGAACATTATAAACTGATGAACAAAAGGATAGATACAGAGGCAGTAAAGCATCAAACAGACTGTGAAATTACAGCAGGAAGATTAAGGAGAGGTGGGGTAGATAAGAGATCAACCAAAGGACTTGTATGCATGCAAATAAGCACAACCAATGGACGCAAGACACTGGGGGCGGGTATGCTTGGGAGGGGGGTGGGCAATGGGAAGATACGTATACATGTAACACAATAAAAACAAAATTTAAAAAAATGGGTGCCTTAAAATGCGTCTGCAGGCTGAAATGAAAATGTACTGAGTGTGTGCTGGGTGCTATGTGCTGGGTGCTGGGTGCTGGGCGCGGGGCGCGGGGCGCGGTGCGGTGCTCTGTGGCCCCAGCCTCATGGCCCCGGAGAGGGGTCATGCCCACAAGCTCGTGGGATTCCTGCCGAGGCAAGGGCACGGGGCCCTCCGGCTGGTGGGGATGTGGCGAGAAGCCCCAAACGCTCAGGGCCCCACGGGGCCTGCTGTCTTGGAGGGAACTTCTGCTCTGTGTGCCCCCTTCATTTTGTGACCACAGCATCTGGCTCAGAGTACAAAGCAGGCGATTAGCAGAGCCGGGCCTGGAATCCAGAGGGGGGTCTCCTTCTCCATTGCCCGGGACCAGAGTCCCACAGTCCATGAACCTGCAGCGTAGCTGTGCCCACCACCACGCGGGGGCCTTCAGACACCACCTGGTCCAGGACCAGCAACCTGTGGTGCTCCACGCTCCTGTCCTGCCCTCGGACAGACAGCACTAATCAATCATTTCCCCCAAGCCCAGGAGGGGTTGTCCATCCAGTCCGCCCCTGGAAGGAGTCATAGTCGCCCTGAGACCACACTTCTCAGGCTTCCCAGACATGGCCCAGAGGGGGGACTTGGGCTCGATAAGGACATGCACCTGCCGCGTTGGCCTTACCTGAGGTCTAAGCATAGTGGAGGCACTGCCTCATTTACTCTTTTTTTTTTCTTAATAGAAAAGTACCCTTTTATTGGGAGATAAGTCATTTAATCTTCACATTTAGATGGGAAAACGGAGGCGGAGAGAAGCGAAGTGACCAGACACCAAGAATGATTACAATCATCACCGTTGTGTTATCATGGTTCAAGGGACTCCCGGTGCTAACCCTGTCACATGCCTTATCCCACCTCATCCTCACAGCACACCTGGAAGGTAAGCCTGGCTGCCTGTCCCATTTCACAGGCTGAGAACCTGAGGGTTGGTGAGATGGCATGCCTCACAGTCAGCAACAGGTGGAGAGAGAGGGTTCGACCCCACCTCAGAGCCAGGTTGTGACCAACCAACCTCCTGAGAGCCACCTTGGCATGCTTGTGGTTTGCATTTTGGCACTGGGATCCAGGCACAGGGGTGTTTTCCCCATTTTACAGACGGAGCACCTGAAACCTGGGGCCAACGCGAGGTCTAAGGCAGTGGTTCTCAACCTTCCTGATGCCGCGGCCCTTTCATACAGTTCCTCGTGTTGTGGTGACCCCAACCATAAAGTTATTTTCGTTGCTGCTTCCTAACTGTGATTTTGCTACTGCTATGAATCATAATGTAAATATCTGTGTTTTCTGATGGTCTTAGGCGACCCTGCTGGCGGTTGAGACCTGTGGGTCGCTGTAGAGCCTAAGACCATAGGAAAACACAGATATTTACATTACTATTCATAGCAGTAGCAAAATCACAGTTAGGAAGCAGCAACGAAAATAACTTTATGGTTGGGGGTCACCACAACACGAGGAACTGTATGAAAGGGCCGCGGCTTCGGGAAGGTTGAGAACCACTGGTCGCCACCTGACACTCAGCTCCTGGGCTGTGTTCTGGGGTGAGAAAAGAGATTTCAGCACAGCCCTCGGGTCTCTTCCTCATGCCTGGAGGAAGAGGGGCCTCGGCTATTTGTGGAACTGGATGCCAGGCAGCCAGGGAAGAGCAAGTGCTGACTGTTCCCAGGCCACCCAGCAAAACTCTCCTGGCCTGGCTCCTCCAGGTCCCAGCCCAGGCCAGAGACCATTGGAAAGCACAGATATTGACATCACGTAAGCTGCCGCCTCCCTGCTCTGTGCTCTGATGGAGGACCCCTGGTCCGTGTGAGGAACGCTAGCTCTCCCACCTACCTCACCCTTTGCCCTGACCACGTTCGCACGAAGAACAGGTCCCTGCTGAGCTCCAGGGGGGTGAGCAGAAGACACAGCCACAGGGTGCCCCCGAGCACTCTGCCAGCGCATCTGTTGCCAAGTAGCTGAGTTTCCTGTGGCCGGTTCCAGGTTGACACAGGCCAATGCACCAGGCGTTACAACCAACTCAAACAGCAGAGGCTGAAGGAGAAACAATCCCAAGGTCTGTTCTGCCCCGACAGCCGGCCTCAACGTGACCTTGGCCGAAGGGCCTTCCCTGGGAAACCAAATGCTCAGATCCTGTCCTTGTGAGACCTGGGCAAGCCACCTACCCTCTCGGAACTTGTTTCCTCAAAACCTCCTCACAGGCTTGTCGTGAGGACGAAGGGTGAAAGTGAACCTAAAGCACCCAGCCCAGTGCCAGGGACACAGCAGCTGCCAGGTGCTGGGCACCAAGAGCAGACGCATGCGACTCACTGCTGCCCCCAGGAGTCATGAGCTGGAACAGCCGTTCTCAATCTGCGAAGATACAGACTTAGATGTTCTTCCCAGCTCTGCCCTTTCCTGTCTGCGTGACCTTGAGCAAGTTGTCCTTCTCTTCTAAGCCTTATACTCCTCATTTTGAAAAGGGGAGGGGGTAGTAACACCCCATGCAAGGTTGCGAGGGGAAAAAACCAGATGGAGAAGGAAAAAAACACCAGGTACACAGCAAGTGCCAAATCAATGGCAATTATCAATAGTCTGTTCTGATGGCTCTGAGCTTCTGCAGGACCGTCAGGCTGCACTGCAGAGTGCTATACACATGAGCTGCAGGGTTATGAGGGTCATGCCTGGGCTGAGCTGGGGTTCAGAGATTGGGGTGGGGATCACGGCTCATAGAAACCAGGGTAGAAGACACCTTGGAGTCATCTGGTACAGTCATTCTCATTTCTGCTCAGCAATCCCGAGAAACTGGACATAGGCCCCTCTTGGGTTCCCAGAACACCTGACCCTAATTGCCTAGGGATGGGGCTCAAAGTCCCTGTAATATTTTTAGGGTTATTACCTAGAGTAAAAAGTTTCAACAAAAACTACAAGGTATGCAATAAAAGAGGAGAGTAAGTGGGGTTGGGGTCACTGTGTGGCCTTGGATGATTGCTTCACCTTCTCCAGGCCACTGGCTCCTCGAACTTCCCCGCAAGGTGGTTAAATATGTGAGCTCTCGGCACTCCTTTGACTGTGGTGTCTGTGATTTCTCGCATGTAGTGTGTGGCTCTCCAGCAACCACCAGGAGGGAGGAGGCCAAGTGAATGTTCAAATGCATGAGTAAGGATCATTGTAGGTTTCAGCGGCAGGAATTCAATTCATAAGGGCCTATGCAAAAAATGAAAAAAAGAGGGTGTGGGGAGAAATGTATTTTAACTGAAAAGTCTGGGGTATACACGACTTCAGGCACAGCTAGATCCCAGCACGCAAATGATATATTTTCTCATTTCCTTAGTATTGGCTTTATTCACTAGTGGGCTTTGTTTAGATAACTGTGTCTAAAGTCTTTAAGGGAAAAAAGGAAAAGGAAAAAACAGAACCAGCAATCTGGGGAGACCCAAATCCACTTTTGCCAGTCGTGAGCTCTTTCATTCAGCAGAATGGCAACCTGGTCTGCGTGATTCTATAGAAAGTTCTGCTCCTTCCTTAGGCAGCAAGATGCATCTTCATCTGAGTCTAGCTTGCACAGTCATGTACAAGTGCATGCATGCACATATGTGCTGTATGAGTGTAGACATGTACTCTACATATGTGTAGGTGTGTGCATGCTTCTTTAAGAGTTGTACACACATTATTGGAACTAGGGTCTGGAGGACTGCGGGAAGCAGGGGGCATGGTTTCTCTCCACTTTGGAACATGTAGCCTAGTGTAGGTCAGACTTGGGGGCCCCCAAATGTTTTAGCAGACGGGGACCCTCAAGGCTGTGGCAAAGTCCTGTCCTCATGTGTGCTGGGGCCATGAAGCGGCAGTGGGGTGGAGACCCTGATAATATGGCTCCTTAGGGAGCTGCATGTGAGAGTTCAGGCTCACCCTCTTGCCTTTGTGACATCCTCTAGCCCCACACCCAGGAGACAAGTCACTGTCATCTCAGAGCTTAGCTGTGCAAGGTGACCAATGTCCTGGGAAAAGCTGGCTGTGGTTCATGCTGAGATACAGCACCTAGTAACAAATCTTTCCAGCCGGGACACGGCCAGCCAGGTGTAGTTGGGGTCTTGGGAGGTGGGGAGGGTGAGAAAAGAGATAGAAAACCCGAGGGAAAGATATCCACGTAAGGCAGCTAGACTCAGGGAGAAGAAACTAAAAATATGCAACAATGGTATTTGAACAATAGACCAAGGAAATTTAGAATATGGTTTACAGTCAGGCCACATCCCACAAGAGCGTAGAAGTCATCTCGTCCCATTTCTAAGCATCTCAGGTGACGCGGATCTTGCTACCTTCCCAAGTAGTGCCTAATTTTATAGGATGACCCAGAGAAAGGTTTGGAGCATTCTAGAGACAGGTCAGAGCCTTTGAAACCCACATTTGAGGAAAGCCTCAGAGCACAGGGTGGTAACAATTTGCTGAGGGCAATGAACAAGTTCTTAAACAAAATCAATTGTGGCCTGGTTGGTGTGGCTCAGTTGGTTGAGTGTCATCCCAAGCAACAAGAGGTCACAGGTTCGATTCCCAGTCTGGGCACATGCCCAGGTAGTAGGCAGCTTGCAGGAGGCAGCCCAAGGGCATTCCTTTTTCATTGACGTTTCTATCTTCCTCTCCCTTCATCTTGCTCAAAAAATCAATAAAAACATATTTAAAAAAATCAGATTGTGGTGATGTTCTGTGAAAGAAGCAGTCAAGGAGCTGAGGTTAGGGATAATGGAGAGGAGCCACCTCATGTGGGCAGTGAGGGAGGTTCTGAAGAGGTGACATCAAGAACTGGGAGCAGCCAGAAAGGAGAGTCATGGGCAGAGAGAAGGGCTTATGCAAAGCCCAAAGCAGGAACGAGGCCAGAATCTTCTGGAATAGAAGGAAGACAGGTAGGGGCCACCAGGGACAGGTAGGAGATGAGTTTGGAGAGGCAGTGACCAGATGACACAGGCTCCTGTAGGGCTCAGTAGGACTTCGGGTTTAAGATGAGTGACACATTCTGCTGCTGCCTTGAGAGTAGAGTGGTTGGAGCAAGTGCTCCAGGGATGAGGCTGGTGGTGTGTCTCCTGACACTGGCTCTGCCACCCCAGGCAAGGTGCTTCACCTTTCTGGGCTTCACTGTTGCCCACACATGGGAGTAAGGGGAGGCAGGTTTTGTTCACTCTCAGGAGAAATTCTAACTAGATGGAACAGGCAATCTTAAGAGGTAGTGAGCTCCCCATCATTGCAAACATTTCAACTGAGGCTGGCTCCACCATGAAAGCACTCCGATAACAGAGGATTGGGTAGAATGGCCGTTCTGGTTGCTGACCATGACCTTCTGTAGACCACAATTCTGGTCCCATTGTTGTTCCTGTCTTGCTGGGTGACCTCAGGTTGGTTACTTCCCCTTTCCGAGCTTCAGTTTCCCAATGAGGACAGAAATAGGCTGATGATCACTATAGGTTGCCCCCACCAGCACATTCTCTAACTTGTCCATTCTCAATCTTCACCTTAACCCCCACTCACAAAGACCATCATCTTGGCAGCTGGAGACACCATGAGAGCCTGGTCTTAATCTTGGCAGAAAGTCCTCCTCTATCCACCCTTTTCAATTCCAGCATCCTGGGTGACCTTTGGGTTGGAAGTCTTTCTACTCATCTTGGACAGGGGTTATTTTCTTTGGAGTCTCCTCTGATGGCCCCGGAAACAGGACTTGCTTCCATGCACAGCCTCCCATTCTGTAGCTATCAATATAAGGGCCACCACCACCCAGAAAAATTCCAGGAGACCGTACAGGAGAACAAGGATTCGTGATCCTCCTCCTCCAAACCTGTGAGTGGCGAGCTTCCCTCTGACCACACACCTCAGGGTGGTCTTCAGAGGCTTTGGGGCTTTGAGACAGAGGACTAGGACAGCTCGGATTAGCTAATGTTGAATATAGCAAGTTAAGAGATAGATAGTTAATTACATTCAGAGAAGTATCAAACTGATGGGCAATGCAGGGTCATGACATAGTGCCCATTTATTTGTTCATACTTTTATTCAGCAAAGAGTTATTTGTTGAACTGTCCTGACTGCAGGGATTTTATTGGGGGCTGAGGATTCGACAGTGAAATGCCACCTTTCCTCCTCTAAAGAGTTCACAGCCTGGTGATAGAGGCAGACAGGTCTTCAGGTAATTGGCACCCAGGACTCTGATCAGAGAATGAATGCAGAAGAAATGGTGGAGTGAAGCTCCCTAACCTAGACTCTCGAGAGGGGTCTTCAGTAGGCTCCATGGAGGACACGATGTCTTACTGAAGCCAGAGAGTCAATAGATTAAAAATGCAAAGAAGAGGATGGATGTTCCAGTCAAAGAAGCCAGTATCTGGCAAAAACCTTTTTGTAAAGATCATGAATTTTTAGTCAAGTGTGACTTTTCAAATTGCAGCTTATGCACTCACTGGCTTTGTGTTTCTGGGCAAGGTGCTCTAGCTTTCTGAGCTGGGCTGCCCATCTGTAAAACAGGAGATAGCCACCTCTATCTTAAACGAATGTTAAGTGAAAGACGGGAAGGTGCTCATTGAAACTCCTTTTCCCTCTGGGTAATTCTCACTCCTGTTTCTCCTATGAATGTCCAGGTGTCAGCACAAGATGTTTCAGCTTTGGAAATTTGTTCTCCTCTGTGGCCTGCTCACTGGGACCTCAGCGGGTATTATTGAAAACCTTGGCAATAGCCTGAGTGGTATTGTAAACGGCCTGAAACCTGTTCTTAATAATGGACTTCAGGACATTGAAAGTGAGTCAATAAGGGTGATGATATGCGGCACCCAGAGCCTGATTCCTAAACATTATGCTGATGCTGCATTTCCAGGGACTGCCACCAGGGGCTGCCCTTTATGGGTGATTTACTAGTAAAGGTGGTTAGTCACTTCCTGGCTCATTCACTTATTGTTTGTTTGTTTGTTTGTTTGTTTACTAATAGCCCTGTGCATGAATCCGTGTGCCAGCAGCTCTCTGTGGGGCCTGGCCACTCCATGCCCACTGGCCACTCCGATTCCCAGTCAGGGCACATGCCCAGGTAGTAGGCAGCTTGTAGGAGGCAGCCCATTCCTCTCTCATTGATGTTTCTATCTCCCTCTCCCTCCATCTTGCTCAAAAATCAATAAAAACATAGTTTAAAATAAAATCAAATTGTGATGATGTGCTGTGAAAGACACCCATCTTTAATTTCACTGCAAGCATTTCTCCAGGCTGCTCACGCTGCCTGCTCTCAGAGGCCGTCCCTTCTCTTCCCCCTTCCAGGCCTGGAGGACTCCTGTGGGACTGAGAGAACTGGGTGCCACCATTTTGTGGCTATGAGTGCTGCCATATTTATGATGGAGTGATGATTAATTTGCATATTGCCCTTTTATTATATAGGATTTATTTATTTATTTATTTAATTTTTTATTGATTTCAGAGAGGACAGGAAAGGGAGAGAGAGATAGAAACATCAATGATGAGAAAGAATTGTTGATTAGCTGACTCCTGCACGCATCCTACTGGGATCAAGCCCACAACCCAAACATGTGTCCCGACCTGGTATGGAACCTGATTTACAGCTCGCTACTCAACCACTGAACCACTCTGTCAAGGCCACTTGTTATTTTTCTATAAACAAGCAATGCTTAAATGAATATTATTTTACATATTATATTATGTTTCTAGGATATATATAGGATAAGTTCCTAAAATTGAGATTTCAAAAGTTCAAAGGATATTTCACTCTATTCCCTTGATAGCACTGGTATGGACAACTTAAATGTTTTGCTAGTCTAATAAGATGAAAGACTGTAACTCATTTCACTTCATAGTTCTCTAATTACAAAATAATCCACTCATTTTTTCATATTTTAATCTTTTTATATATTTTAACTTAAATATTTTGTTCATATCCTTAGTATATTACTCTGGTGAGTTGTTTACTCTCTTCTTATTGATTTGTAGCGACTCTACCTGGCATAGGTAGCTATATGCCTATTTTTATAGTTAACTGAATCTCCTTTTAATTCTGATTTCTTAAAAGAACCTGGCTTTCATTTTATTTTCTGGAAAATTAATAGCACATTGACAGACATTTTTATAGGAGTTAGTCACTTCTGTACATGGCTGCCTTTCAAATATTGTCAGGCAATTTTCAAAGATATAGAAGGGACCCCCATCTTTAATTTCACTGCTGAGAAAACTAAGCTCAGAAACAGAAGTGTCTGAGTTAAGGTCCCCTAGTGCATTATAAGACCAGACATAGTTTTATTTTATTTATTTTATTTATTTATTGGGGTTATACAGGTTTCAGGTGCACAGTTAGTTCCACAACACATCATCAGTACATTATTGTGTGTTCACCACCCCAAGTTAAATCTCCTTAGCTCCATAGTTTTATTTAAATTGGCATTCTTTGTTTGCATCATTATAACTAGGTAAATACTGTCCATTGCAGAGCTAAGTTGAAGTACTATGATTACATACCTTCTCCAGTACAGTCTTTTGTTTTTCCTTGAGTTAGTAATTGCCTTGCTATTTTTCACTTGAAATATTTTGCCCACATATCCTTAACTCTTTTCATATGCTGCATTCTACATCTGCCATGTCATGTATTCTAGCAATCCTGCTTTTCACTAGAGACATCCTATTAAGACACTTTGTCTTCCTGCTCCTGTGTGAATTATTGCTCTTTAGGTCTGCTGCAACGCCCTCATCCTGGGACTCCAATTTGTCACTTTTATAGGTTGGAGTCATATTTTTTTCCTTAATTCTAGGTTTTCCATATCTTAGTTTATTCTCTCATTTTCTTTGACCTACTTTTTCAAACTTATGTAGACATCTCATTTAGAGCAATAGACACCCCTTTCCCCCATCACTACTAGAAATAGATGTATAATCATTATCAATTGCCTGGTCAATTGATCGGTTGGTTTGTTGATTTGAAAAAAAATGAGTATGTATTGGAGGCAGTATGAAGGCAGCATGGAAGGGGGGCTCTGTAGCTATGTCTTCAGGCATATTTCTTAAACTTTTCATTCTTATTTCCTCATCTGTAAAATGCAGATAATGTCAACATCAACCTCACTGAGTTGTCATGAAGATTAAAGGAAATAACACAGGCAGTCTTATCTAGTACCTGGTGCATAGTAGCAGCTTCATAAGTGGTACATAACACTAAACAGCAATTGTTTTTGTTAGACATTCTTCAGAACCTGAGGACCGACTTAAACACGCTTCAGGATACCAATGCTTGGCAAACCATGAGGGGCAAGTTCCAGGAAGCTAAATCTTTTTTGAATGACGCCCTTTCTAAAATATTTTCAAGTGATGGCCTGGCTGTGGGGTAAGTTGGTGCTTCATGGTGGAGATCTTTGGTCAAAAATAAAGGAAGGGGGAAATACATGTCTCTTGGGGAAGGGTGTAAATTTAAGGTTAAAGGCAGAAAGGCAACAAAACTTGTTCTTCCCACACAGCCCACTTGGTCTGAGACCAGGCCCACCAGAGCTTGAGTAAATTAGAGGCTGGGACACATGACCAGTCTGAGCATCACATGGGTTTCAGCTTCCACATTCTGTAATTTCAGGGTGAGGGTGAAGGTTCTCCTCACTCTCACCTCCACCTGTTTGCTGGTGCCTGGATTTCCTTTTCCAGGGAATAAGAATATAGCTGAGAATAAACTTTCAAATCCCCTCAGAAGAGGGGAAACTGAAATCCACACCACTAGCTCCACAAATAGAATTTTGGAGCCAAAGAGTTGAGTTCAATTTCTGACTCAGGCGATTACTCTTCCTTGGTATCTTGGGAGGAATCACAGCTGCCTCAGTGTGCCATACCATGAAATGGAGACAATCCAACCTCTGAGGATGGCTACAGGAAAGACCAAAGGAGGCAAGGCTAATGAGGCCCAAATGCTCAGCATGATGCTGCATAGAGAGATGCTCAGCAAGTGGCTGTCATAAGGTGTAACAAGGGTCAATTTTGGTTGTTGCACAGGTTGACAATCACTAATGTCCACATCTTGGCTATGAAAGCCCAACCAACTCCTGATGGCCAAGGCCTTCTCCTAAGGATCCCCACCTCTGCGGATGTCGGTTTGACCCTGTGAGTATGCATTAGAAGCTGAGATTTGGGGCAGGCAGTGCAGCATAGCAATGGTTCTCCAAATGAGAACCAGGCACCTTTCCATACTGCTGAGTGGCCTTGGACCTCAGTCTCCCCATCTGTTAAATAAGGGAGCTTTTCCAGCTCTAAAATCCTAACCTTCTAATAAACTTTGGCCATAACCAAGTCTCTTTTAAAAGAACCCTCCATTAAATATGTTTCTGGAATCATAACATTTATCTAATAGTAAAATTTGCAAAAAATAAATAGGTCAAACATTAATAACTCTTTGGCAAAATTTTCTCTAGAATAATTTTGTCTCACAAGATTCTTTTTAAATAGCAGTGACCATTATAGATAAATGCATATAATAGTGTATAGTTTATAATAAAGGGCATATGTGAAAAATAAAATTTTATTTTTTTAATTTATTTTATTTTATTATTATTTTTTTAAATATATTTTATTGATTTTTTACAGAGAAGAAGAGAGAGGGATAGAGAGCTAGAAACATCGATGAGAGAGAAACATCGATCAGCCGCCTCCTGCATGTCCCCACTGGGGATGTGCCCACAACCAAGATACATGCCCTTGACCGGAATCGAACCTGGGACCCTTCAGTCTGCAGGCCGACGCTCTATCCGCCGAGCCACACCGGTTTTGGCTAATTTATTTTTTATTGAACTTATTGGGGTTACATTGGCCAATAAAATTATATAGGTTTCAAGTATACAATTCTACAATACATCATCTGCACATTGCATAGTATGCTCACTATTTGAAGTCCAGTCTCCATTCATCACCATTTATCTCATCTTTATCCTCTTCTGCCTCCCTCCGGCCCCCTTCCCTCTGGTAATCACCATACTGTTATCTGGGTCCATGAATTTTGGGTGGGTTTTTTTGTTTTGTTTTGTTGTTGATTTTTTGCTTAATCCCTTCACCTATTTTACCCAACCCTCCAGCCCCCTTCCCTCTGACAACCAGTCTGTTCTATGAACCTGTTTCTATTTTGTTTATTTTTTTTTCTTTACAGTCCACAAATATATGAAATCACATGGTAGAAAAATATAATCTTAAAATACATTAATTACTTTAAAAGAAATAGATGTGGGAAATTCTTGATAAATTGAGTACACTGTCAACTCATCATTTTAGCTATGAGATCTTAGGATAGTTACTTAACCTCTCTGTATTGATTCTTCCTCATTCTGAAATGGCAATAATAATAGTAATTTCCCCTTATGGTATTGCTGTTATAATTAGATGGATTAATCCTGGTAAAATACCTTCTAAAAGTGCCTAACATAATCTGTGCTCAATAAATGTTACCAATTAGTATTTTTATTTTAATTATTAGTGTGCCTCTATATTCAATTTTCATAGGAACCAAACCTTAGAGACCAGGAGAAGAAGCCCTAATTCAAATATGTTATATCCCATAAAGAATGTGGTCAATGATGACATTATCCATAGATATCCTGGATAATGTCCACACAGGTGGAAGAACTGAGTGGGCAATGTGAAAGGTCTTCTAGACCTCTTCTCACTGTGAATCTTATTGTCCGCAGGCCTCTCACTGGGCAGGCACTCAACCTGAACGCTTCCTTGGACATCATGGCTACCATCAAAATTGAAACTGATCCCGAGAGTGGTGCCTCCAGAGTGGTCTTGACAAATTGCAGCAGCAACCCAGACAGCATCTCATTCGCCTTGTTGGGCAGGTAAGTCCCATCCATCTCAAGAGAGCTGGGCTCTCAGAGGAGCAAAGGATCCTAATTTCAGCCCTCTCCCTATCCCTGGGAGATGGCACAATATGGTGGAAAAGGGTTTAGGCTCTGTAGTCAGACAGGCCTTGGTTCAAATACCAGCTCTGTCACTAACTTATAACTTTGCCATCAACTTAACCTCTCTGAGCCTCAGTTTTCATATCCGTGTGTAAACTGAAGATGACAATAATGCCTACTTATAGGCTGCTGAGCTGACCAAATGATCAGATACAAATGTTTAGCATAGAGCCTGGCACATACTAAGCTCTCAGTAATAATAATATCCAGGCTGATTTTGTGTCTGGAGTGTTGACCTCTCCAACTAGAATCATGAATTTGCTTACTTTACCTTTCTGCTCCAGCAGTTTTGCTTCTTGCTCTTTGAAACTCTGTTGTTAGAGACATGCATATTTAGGATTGCTATATATTCTTGAAGAATTACCCCTTCATTGTTATCTCAATCTTCATCATCATCATCCATTGTATTTACCTTCTTGCCTCTGATTGGGAGGAGAAAGAGGAGTAAATGTCCATCATGGGCTCTAATTTCAGATTGTCTCCAAATTGTTCTCCACCCACTGGAAAATTCTTGAAATGAGATCTTGAGAACTTAATCCTATCCATTTAAATCACTGATCCCTGTTAATCCACAAAATCTACATCTTAAACTGGGTGATTGAAAGAGCAGGTTTGGTCCCTGGAAGAGGGCTGAGGGAGAATGGGTGACCCTGGACGTGGCTGGGACAGGAGAATCGCTCTGGAAATTTGAGGACTGGAGCAGGTTGGCTATGGCAGAGAACAAAGGCCAATCCACCCTACCTCCACAGGGGACCTGAGCACAGGCTGCCTAAAGACCCCCTAAAACCAAACAAGGGCTCCAAGGTCCTATGTTAGTTGGAAAAGCTGGGACGCAAATTCAGAGCTCTGAGCCCTGCTGGACACTGCTTTGCCTGTCGCCCCAGGGAATTCCTCCTGCCCGCTGTGTCCCAGTGTCCAAATCTATAGAGTGGCTTTCCATTCTGCTGCTCCAAATCCTCCCAGGGCTTTCTTTCCTGCTTTGGATGGAATCTCAAACCCTCCCCATGGCCATCTAGGCTCTGACTGACCTGCCCCATCCTCATCTCACTTCACTCTCTCCTTGTTCTCCCCTGGCAAACACACTGGACTTTGCTCTGTGCCTCTTTCCCACCTCCAGACCTATGCAGGGCTGTCCTCACTACCTCTCCCTCCCCCCGTCCATTCTTCGGAGTCTAAAACAGGTTTCCTCCTCTCAAAAGTGCCTACTCCCACCCTTCAGAGTACTTAGTATAAGTTGTCATCATACATTTAATTGTATGTTTACTTCATTCATTCTTTCAGCTACAATATATTGAGCACCTACTAGGTGCCAGAAAGGCAGTGTTCTGAGCTCTGGAGAACTTATTGATGAGAACAGACAAGGACCCTGCTCTTGTGGTGCTTTTTATCCTGAGGGAAAGGCAGATAGGCGAGCATTCAGCCCCTTAATAAAGAACTCTCAAGAAAGATGTCAGATGGCATAAGCCCTGGGCAGAGCAACATACTTATCAGGGAACCATAATCCAAAGCCCCCCCTTAAGGGAGTAGTCAGAGGGGGCTGCCCTGAGGAGGTGACAGCTACTCTGAGAGTTGAAGGTGGGAAGGAGCCAGCCTTAGCAAGACAGTGTTTAATGTTTGGGTGCCAGGTTAAGAGCTGTTTGCACTTTGCTCATCCTATGTCCCAACCCAGCTTGGTCCTTGGACATTGCTGCTGCACTATAATGTTTGTTGAATGAAGGGGGTTGTGATGAGATTCTCATGAGGCATTGAGATGAGTCACTGGTCAGACATCCTATATAAAAAAAAGGGTGATATGCAAATAGACCAAAAGGCAGAACAACCAAACAACCAATCAAAGCATAATATGCTAATAGTATGCTAAAACTGCTCAACGCTCGCTATGATTTGCACTGACCACCAGGGGGCAGATGCTCCAACCGGCATGCTCCCCTAGCTTGCTGCTGGGGTCTGGCCAATTGGGATTGAATGAGACAGGTTGGACATGCTCTGGAGCACTCCCGTGGCTCCTCCCCAGCTGGCCAACCTCCTGCATCCCTACCCGGCCCCAGGTGTGCACTGGTAGAGTCCCTTGGCCTGGCTTGTGCCCTCTTGCAATCAGGACTCACCAGGGATGTTGGAGAGCTGGTTTCAGCCAGATCCTGCAGGCCACTCCCCTTGAGAAGACACCAGACATAGGGCTCATGGTTGGTAAGCACTGCTGCGGCAGCATGAGCCTCTCCCGATAGGGACTGACTGGGTGCGAGCCTGCAGCAGGCACAGTGGGGCGAGGGTGAGTGGGAGTGACAGGTGGGAGCTGCAGGCAGCGATGGACTCTGGGTTTTAGCCTAATCCCTGCAGGCCACCCAGAGGGACCCCATCTGTGCACAAATTCATGCACCGGGCCTCTAGTGAGATTATGAGTGAGGAATCCTCTGGATAGAGGGAGGCTGTCTCTGTGCTTAGAAATGCACCTCAGTGTCCCTGGGGTTTGATTGCCTGCCTTCCAGGTGCTCTGCCATCTCCCATCCTCTCCCCACTGCTCGCTGCTTGTTTAATTAGTTCTCTCTCTTTTCCAGACACAGCACACTGGTCAACAGTCTCACAGACACTTTAAGCAACCTCCTGAGCAAAACTGTAAGCTTCGTGATACAGAACCAGGTGAGTCTTGCACTCTTGGGGGGCAGGGCACGTTTACAGACCTGGCTGTGCTCTCTGGGCCCCCTTCCTTCTGAGGCGCAAGCTTCACAGGGCTGTCAGCTGGATCCTGCCCTTCTTTACTCAGCCTTGGGAGCAGAGGCCTAACATCAGCTGAAATTCCTGGGTCCCAAACTTGAGCTATCTGTCACATCCATGTACGAATAATGTGTGTTTAGCTAATGTGTTCTTTTAACCGACCCAACTCCACTTACTTAGACTTATTTAAATACACTTATTTTTAAAAGAAAACTTCACATTCCTGCCACTCACAGAAATTAATATCACTTATAATATCATTAATTTAAAAAATAAACACAGACCTATAATAAAATAGGTATTTCATTTGCACATCATGCAAAACCATATGTACAATGTGCAGGATTCCTGTGCCTCATACAAAACTGTATGTAGCATGTGCCCAAAGTTCCAGAGACTCTGAGTTAGTTATTCTGCAAAGGGCCTAGGAATCTTGGTCGATGAAAGGCAAATCTCGGGGCTAGAGCCTTGCCACTCACTGTGCGGCCCTCCAGCCGCATTACAGGCCTCGCTAGAAGTCAGGCCCCACCCCAGGCCTGCGGAATTGGAATTTTCATTTTAATCCCAGGGACTGCACACAAAATAATGAGAAGCAATGCTGTAGGGTTCCCAGGGCCTCATTTGACTCTAAAATTCCAGGGTTCCAAAGTTCAAGGTTTCTAAGATTATAGGGGTCTGGGATGTGAACACTCTATATTCTTAAGGCTCTGGGATTGAAGGTGGTAGGTGATAAGATCCTAGCATCCTATGGTGCCCTGATTTTGGACTTCTCGCTTTCCAGTGTCCTAGAATCCTGGGGGTTCTAAGATTCCATCTGAAGAGCCTCTCCGTGGGTGGCCAGCAGTTTGTCCCCAGTTGATAATGAATCTGTCCTTTTATCTCCTTCCCCACCTCATCTTCCTCCCTCTCTCCCCCTCAGATATGCTCAGTGGTGAGCATCTTCGTCCCCACCCTGGATCCGAAGTTTGTTCAGAATATCATAAGTAAGTCACACCCTGGGGAAGCAGAAGAGTTCCCAGGGCAGGCCTACAGCTCTGAGCCTCCCGCCTGCCCCCGCAAGGCAGGTGTGGTCAAGGGACCCGGGAGAAGCAGAAGGACCCACTCCTAAGTAGGTTGGGAGAGTGTGGCTGGAGAGGTCCTTGCAGAATGGAAGGAGTTCTGAGGGCCTCTGAGATCTCTCTACTATCATCCCTTGGAAAACCCCCAGATGCTGCCTGGCAGAATGATGTGAGGAAGAGCATGGGCCAGATCTGAGTTCAAGTCCTGGCTATGCTACTTAGCAATTGTGGGGCCTTGGTCAAGTGGCTCTGCCTCTCTCAGCCTCTGTTTCTCCTGGGAAAACACGATTGTAAACATTGTGGGGTTGGTGAGTGGATTAAAAGAAAAAGCATGAAGAGCCCAATGTTCAGCAGACACTGCTTATCAACACGTCCCCTTCTCTTTCCCTTCTTAAGAGGAGATGGGGTTTCTCCTCTAGCCACTGGGGGCTTTCTTTAGCTTTTGGATCTCCAGGTATGCCTGGGGTTGCTGGGGATACTGGAGCAGTAGGAATGGATCAAGTGAATGTGTCAGGGTTCTGGAGGTGGCCCTCTCATGAAATAGCTACAGGTCCAGTTCTTTGGGCAATCCCTCAGTGCTCTGCATACACCATCTCATTAGATCCTCACAACGGCCCTGTGGGAATGGTACTGTCATTGTACTCATTTTACAGATAAACAAACTGAGGCTCAGAGAGGTGGAGTGACATGCTTGAGGTCCTATCACTGTCAGGCTGATCCACAGAAGAGTGGAAGCCATTGGGGTCTGTTTCTATTTGGTGGAGAATGAGGCACCCTATTGATTTTATTCCTCCAGATAATAATGAGCCGGGAACCGAAGTGCCAATCATTGCCTGAAGCGGGCCGATGAGGAGGACTGCTGTGATGCTCCCACTGGTGAGGGGTCAGGCTCTGTGGCCCATACTAAGGGAGGATGGGGCTCCTCCTTAAGGGGACAATGGTGAAGCCAAAGCAAGGATTGGGTTCCCTTATTTCTCTTGCAGCAAACTGAATCTTGATCTTACTGATCTTGGTCTTAAACTGAGCCTTGACCCTAGTCCCATGCTGAGCCATGATCCTGGTCATTCTCTACATCCCAGCCTTAATCACATACCTCAACTGAGCCTGGATCCTAGTCACATGCTGAGCTTTGGCCCCAGTTAATAAGCCCTAAAATTAGTCACAGATTGAGCACTGACCCTGACCTCAGACTGATCCATGATCTTGATTATATACAGAGCCCTGAACCCTGACTCTAGTCCTGGGTTCTGATCAGTCTCTTTACACCTACCACTGTTCCCAAGGTGAGAGGAGGGCAGAGTGAGGGGATAAGAATGCCAGAGAAAGACCCCAAACCACAGGTACCAGTCCCCTCTCCAAGGCCTTAGGCCTTGCAAGGTATTGTGGGAAAGAGCTTGGGCAATAGAATGTGGGGAATACAGGTGCCAGTGAGGGTCCTTTTGCTGTCAATGGCCTAACTCCTTGTGGTTTCATTCCACAGTTGCTTGACTGTGTTTCCTTGCACTATCTCCCCGTGGGAAAATGCTGCCACCATCCAACTGGACTGAAAGCCTGAGACCAGAAAGAACCTTCTCAGCTACTCCTTGCCTTCATAGTTGAGACAGCAGTCTATGTTCATCACCTTCTCTTACAGCAATAAAGGCCCCTTCTGCATCCTCCTGTGTGACATGTTGCATTCCTTCCATTTGGGATTTGGGCAGGGAGGTGCATCTAGGGCAACAGAGATCTGGATCAACAACTGGAAGGGCCCTAGTTGGTTTGGCTCAGTGGATAGAGTGTTGGCTTGGGGACTGAAGGGTCTCAGGTTTGATTCCGGTTAAGGGCACATGCCCGGGTAGTGGGCTCAATCCCCAGTGGGGGGACATTCAGGAGGTAGCCGATCAATGATTCTCTCTCATCATTGATGCTTTAGTCTGTCTCTCTCACTATCTTCTCCTTCCTCTCTGAAATCAATAAAAATATGTTAAAAAAAAAAAAAAGAACTGGAAGGGACATCTGTGACTATCCAGCCCAACTTCTTGTTTTACAAATGAGGAAGAAACTGACCTAAAGTCACGTAACCAGTCTGTGGCAGTGGTGGAACACTTGCTTCTTCTATTCACATTCAGTGGGTACATAGGGAGCACTTACTGTGGACTAGGTAGGCAGTGGAAATAGAACAGTCACATTCTGAGGGACAAACTCTCTTGGTGCTTTTCTTCATTCCTGGCCAGGGACTCTGAGAAGACTTGTGGAGCATCACGAGACACCTGGTCTGACTGGACCTGGGAACTCAGAGGCCTGGACCACGTGCCGGCCTGCCCATCCATGTCTTTGGAAGGACAAGGGCTCCACTGGAGCTGAGCTCTCTTCAGGCAGTGCCTGAGAGCGCCCAAGGTCTCCAGGACCCAGAGCTCAACCATCTCTCCTGTTGCCACCCTCGAGAGCTATGCACCCACTTGGCAAGCTGCACAAAAGCCCTGCCTGCCTAGTGAGCCCAGGGCTCCAGTGGTGTTCCATTGTCCCAAGGAGACCAGCTCCTGTCTCCACCCAAGGCCCTTCCATTCACGCCCCAGAACTCAGCTGTCCCCAGGCTGCACCTGGCCATGGTTGAGACAGTGTCACTCCGTATGCTAAGACCACAACTATCATGGAGGGCTGCCTTTGCTGGTACAGGGGACCTCATTAATTCCTCACCACACCCTTATACCGAAACACCATTCTTGTCTCCATTTGACTGGGCAGGAACCAATTTGAGTCAGTGGCAAGCCTTTGTCCACACTATTCCATCTACCTGGGCACCTTTCCTTCTCCAGCTCCAGCTGGCTAAATTCTCCTCAGCTGCAAGATTCTGCCCAGGTAAGTGGGGGCCTCTCATCAATGCTTCCTAAAAAAGACACTGTGCTTCCCATCTTACAGGTCTCACCACGTTCCCTGGTCGTTACTGTCCAATTCAGAGAGGGTGTTCAGGACACGTTAGTTCTCATTGCCATGGTTCTCATCATCTTATTCAATTCATCTGTATATCCCATGAGCCTGTGATATCCTAGAGGGCAGGTATCTTCCTCTGCACAGCAGCCTCAGAGCCCAGGGAAGAACCAGATCCAGTACAGGTGCTACCTATGTGGAGTGAATGGATGGGTGAAGCTTTTCTTGACAGTAACAACATTTTCAGAACAGCTGGGTGGGTGGGTGAATAGGAACATTCTAGCACCCCAGGATTGAGGGTGTATAGAAAACTAATCATTATTTTCTATTAACTAGGGCCAGATACTTGGCATTTGAGATAGACAGATGGGCCAAATGCAAGGCTTCTAGATTAGTAAAGCTAGGGCATAAAGTAGGTACGGCCAAGGCCATTCAGGCCCACCAGAGACTGATGGGGCCAATGAAGGAGAAAGGGGCAAGGTGAAGAAATGAGGAAGCATTCCCCCATTGTGAGCCTGGCACTTCCCAGACTAGCTCCTCCCTTACTCAACCCAACCTCAACGAGGGTTGAGGGCTTCTTGGAGGTGGTGGCACCCCATGAAGGAGGCTTCGGGGAAGAGGAGGACCCTGAGGGGTTGAGGGGACATCTGCCGTAGGGAATATATGGGAAGAAAGAAGGCAAAACCTGAGTGGACCCCGAGTCATCTAGGAACCAGAGCACCAAACTCTCATGCAGGCTCTTTTGAATGCTTCATGCGGTTATATAAATGCTAGATCTTCCCAATGTTTGCACAATCCTTCTGGATGATCTCAAGATCAGATTTATGAACTCTATGCTTTGGAACATTTTATGACCTCAGGAACACATCACAAAATTATTTACCAAACCAATTCTTTCTATTTATACGATGAGAATGTGTATACATTTCATCAAATATTTGCAAGAAAATCAACACTTATTTTAAACATTTGCTCCTTGAATGAGGGTAGAATAAACGTCATCACACTAGAAACGCCACAGGTCCATGTTAGAGAAGGCAGTTGTTACATCAACTCAGTAGTCTGTTTTTTGTTTGTTTGTTTGTTAATCCTCACTGGAGGAGATTTTTCCATTGATTTTTTTAGAGCAGTGGAAGGGAGGGGGAGAGACAAGGAGACACATAATGTGAACTGTGAAGTTTGGGAGACTGTGATTGGTTGCCTCCCAAATGGGTCCCGAGAATGGGCCCTGACCAGGGCTGGGATCAAGCTTGCAACAGAGGTATGTGCCCTTGATTGGAATTGACCTGGCCACCGGCCAACACTGAGCCAAACTGGCTAGGGCTCAACAGTCTATTTCTGAACACTTTTTTAAAAATTTGGAAATACTGTGTTTTATAGCTGGTGAATCACAATAATGCAAACAACCGAAACTGGGAGAAAACATTGAAAAGGGATACTGAAATTTGACAAAAGTTTGTTTGTGGGGTGATGCATTTCTATGTTAATGTTTAAGCAAGGAAGAAAAAATGCATTTTTTAAAAATTGAAAGATGGTTAAATATCTAGTTACGCCAGGCTCTGCCCTAGGCAGTTTAGGAAGGACTGAAGCAGTACCTGTCCAATCCAGTGCAGCAGGGGTTGGGGGAGAGGAAGCAGGACCTGCACGTGTCACAGAAGCCCACAGCTTCCTATAGGGCAGTGGTCGGAAAACTGCAGCTCGTGACCCACATGAGGCTCTTTAGCTCGTGACCCACATGAGGCTCTTTGGCCCTTTGAGTGTGACTCCTCCACAAAATACCATATGAGGGCGCACATTATATGGAAACTTCGTGGCCCATGCGCAGAAGTCGGTTTTCGGCTCTCAAAAGAAATTTCAGTTGTACTGTTGATATTTGGCTCTGTTGACTAATGAATTTGCCAACCACTGCTATAGGAAGAAACACACACAAAAAATGCTAAGAAAAATACTCAGAGGAGAGCTTCTGACCCAGGCTGAAGGTAAGGGGCAGTCAGGGAAGGCTTCCTGGAGAAGGTGCCAATTGAGCTGAAATTGAAAGGATGACAAGGAGAGAAGGGAGGGGAGGGCATTGCAAGCAGAAGCAGCGAGGCCTCCCCTTTGGTTCCAGAAGAAGGAACAAAGCACTCCTCTGGTTGCTATCCAAGGCTGGTGGGCAAAGCCAACATTTGTCCCTTCGGTCCTGCCATCGCTTGCCTTCCCACCTGATCCTCTGCCTGCAGTCGTGGCTACTAATGGGAGCCACTGACAACAGTGCCTATGGATTTGGATATTATAATGCTATGGAAACTTCCGGATAATGTTACCACATGACCCAGCCATTGATTTTGTCCAAAGAAGTTGAAAATATCTACACAAAAAGCCTGCACACAGATGTTTGTGGCAGATTTACTCATAATTGTCAAAACTCGGAGCAGCCAAGATGCCCTTATTAAGTGTACAGATACCTAAACTGTGCAGGCAATGGCATATTATTCAGCACTAAAAGGAAATGAGCTATCACGTCATGAGCTGACGGAGAGGAACCTTGAATGCATCTTACTGCCCAGCTGTAGAGGCTCAGTGGTTTTGAGTTTCAATCTATGAACCAGAAGGTCACAGTTCGATTCCCCGTCAGGGCACTTGCCTCAGCTGTGGGCTCCATCCAATCAATGGTTCTCTCTCATCATTGATGTTTCTATCTCCCCCTCTTCCTTCCTCTCTGAAATCAATAGAAATATATATATATATATATTTAAATGCATATTACTAAGTAAAAGAAGCCAATGTAAAAAGGCTTCATACTATATGATTCCAACTACGTGACATTCTGGAAAAAGCAAAACCATGAGACAGTGAAAAAATTGGTGGTTGCAGGGATGAGGAGTGAGGAATGAGGGAGGGGTGAGTAAGCAGAACACAGTAAAACTACTCTCTATGATACTCCAATGGCAGATATATGTCGTTATACATTTGTACAACACTTAGAGTGAAACATAATGTGAACTACGAAGTTTGGGAGACTGTGATGTGTTGTTATAGGTTCATCAATGTTAACAAATGTCCCACTGGACAGGTATTTTTCACCTTGACTCTTAGTTTCCTCATCTGGAAAGTAAGGACTAATGATAATTTTTATATCACAGGGATGCTTTGAGGATTCCAATGCCTTTCCAAAAAAAGTAGGTAATGTGACTATTATTATAGATGGAAAAACTGATGCCCAGAAAGGACATGGGAGCTGTCTAGTGTCAAACAGCAAAGAATAAGCAGAGCCAGGCTAGAATGCAAGGCTTCCTGACCTGAGGCCAGGGCACCCTCTCCCCCGCCTCCACTCATAGCAGACTGAGTGGCTTCCTCTGTCACTGTCCTGGGTCTACCTCACTCATGGTACAGGTGAAGACAAAACCAGTTCAAAGCAGGACGTGGAGAAATGAGAGACAAGAATACAGTCTCCGGGCACTCTCAGAGTTCTGCATGTTCTCCACCTCTGCATTTGGTAACATTCATGATGTATAATTTGAAATATAAGTGAGTCCCTACATCCTTAATCCTTGGGGCCTCCTATGGAGAATGTTTGCTTGGAGTTGTTGGATGGACGTGGTGAGATGGAGGGCTTCTCATTAGTTTCCCAGCTGTCTGTCGCTAGGTGCCATATCTCCTCAGCAATGGGGTCACTCACCATATATGAAGTCTGCCCTATTGCAGAGCCCATCGGGAATCAACTGGTGGGGACCCAGAGCCTCTCTATAGCGCACTGGTAAAATCCAAGTGAGCACAATGCAATGACCCTCTCCAATCTGCTTTTTTATCAGACACAAATCAGATGGAAGCTTTTCATAGTGTTACCACTTACAAATTGGGACTGCTTCTAGCACAGAACATGAAAAATAATGGCTTAAATAATAATGAGAATTCCAGAAGTAGGCTGTTACACTGGCATGGGGGATCCTGCCAGCTCTTCCCTCTGCTACCCCTGGATTGTGGGTTTCAATCTTCATGTTAATAAAATAGCTACTGAGCTCCAACCATCATGTCTGACATCCAATTAGGAAAAAGCAGGAGAGGAAAATGAACGCTGGTCAGCCCACGTTAAAGAACATTCTTAGAAGCTCCAGCCTACAGCTTCTGTGTATAGCTCACTGACCACCCCTGGTTGCAAAGAAGACTGGGAAAGGAAGCTTCTTTGTTAGGCCCATTTCTGCTCTCAAAAATAAAACAGTTCTGTAAAGAAAGAGAGAAGAATGGGCAAGTGCCCTTCCCTCTCCAAGCTTCTATTTCCTGCTCTTTAAAATATGTGTACCAACATCTGTCTCATAAGAGAGTACTGTTGCAAAGACTTAGTGTAGACCCCCTCTTTGGATGTCCAAAAATGCCCCTTGGCCTCCCTCTCCTCTTTCAGGATTTGTTAGTCTGTGATTATTCCAAAGGCACTAACAGAACCAGGGAGGATAAAGAGAAGCATTAATTTGCAAGTACACATTAATTTCCATATAGTAGCACTGGGTTAAGCAACTTTCAACATGCTTGTTGAATCCTTACAGTAACTTTATTCATTGAGGTACACAACATTATACACAACTTAAAGGCAGGAAAGCTGGATTGTAGCCACTAAATATGTGTGGCCTCAGGAAAAGCATAACCCTGCTCTGAGCCTCAGTTTCCCATTTGCAAAATGGAATTGCAATGGGTAGGAACAAGTACAAATGAATCCCTTGATTTTCCCCTATCTCAAACCCTTTCACCCCCATAGATAATCTCTCAGTGTGGCCCTGAAACTAACTCTACTTACCTGGGATCCCCACAGATACTGTCCCAAGATGCTGACGGTACCAGGCCTCCTTCTCATCCTTTATGGGCTACTCAATACTTGAATATTTGAACTACTTGTGTGTCTGTTATAGTGCATATTTTAATTTTTTAGATTTCAGTCTAATTCTCTTTTTATTTTAGCACTAGAGACCCAGTGCACAGGATTTGTGCACTGGTGTGGGTGTGGCCTGTGGGGATCAGCTTGCTGTGGGAGCATGGCTCATCCTGGTTAGCTGAGCAGCTGTGGACCCACCCTCTGAGCAGCTGCTCCCTGGTCCAGCATCTTCTTTGGAGTCGGAACACTTGTCCCTCCAGGGGACCCAGGCGGGCCAGGCCCAGGGACAATAGCACTGAGAGGCGGCAGAATAGGTCTCAGTCCTGCCATAACCACAAACCCGCCTCCCAGCTGCCAGGGTCAGCTCTGTCTGTGGGTGTCTGAAGCAGGTGACAGGGAACAAGGAGGAGGAGCCTGGGACGAGGAGGTGACAATTGCAGCCCAGGTTTCTGTCCATTGGCCCGGGGATCGCAGCTAAAGCAGCTGCTCATCCTAGTCAGCCGAGAAGTGCTTCCACTATGGTAGCGCATTGACTACGAGGGAGCCTGCATTGAGCATCTGTCCCCTGGTGGTCAGTGGGTGTCATAGCAGCTGGTTGACCAGTCATTCTGGTTGTTCTGCCATTCAGTCACTGGGCTTTTATTATATAGGATGTCATGTTATTTTTTATTGAATGTTAGGCATTATGATGAAGAGGTTCTGGAGGCTCTGGTCAGGTAGCTCGGTTCTTTGTTTATTTTTTAATATATTTTTTACTTATTTCATAGAGGAAGAGAGATATAGAAACATCGATGATGAAAGGGAATCGTTGATTGGCTGCCTGGAGGCCACATACTGAGGATCAAGCCCTCAACTGGGGCAGGAATCAAACCGTGACCTCCTTGTTCATAGGTTGACATTCAATCACTGAACCACATATCTGGCAGCTCAGTTGTTTAGAACATTGTCCTGATACATCAAGGTTGTGGGTTTGATCCCCAGTCAGGGGACATATAAGAATTAACCAATGAATGCATAAATGGGTAGAACAACAAATTGATGCTTCTTTCTCTTTTCCTCCCATCCTTTCTCCCTCCCTCCCTCTTTCTCTCCAAAAATCAATCAATTAAAAAATTGTAGAAGCTCTGAATGATGTTATCTTGTTCCAGAGAGAAAGGAAGATAGCAGAAAAATAGAGTATAAGTGGATGGCTTTGAACCTGCTAAGGCTTCGATTTATATTTTATTAGATTGGACATATTTTGGTCTCTCTCTTATTCCTCAGGGAAGAGGGAAGCCTTTTTATTTCTAAGGCATTGCCTTCTCTCCTATAACATGGTCTTCACCAAAAGCCTAGTATCTACCAAATTCTCTCTATCTCCTTGGAGCTTCAACCAGTGTTTCTTCAGCACCACACAGTGTAGTAGCTGAAATCTCTGCTTGGCTTTTTAACTGTTGTTTTCTGCTAGATGTCTTAGAGCCTAATGATTCTGATACCAAATACAATGTGTGTGGATTTTCCCCACCAAGCAACTCTCTGACACCATCTGGGTATCCTACAATTCGACACTATGTATCTGGAGATAGCCCCAGACCCCATAGGTTAAGGGCTCAGTTCTACAAGACTGACCTCAACTTCAGATGCCAATCACAGGTCCTGGTTGTTATCTATGCTTCTATAAATCAGAGTTCCAATGACCCCCTTGGGTTCAACTAATTCACTAAAACAGCTCACATTTTAAAAACATTTTACTTAACTAGATTACCAGTATATATATTGTAAAAGGATATTACTCAGGAACAGTCAGATGGAAGAGATTCATAGGGCAAGGTATGTGGGAAGGAGTGGAGGCCTTCCATGTTTTCTCTGGTGACCACTCTCCCTGAAACTCCATGTGTGCCCCAACCTGGAAGCTCTCTGAACTTCCTCCTCTTGTATTCTTATGGAGGCTTCATTATGTAGGCATGATTGATTAAGTCATTGGCCTTGGTGATCAATTTAAATCTTCAGGCCCTCTTCTCTCCCCAAAGGAAGGGGATGAGGTGGGGAGGGGATATGGGATTGAAAGATCCAACCCTCTAATCACCAGGTGATTGGAATGCTAAATCAAATGATGTACTTTACAAGGAATTGGTGAGTAGGTCCTGGGCTTGAGTCGCCCCTGAAACTGTTAGGTCCTCTAAGAAAGGATTGGTCCCTACCAACATCTATTTGTTAGTCTCAGGTCCCTGAAGGGGCCATTTGCCTTGTCATTTGGATGAATCCCAAAAAGTCCTATCAATCTGTGCATCCATGTTCTTGACCCATGGGGTGGTGTGTGTGTGTGTGTGTGTGTGTGTGTGTGTGTGTGTGTGTGATGAGGGGTTAAGATCCTGAGGACCAATCCTAACCCCAAAGCATTGCAAACTAGATACAGTCTCCATGTACTCCAAGCTAGCCTGTATCCCTCAGCCTTAGGAACATGTCCATGATGCTGAGCCTACTCTTCTCCACCAACTCAGGAAAATAAGTCATTTGAATCACTGAAAGTGAATCATCATAATCATAAACCTCACCGGCATCATGGTAACTATTTATGGCACACTTCCAATGTACAAGATGCTGTGCTCAGCGCTTATGACGAGGCTGGGAGGAAGGTATGAGTATGTATCACCCACATTTTCCAGATGAGGACACTGAGATTCTAAGAGTCTGTGTTGTCCAAGTTGCACAGCAAGTAGGTATCAGAGGTGGGATTCTCTCCCAAGCCTGTCTGTCTCTGAAGCCAGTGCACATCACCACCAACGCCTCCTTGTACAAAGAGGATATGTCTTGCAGTGTCACATGGTGAAGCAGCTTGCGCTAAATTCCATAACCCTACACTTGGAGATGTTGGGGGCTCAGAAACAGTTTCATAATTATGTTGCCTCTCCTAGAAGCAGTGAGCAGCCCTACTGGGAAGGCTGTAACCCTGTAGGAAAAGCTGAATGTCCAGCTCTCTTGAACATAAATATGGGTTCTATGGCCTTGGACAGGTTACTTCATCTCTTGGACCCTCTGTTTCTTGCTCTATCCTATGAGAAAACTTATGTTTCCTCTCTTTTACTGGCTCCATCTGTAAAATGGGTCCACAGGAGTTTTATGGCTGCCCTGTACCCAAGCTCCAAGGAGACCCTCTCAGAGAATAACCCCACAACCTACCCTCTCTATCCTGCTCTCCCACAGGTGCCTGACCCAAGATAGTGAAAGTTTCCAGCCTCTTTATTTTCTTCTGTGGGCTGTTTGCCTCATTCACTGCTCAACTGCCCTTTCCCCAGGTTCCCAGAGATGAGATTGTCCTGCCTTGGGTCATGCCTGGCCTTGTCAGACCCATAGGTCTCTCTTAGAAGCCAGACCAGGACCCAATGCTAGTTAAGTTCTAATTAGCATAGTGCCTGGGACACAGTTAACACCACTAATCATTAGTTATTTTGATTATCACTACATTATTCTATTTAATCTTACCCCAAGACTCCCCTCTTTCCTGTCTTTTTTGCCCTGCTTTATCTACTAAGACCCAATCTAAGAACCTTCCCTACCTGGATTGGTCTCTGCCTACTTCTCCCACACTCACTCACTCCCATTCTACTACAGCAGCCTCTCAACACATCCCAGAACCTGTGCACATGCTGTTCCCTCTGCCGAAAACTCTCTTCCCCTACCAACAGGGCTCCCTCTCTTCCTTCAGGTCTCTGCTAAGATGTCATATTTGCAAAAAAGATCTTTGACCTACCTAAATATAAGCACCCTCACCAAGTACTCTCAATTCCTCACTCTACCCTTTATTCCCCCCTCAGAGACAGAAATAGCGTTCATCAGAATGTGCAGTGGTCACAATACTGAAATTTCTTTCTTTGCTCCTTGGAAAATAGCTTCTGCCTCAGAGAATCTCCAAGTGGCTCTCCACATCACCCTAACCATATCAGTTTCACCCCCAGGACTCCAGCCTCCTCACCAACCAAAATCTAAAGATGAACACCTGGGAACCCCAGGACCAGGCTACAGGGATAAGGTTGACATCCTTTTTGATTGGCTGCTAAAGATTTTGACATCAGCCCCTTCATAGACTTACCTGCACCTAACTCCTGCATCTCTCTGTATTCACTGCCTTATCATCTCTCTTCCTTCGGGCCTACTAGACTGCCAGCTCCTTGAGGGCAAAGAGTTCTGCCTGACTTCACCCAGCCCTTGTTGTGGCTCTGGCCCATAATAGGCCCCTATAAACATTTGCTAAATGACTGTGGCTCGCACTTGTCCGAGTGCCAAGCAGGCCTGAAAGACTAGATAAATAAAAAGTAAATGCCATATGTGGGACATGGTCAGAAGTCAAGGTTGTGTCTGGGAATTTGGGCATCTAAGTGTCTAATAGGGTTTGGGGGATTATGTTTCTCAACTCTGATCCGAGGCACAGACTTTCTCTCCAACCTGGAGATGTCTGACTTATAAGAATCAATAAAGAACTTCTTCAGCAAAGCAAAAAACTTCATGAAGTTTGATGCCAATTCACCAACAGGAACAACCAAGTTATGTGAGTGCTCTCTGATCACCATGCCCCGGGCCCAGCCTGTCCTGCTTTGTTGGTTTGTTAGAGCTCGCCCACATTTCCTGACTCTGCAGTGGCCCTTCCCTCAGCTAACAGTCCTTTCAGCTCCGGTGGCCTGAGATCCATGGGTTGGGAGACATTCCCATTGCGGGTGGAGGCAGGTGCTGAGGAGGCACTGAAGACAGGGATTTAGTCCCTTTACCTGGGAAGATGGCTGCTCATCAGGTGTGCAAATCTACCAGTCTCTGAGACTCAACTTCTGCCCTATTAAGTAGGGAATTATAGTCTTTATCCCCATTGGACTGTTGTGAATAATAAAGAAAGTGATATATGTAAAGTGCTTACACAGCTCCCTCTCCTCAGTATGCCACCAATCAGCAGTAAAAAGAACAACCTCAATAATAATAATGTGGTAATTATAATAATCAATGCTAGCTGACAACCAGAATATAGAAAATGCATCCAAACTCAATAGCTGATTCCCACTCTCACCCTTACCTCAACCTATTTCTTCTCTAGCCCAGATCATCTTAACTAATGACAACTCCACCCATCCATTTGCTTGGGCCAAAAATCTTGATATTGTCCTTGGCTCCTTTTTTCTTCTCACACCACATCCAGCCTTTTGGCAAACACTGTGTGTCAACACCCAGCCACCATCATTTCCCCTTTTACTTACTGTTCCAGATCCCTCTGCTTCTAACTCAAACCCACTCCTCTTCCATTCTGTTCCACCAAGATCCCAAATAATCTTTCTAATTAGTACAGATTCTGTAACTCTCTGGCTCAAACCCTCTATTTGCTCTCAGGACCAAACCCAAAGTCCTTACTGTTCGCCCACAAGGTTCCATGTGATCGAGCCCTAATCTCCCTCCCTCATCTCTTCTCCTATATTTTCCTTCACTCACTGCCCTCTCCCCCTCCAGCCACACTTGTTCTGTTCCTCAAACATGCCAGCCACGTACCAGCCCCAGGGCCTTTGCACTTACTTTGTCTTCTGCCTGGCCTTTCTTTCCCTGGCTAGCTTCATAACCTGTACCCTCTATGACTGTCCAAATGTCCTCCCCTATGAGAAGCCTTCCCCAACTATCCTGTCTAAAATTCCACTCTTCTCAATGTGAATTTCACCTGATCTTTCAAGACCTTTTCTTCACAGAACCTATAACCTGACACATTTTATATGCATTAATTTATTGGATTTATCATTTTACCCATATACACTCTTCCCAAGCATGTGCTATCTACGGCTTTAAATCTTTTATTTATTATTTATTTACTCATTTATTCCAGTGTGCTTGATGCTAACCAAAGGACTAGACATGATCACTCCAGATGCATGGAGGCAAGAGTTTCGTTTTGCTCAGAGCTGTATTCCCAGTTCTTAGTACATAGGAGCTGTGTAATAAAGTGCATGATTAATGCATAAGTAACCATCTTTGCATCCATTTAGCTTGTGCGCTGCAGGAATCCCGCCTTTGCACAAAGTGGAGATCACCTGCAGCTAGGGCAAAACCTTCCCCTGTTTCGCTGTTTCTTCACCCAGGGTACAGATGAAAGATCCTTGAATCTTCAACATCACCCTTGAGAATTCCCCTGAAAAAGAGAGCAGAGTTAAAGGTACCGCTGGAATTTTCTGTGTTTGTGAAGTAAGTAACAGCTGCAAGCTTTACGCACAGCTCTATCCACTTTTGCACAGGTGCACGAGATGAGGGAAGCAGCCATAATTTAAGGCATCCAGCACAATTTCATCAAGACTCACTGTGTGGCTGGAGCAGGGCTCACCCTCTGTGGGCCCGGGTTTCCCTGCGTGAATGTAGAATCAGCAGTTTGCAGAATACTTCAGTGCTTCCCATCTGGGGCCCCTCTAGGGAAAGCAGGGAGATTCAGGATGTTTTCTTTCCCTGCTTCATCCAGAACTCCACTTTCATTTTGGGGGGACTTAATGAGTCCACTCAGGTCTTAAAGAATATAACTTAAGACAAGAACACAGAATCTGCTCTAGACCCCAACACTCTAATGGCACCATTGTCTAGAGATGCCTAGAGATACCTAGATGTTGCCACAGATAGGTTTTGTCTGGTCTGCACGATGGGTTTTCAGAGAGGACAGGCATTCTTAGCTCACCATAGCCTTCCCCTCTGCCCATGAAACTAGCCCCTGGTCTACTGCATTCATTTCCATTTCAAGCCTGGCCTCAAAGCAGTGGAGTTTGAGACTTCTAGAAGAGTACTTTCCAAGGCCACAGTTTCTCAGGTTTGATAAGCAGCCAGGTGTCCCATGAGCCAGAGGTAGTAGATGTCAAACATATACCCTGAAGGCAGACCTATCTGGCTTAGCCACTGGCTGGATGCCTGACCTGGGAAAGACCATTCCCATTCTCTAATTGTGAATCACCTCTTTTGAAAAGGGAGGAAATTATCTTAACAGGGTAATTTTGAGGGTCTTATGCAAACAGGGGAATCTTCGTTCTAGAAGTAATTGGCTGTTTGGTAAGCTCAAAGGTTCTCACCCACCAGCCTTAACTCTTCCTTCCCGATGTTGAATCCCCTTGAATTTTGCGTGCAGGCAGAAACACAAATCAAGCTTTATTTGGAGCATACAGAAGATGGCAGATACCAACTTACCTTTAGAAATTGTAGGCTCCTACCTGACACTGTACAAAGCCAATCTGAAAGCTTGTGAGTTCTCAGTCTCACTCTGTGGAATCAGCTGGTTATGATGAAGCCCACAATGAGGCTTCACCTGAAAGATATTACCCACCAAACATACCTTCAAAACTACCCTTTTGTGTACACATGGGTGTGTACTTTATGTTAGAACTTTATATTCATTTAAAATTTTGCTTATTATAAAGAGAATAACTTCATGACATGAAAAGACATTCACTGAATAGCACTGAGGACAAAGAAAGCAGGATCACTTGAGAATTGGTTGACATTTAGGTTATTTCTGAACTTTTTTGCTTTAATAAATAATCCTAAACCTTTTATTTTTGGTTTTCCAAAAATAAAATTATTTCCTATTGTAGGTTCCTAAAATTATTGAAAAAGTATGGTTTTACAACTTTAAATTTTTAAGGTACAGAATAGTCTTAAGGCACTCCAAATCACTTACCAAATACCTTGCCAATGGCATTCAATTGGTTCTAGCAGGCATTGGTTGGTTTCATCCCATATCCAACCAATATTATTCTCATTTTCACAACCTTTCACTTCATAGGGTAGAACATTCCACAGATGCCACGATTTTTATTTTTTTAGCTACCAGTAAAGCAAGGATGTTATCTCATCATTGTTGTGTTTTTTTTTATCTTGGTTTCTTTCATCATTTCGCAATTAGTCTGTTACAGTTCCTCATCAGAGTAACAGTCTTCAGAAGTTTGCCCTCTATTAACTAATAAATTAATAATACCTTCTTTTTAAAAATATATTTTTATTGATTTCTGAGAGGAAGGGAGAGGGATAGAGAGATAGGTACAACAAGGATGAGAGAGAATCATTGATTAGCTGCCTCCTGCACAATCCTCATGGGGGCTCAAGCCCACAACCCAGGCATATGCCCTGAATGGGAATCGAACCATGATCTCCTGGTTCATAGGTTGATGCTCAAACACTGAGCATCGCCGGCTGGGCTATCATACCTTCTTTACAGTCTCCTTTTGTGCGATGTTTTTTTAAAACTTAGGCTGACATCTATAATAAACTGAATCAAATGGTCACCACCAATCTATTCTATACCCTGTCTTTCTCATTCATAAATTCTTCCTTTTGATTCATCTCCCAGTTGCTCACTGTTCTAAGGAAGATTAGGATGTGAAATCTTTTCTGAGCCCTTGTAGATCTGATAATGTCTTCTTGTCATGTTCAAACATAAGTGAGACCCAGGTCAGATATGGCATCCTTGACTCACTGTCATCTTCCCCTAGGAAAATACTGTGTCTTCTGATATGTTGAAGAAAACAAGTCCTTCCTTTGTGGGAAATCTGAGACCTTAGGCTCAAAGTGGTAGGTCAACTGATTTCTATGCAAGCTTTTTGTAGAAGAAAGACACAAACCCTTTGCCCAGAAATTAGATATACCCTCAATCCGCAAGGACTAGGATCTGAGTCAGGACCACAAAGACAACTTATCTCCCTCAAGTGAAGAATGACATTATGCCATTTCTTTCCATATGGCTGAGAAGATAAGTTCTATTGGAGTATTAGCTAATCAGAGAAAAGGAAAAGTGTGCAGGAAAGAAAGAAATCAGAGATGGCTAGAGTAGTCAGACAGGCTCTCCAGACAGAGCCAGTGAGCTGGATCTAAAAGGGTGATAGAAGCTGAAGAAGTCATTCCAGGAGAAAGAAACAAAATAGGAACAAAGAGGGGAGTGAGGGGGAATAGCAATGAGGGCAAGGTGATTTAAACTGAAAGATCTATTTTAAGGAGCTCTACAGGGTAGATTGGAGCAGAAAGAAAAGGCTGGGTCATCATAGAGCCCTGTGCAAAGAAGAGGTAAACTCTAAGCAGTTTGGGGTCAATTGAGTAAAGAAGTGATGTGAAGAGAGAAGAGTCTGAGTGAAATTAATTTGTTCTACAAAACTCATTCTTTGTTTAGATTCAATCTAATGACAACATTTATTGTGGAAAACACGAAGTCCTGGCAATCAAAAATTTGGGATAAAATGTGAGTATACAAACCTAGATTATTTCAGTTTCTGAGTTGTGAGTCAGAGCTTGGTGGGTTGTATCTTCTTAATTAAACTGGAAGGAAATATCCCAACAAGAAGAGTTACAAAGTGAGGAAGTGGCATTTATTAAGCTCCCATTCTTCAGTCAGGCACTTGTGAAGTGCTTCATAGACACTGTTTAATTCAACAGTGAGACTGGAGGTGAGTTAATAAGCTTCTCCAAGACTCAGTTTCCTTATCAGAAAAATAAGTTTAAGTAATCATAAAATGAACAGCTAATATTCATTATGCATGCAGACACTGTGCTAAGTATCTCGATGAATTTTCTTATTTCATTCTCCAAACAATCTTAAACTCTAGGTAACAATAGTATCTCCATTTGCCAGTTTTATTTTTCAAATTTAAGAAAAATTTCCAGGGAGGGTCATTGACTTACCCAAGTCACATAATTGCCAAATGGCTCAGCTGACATGTGACCCCAGGGCTGTCCCCCAAAACCCTCTATCTGGTTGTTCCATAGGATGGGTAAATTTAGAAGAACTTGCCTTGATTATTCCATCCAGGCTTCATTAGTAGAGTCCTCCTCCCAACTCTTGCATATTTCTTTGTCTTGCAGTTGTGTTTCTTCATTAATTTATGGCTCTATCATTTGAACTAACAGCTGATAAATGAACTGTTTAGTAAGTGCTGGCAGTGGGAAGAGACCGGAACTCCAGGAGAAAGTTCTGACTCTTCCCCTTTACCCTTTCATTGCATCATCCCTTATCCCACCTTGACACTTCTCCCACACCCAAAATCCCTTCTTGCCGGAGGAGGAAGAATGGTCTTTAACAATAACAATCCTAACGAGTTCAGTGCCCATTTACTGAGGGGGTCCTGTGCGCCAAGCCCAAGGTTACTAGTAAACACTCTGGAGCTCTACCACTAGCTAAGTGCATGTTGGTTACAATTCCATTATGGTCCTCAAAGCCTAAGAAGCCGAGATATAAGTGGAGGCTTCTCTGAGGGAGAAAAGCTGCCCAATATGCCATTTATTCTCCTTCTAAAATGTATGATATTGCAGTAGGAGAAGAAAATTAGCCTGGTTTCAGCTTCAACAAAAACTGTCTCTTTCAGTAGTCTACCACCACCAGCCAAAGTTTCCACATCTGCCAGAACCCAAAGCAAGGAATGCAAGATTGAATCTTCACAGCTCAGGCCCCAGAATGTGAAAACCAATAGGATTTCTAGGCTGAAAGGACTCTTACTTCATTCACTGAATTTTCACTATGAAGTGCTAGATGCTGGCGTTTCTAAAGTTCCTTTAAATGATTCTCTCAGCAAGCAATTTTCTGGCCTCTGGTCACATTCTTCCATTGACAGGGAGCTCATTACTTATGAGGTGGGAGGCATGAGGCAGTTCATCTGGGCAAATCTTGAAGCTCCCAAAGCTTGTTTCCAAGCGTCACTCAAAGTAGATGTGACCAACATCCTTGCTCTGTTGTTATTGGGGAGGTGGCCTGGCAAGTAGAAAACATGGAGTTTCTGACACCATAATTGAATCTATGTCCTTGTGTTGATTAGTTTCGTTATGTAATTACTCTAAATTAATGTTATCCAACAAAAATATAACAACTTCCTCTAGAGTGTCATTTCAGCATACAGCTCTTAAGTGATTAGCTTGGGAGGGAGTAATTGTTCCCAATTTAAGAGTGAGAAAACCAAGGCGCAGAACTGTTAGTGAAATGATCAGAGACAACCAGTGAATGACAAAGCAGAACCTACAGCCCAGCCTCCTCTCTCCAAGCCTTTGGTTCATTCTCTGACACTGTTCAGCCCCTAGATAGACCAGGAGAAAACTTCTTTGGCCTCTCTGATCCTCCTTCACTCCTACCATCTAAGATATCTGTTTTGCATTCTAGATCTGATACTGCATCCAGACACATACAAACTTACAAACTAAATATCCTCCAAGTAATGGAACCACTCTTGTACCAATCCAGTGAGAGGCCAACACATATTTTTATTCCTTAATGATTTTGGGCTTTAGAGTCATTATAAATGTTTCATTCATTCATTTATTTATAAAATGTCAGTGATGCATCTACAATGTGCTAGATTCTAGGGATACAACCATGAGCCACACAAAGATCTTGCTCTCCAGGAGCTCATAATCTAGTTGAGCATACTAACATAAATTAATAATTAAACATACAGTCAACTAAATTCCATAGGGTGGTGAGTACTATGAAAAATAACAAAGTAAGAGGATGTGAGGGAGAGTGATTGTGGTGGAACAGGGAGAGAGGCATCAAATTAAGAGGTAGCAGAGGCTCTTTGAGGGGGAGACATTTTAGCTGAGTTCTGAATGATGAAGCAGAAGTTATACAAAGACCTGGGAAAAGAATATCACAGGCAGGAGAATGAACATGTGCAAAAGCCCTGAGGCAGAGATAAGCTTTCCTTTTGAAGCAAAGAAAAAAAGCAATGTGGATGGATATGGAAGGGGCTGTTACAAGAGGCATCTTTACAAGAATGATATTTGAATTTTTTTAAAGGGAAGAGTATTTTCATGAAGGAAGATGCAATTATTCATTTATCATGTATTTAGTTGCAACTATTCTGTGCTGAATACATTCTGCTCAAGTGTCACCATCTCAGGTCTCTCCAAAAAAAGCACATCTGACACTCCCTGCGATGCTTAATTTTTCTTCCTAATGGCTACTACTATCCGACTTCCTACTGTACTATTATTTGTTCTTCTCTGTCTCTCCTACTAGTATGCAGACTTTGTAAGGCAAGGACTTTACTTATTCCCTGTTTTATTCCAGGTGCCAGGATTACAAAGATGAATCACACCTGGTCCCTGACCTCAAGAGCCCCCAGCCTAGTAAAGGATAAGGCAAATAAATGAGCAGTTTTATGTGTAGCAAGATGTGCTGGTTGAGGTTCTATGAGTGTAGAAAGGCAATACTCAGCAACCCTGCCAAGAGACTTCCAGGAGGGCTTTCAAGAGAAGGCGCTATTTAAATGGGATGTTGAAGGGTCATTAAGAGTTTCTTTGTGAGAAAAGATATTAAAAAGGAGAGGATACAGTATGTGCAAATATACAGAAGTAGGAAGGGACCTGGTGGTCTAGGCAACGGGGAGAAGCTCCATGTGATTGGTGATAGACATCATAGGGGATAGAGGCATCTTTCTCCAAGGGGTAAGGATAAGTTTGCAGTGAACTGTACACATGCTTTCTGAGGACAAGGGGGCATGTGATGAATTGAGCCACCAGGAAGGTACAGTTCATGTCAGGGAACATAAAACATTGAGTGGCTGACACCATGATAGAATCTATGTCCTTGAGTTGATTAGTTTAGTTATGTAATACTCGAAATTAATGCTATAAAACAAAAATATAACATGAAACACATGTAATTTTGAGACCTTAGTAATGACACTTTAAAAAAAAAGACATATTATATTAATTTTAGTAATACACTAGTATTCTATTTACCAAATATATCAAAAATGTTATCATGTCAACATGTAATCAATATAAAATTATCAATTAAATATTTTACATCCTATTTTTGTACTAATTATTTGATGTTTGATGTGTATTTTATACTTATGGCATGGTTCTATTTGGATGAGCTGCATTTCAAGTGCTCAATATTTAATGTGGCTAGTGACTGCTATATTTTGCTTGGGACTCTGTGAGCTTCTTGGATTTGTGTGGGTTTTTTCTTTCCTATATTGGGGAAATTTTCTGTCATTATTTCTTCAAACACGTTCTCTAATCCTTGTTTGGTTTCCACTCTTTCTGGAACCCCAATTATGCGGATGTTGTTTTGTTTCATGTTATCCCAAAGTTCCCTTAGGCTCTCCTCTTGCTTTTTAACTTTTTTTTTCTAGAAGCTGCTGTACTTGGGTATTTTTTCCTACCATGTCTTCTAACTCACTGACGCGGTCCTCTGCTTCTTCTAGTCTACTTTTGATGCTTTCTATTGAGTTCTTTATAGCAGTGATGTCATTTTTCATTTCTTCTTGTTTATTCTGCACCTCCTCTAGGTTCTTCTGCATTTCTTCTTGCTGCTTTTTCATCTCCTCTTGGGTCTTCTTCATTTCCTCTTAGCTCTTACTCAGATTGTCGATTTTGTCTTCCATTCTTTTCATCTACCTTATGATCATTTCTCTGAACTCTTTCTCTGGCAGGCTTATTTCTGCTTCTATTTCGTTTACTTCCTTTTCTGGTGAAACCTGCCTTTCTGTCTTATGTGGGCTGTTTCTTTTTCTGCCCATGGTCTTTCTTCTCCGGGTGTCTGGTTATGTAGTTCTCTCTCCTACGTTGATTGAAAGGCACAAACTACAACACGACCAGGTACAGCACACAAGGCACTTTCCGTGTGCCGTGTAGATCTCTGAATCCACTGCCCGCGTGTCTGCGCTGTTTGGAGAGCGGTGTTCTGGGTCCCCGGCTGTTTGGTGGGTGCCTCCGCCAGCCGCAGCTTTCAGACCTCCGCAGACATCCATCTCCTTCTTCTAGTAGCTGCTATATTGGATAGTGCAGCTCTAACAAAGCTAATTGACTGTTAGTTGTGTAAAACCTTGAAAAAACTAGGGCATCTTATTTTATCTCCACCTATACATCTAGGCTGCCATCTATCACAGAAGTTCTACAGACCTATTTGGTTCCACTGAAAGTGGAATATGAATGAATTGCCAATATTAAAAGTAAGAAATATGTGTTTTGATCAATCAGGGCATCTAGAAATATTTTGTCTCCTGGTGTCATACAGTAGGCCAAGGTGAGATCAAAGTCCATCTTAGTTGATGAGAGGGAGACCAAGAAATTGTTCTTGGAACAGCAAGAAATTGTTATCCAGGGATGGGGTGGATGGGTGTTCAGGGAGGATTATGATTCAGCACCATGGATAGTGGACAGCAGTACCAATGTGATGCGGAAGAGGCCGAAAAAAGGCTCTGTGCTCTGGCTTACAGCCTCCATAGAAGGGATATAATGTTGGTTAATATCTTGCTAATTTCACAAAGAATCGGGTTCTGCTTGCTGGTCTCCTCTTTGGAATGTTCTCCACACTCCAAGCCACCACCTATGTGGATGTTCATATTAATTGCTGCTGTCTGGAATTTCATTACCCAACCTGGTCCAAAAGATCCCCTACTTCTCTGAGTATGGAGGCTGATTTCCTGTAAATTAACAGAATCCGTGTGATAATTCCACATAATCTTCCCACCATAAAATTTTTGAATCTCTGAACTGCGGGCTGTCATGCTTCCATACCGTCCTGTGGGCAGAGGCAACAATAGCTATAACCAGTGGTAAGTATAGTGACAAAATTTGAAAGGAGGGGGGAGATGACTGGGTTAATTTAGCCTTTATCTCAAAGATACCTGAACACTCTGGTCTAGAGTTTTCCAACAGCTAAAGAACAAGGCTTCCTGTCTTGTATAAGATGTTTTCTGAAGTGTTTCTGTGACCTGAGGTAGCTCAACTGTGAAGTGAGAATGTTGGCCTCTCAACTAAGCACTTTCAGGCAAGAATAGTCTACAAAATTATGGTTTGTGGGAGAAAACTTATCTTAACCCAGTAACCCCATTTTTTCTTCCCTTCACCACCAAACTTCTCAAAAGATATTGTTATTCACTGTCTCTACTTCTTTACTTTCATCTACTGCTCAGTTTTAGATCATCTGGCTCCACCCCCCAATTCCTCAAAATAACTATGACCTCCTTCATGGTCAACACGAGTGAACCATTATCGGTGACATGTTCCTCAAGTCATTAGCAATTAACACTTTGAATGACTTCCTTAACATGATTAAAAGTGTATTCTAAAAACACTTTTAAACAATCATGTTTGTTTGTTTTTTAATCTTTTCCCAGGGACGCTGCTTTTCTGAGAGACAGCCACTGTGTCCACACACTCACATTCCACTTTCAATGGAGCCATATTCCAACCTACTCTCCAATTGCTCATCCTCCTCTTTTTCTTCCTCATCACTACCTTGATTCTTTATTGCATCTTCTGTGTATTTTATATGCCTATGTAACTTACTCTTTTAAATAAAATGTGTTCACTACTAAGCTTTTGTCTCTTGATTCCAAATCCATCTTTCTGTACTCTGCTTTGTGATGCTGGATCTCTATGATCTCTTACCAAGCCAGAAGCCAATGCCCAAGATGGCCTCCGGGTTGCTGTGAAATTTGCTAAGGACTTTGAACATCTTCCACAGCCTGGCAGAGGGAAAACTACCTTTGTCTTAGAGCTCACAGTTTGTGGGACCCAAACTGTGTGGTGCAGGGGAGTGGAAGAGGGACAGAGTGGTGGCAGGTGAATGCAGGGCCCAGAAGAATAGCATAAATTTTTGCTTTCACTCTATTTGCAATGAGAAAGTTTGGATGGTTTTGAGCAGAAGAATCTGTGGTCTGACTTATGTCTTTAAGTGATTGCCCAGGCTGCTGTGTGGAAGAGATTGTAGGTAGGCAAGGAAAGAAGCAGTGAGACCACATAGGGCACCCTGGCAATAGTTCAGGCCAAAATGATGGCTGAGTTGTTAGATGTGGTCAGATTCTGAAAGTGTTGGCAAGATTTCCTAACATATGGGTCACGGGAGAAGAGGGAAGAGAAGTCAAGGGGACTCCAAGGGCTGGGGCTGGAGCAACTGGATGGATTGTGGTGCCATTTCTTGAGATGGTGAGGACAGGGACACTTGAACTAAATTTGTTCTGACTCCTAACTCCAGAGCAATAAGGTAAACCTAATCCTTTGGCTTCAAGCCTTTCTGTCCCCGCCCTGTAAATTTTATTCACAAACTAGCAATCATCCATGCATTCATGCATTCATTTCATTCCATGAGAATTCACTAGTAACTACCATGTGATAAACATGGGAGGCACTGGACATATGAGAATTAATTAGACTCATACCTGTCCTCAAGAAAATGATAATCTGGTGAGGGATTCAGAGACCAACCATCCTCACACATTCATTTGTTGTCACTTAGTCACTCAACAAACATTTCAGCAGCACTTAGTTTCTGGCAAACAAACATCATGGTAGGCATTGAGTATGATCTTGACCTTAAGAAAGTCTTAGTTCAATTAGAAAGCCTGAGATTATCCATCCTTGCCTATTTGTTCATTTATTTACTTTTTCACTGAAAAGTCAGCAACATCCAGCCTGAGCAGGATCTGGGAGAGAATTCCTGCTGGATGACTCAACAGAGGGCTCTAGTGGGTGTCTCCAAGCAACAAGGGCCCTGCTAGAGCCCTGGGCTCCTCCCAGGCTCCACCTGCTTCCTACACCATGCGACCAGCTGCCAGAGCTCATCACAACACCTCCCCCACAGCATTCTGGGGGCTAACTCTGATGTAATCTTATCGAGGAAACCTTGAGTCCATCTATCCCAACGGCCACCCCCACAGCCATCAGACCCTTCTAGACACCTGCAGGTCCCAGAATTCAAGATGCATCCACTTTGGAAGCTCCTGGTCCTCCTCAGTTTGCTGTCCTTGCCCTCAGCACTACACAAGCAGCCCTGGCCTGGCCTGGCCAAGGCCCTCGAAAATAGCAAATCCACCCTGGTGAGAAGTAAGCTAAGCCCGTGCTCTGCCTGTTGTCACACACAGGGTGGGTGGGGAAGGCACCATCTGGGCCTCGCCACTGATTTGCTGTATGGCCTTGGGTTTCAATCCTACTTATCCTCTTTTCTTCCTTTTTTCTTAGACCTCAAGCACAGACAATTGAGGTTGACTTGATCATACACAAATTCATAGCACATTGTCATTATCAGGAGTCATGGCAAGGCCCCTCTTTTATTTGATTTTATGTTATTTTCCTCTTTACCTCTTATTCTCACTCCCATTCCCTCTTTCTTATCAGGCACTGCAGTGTGTATGTGTTTAAATATGCCCAGATCTTTGTAAAGCGTGCAGTGTTTTTACTTGACATAATGATGTTGCCCAATAGATCTCATTGCTTCTGACTAGTTTCACTGAATACTGTTGATAGCTTTGGTTTCAGACTGGTGCAGAGATTCATCCACTTCACCACCACTTGGCCATTTCCTCATGGACACATGAGTTGTCTTAACTCCCCACCATTGTAAACTACTCTGAGATGAACATTCCTCCATGTGTCCCTGGGAGAATGTCTCTGAGATATACCCAAAGACAAAGAGCTGGGTTCTAGGGCAGATGCAAACTCAATTTAACTAAAGATTGCCAGATTTCACTATAGAATGTCAGTGCCAGAATACACTACCTCCAGTAATAAACAAACATGCTTGTCTCTTCATGTTTCCCAGCACTGGAGAGTATGCCTCTGTGCCAGGCTACTTTGGCTGCCATAGCAGACACTTTCTCACAGTTAAGGAGACTGAAAGTCCAAATTAAGGTGCCCATAGGGTTGGTTTCTGGTGAAACCTTTCTTCCTGGCTTGCGGATGGCCACCTTCTTGCTGTGTCCTCATATGGCCTTTCCTGTGTGTGTGCACAGAGAGAATGCACTGGTGTCTCTCTTCTTATAAGGACACTAGTCCTACTGGATTAGGGACCTGCCCTTATGACTGAATTTAACCTTAATTGCCTCCTTCAAGGTCTTATCTCCAAATATAATGACGTTGGAGGTAAAGCTTCAGTATGTTAATTGTGGGGGCAGTAGGGAAGAGGAGAATGTAATTCAGTACATAACACTGTCTTTCTAATATTTGCCAGTCAGATAGGTAGTTGAGTGATAGCACATTGTTTTAGCTTGACTTCATCTAATTAGTGGGAAGTTTGAGCATCTCGTCATGATTTTGTTAACCATTTTGTCATTTTAGAATTCCCTGCTTTTATCTTTTGTTCATTTTATTACTTGCTTTCCTGAATTTTTGAACTTGTCCTCGTTAATTGAAATGTTAATTTATTCTTGACATTATCCTTGTCAGGTCTCACCATTGCTAACATTTCTCCAAACTGTCATCTATCAATGTTGTTGGGAGGTCCTTCATTGAATAGGGATATTTTCAAACTCACTAAAGTTCATCTTATGGTTTGTGTTTGATGAGTCTTAAGCCCTTCTCTTTACTCCAGACTTTGCCTTTCTTCCTGTGTCGTGTCAGCACAGCCAAGGGTGAACCTGAGTGGGGGCGGCTGAAAGGCTTAGAAAAGACAGACAAGAGAATGAAAGCTGCATCTCCGTGGAATGCTGCTTCTCTGAGAGACAGCGACTGCGTCCACAAGCTGTGTCTTTATTTTATAGCAGATGCCACGAGGCAAAGTAAGGGTGTGATCAAGATGTTTACAATATTCTCGTGAGTTTCAATCCTACTCAACTACATGCACCTGAAATCTATCAAGCCCACACACTCAGGCACGTGGGGCCAGATGTTCAGACCATAGATTCAAGCTTACAACTACAGGCTATAATTGTGCAGGGAGGGCCCTGCCCTCCAAGCTAGGATTGTGCCCTCTTATCAGTCCAAGGCTTGAACCTGTCCAAAACACTGTAGCTGCTCCCCACATTTTCCCAATAGCTTTATAGTTTTGTCTTTCACAAGTAGGATTTTACTCCACCTGGAGGTCATCTTTATGAACATGCATGTATGTAAGTTAGAGTTTAGCCTCTCTTCTCTCCATATAATGAGTCCATTTTCTCACCCCATTTACTAAATGATCAAGTTTCCAAAGACCAGAATTCCCTTTTAAGTTCTATATTCTGTGCCTGTGTAACTTTCTGTACCAGTACTTTGAAATACTACATCTTGGTAGAATACTATTTTATTTAATATGCCTTTATTCTTCCACATGAATTTTAGACTGTGTTGACTTCATTTTTTAAAAAAATCATCTGAAATTTTGTTTGGAGTTACATTGAATTTTTTGTCAATTTAGAGAGAATTGGTATTCTTACAATGTTAGCTCACCCAATCACAAACTTAGTATATCTTCCCATTTATTCAGATTTTATTTTGCATCACTAACAGAACTTTAAAGTCCTATAAACATCTAAAGCTTTGTTAAATTGATTCCTAGAGAATGTACAGTATAGTATTTTGGATTTTTCTTGCTATAGTAAAAACAGGGTGGGGCAAAAGTAGGTTTACAGTTGTATGTGAAACACAATTTATTTTTGTATTGTTTTAATCCTCACTGATTTTAGAGAGAAGGGGAGAGAGAGAAAAAAAATCATTGTAAGAGGGAAACATTGATTGGTTGTCTCCCATATGCCCGACCCCAACCGAGAATTGAACTGACAACCTAGGTATGTGCCTTGACCAGGAATCAAATCCTCAAACTTTCTGTGCATAGAACATACTCCTACTGACTGAGTCACATTGGCCAGGGCTTTTGTATTATTATTTATTAACTAAGGACTGGGTGCACAAATTCATGCACAGGTGGGGTCCTTTGGCCTTGCCAGCGATGGGGGCCAATCAGGGCCACGAGAAGTTGGCTGGCTGGGTGATGGGGAGGGTAGGAGGAGCTGCAAGGGATTGGCCAACTGGAGGAACTACAGGAGGTTGACAATGGGATGCTCCTGAGTTGAACGTCTGTCCCCTGGTGGTCAGTGTGCATCATAGCAACCAGTTGACCAGTCATTCAGTCATTCAGTCACTTAGGCTTCTATATGTATATATAGATTATTATAGTATTTTCCATATGAGCAACAGTATGGTAAGGCTATTTTTGCCTCAACCTGTATTACCTAATTTTCTGTTATATTCTTATTAATTGGTATTGCTAGTACAGATGAGAAAATGTTATTGATTTTTAAAAGTTAATCTATCTTATTAGTTAGGCCTCTTATTAGTGCTAATGGTTTGCCTTATATATTCCTTTGTATTTTCTATCTATCTAGATTTTCTATCACCATCTGCAAATAGTGACAGTTTTATCTCTTCTCTTCTGAACCCTATAGATATCTTGTGTCTTTTTTAAATCTTGCAGTATAGCTAAGTACTCTAATAGGAAAGGGAATGTATCCAGAATTCTCCACTAAATACGATATTTTCTGTAGGTTTTTAGAATACACTTTTAATCATGTTAAGGAAGTCCCCTTATATTCCTAGCTTTCTGAATTTTTCTTAATAATAAGTCAGTATTGGCCTTTAACAAATGTTTGCATCTAAAAATAATCTATTTTTTCCTCTTGTGAAGTTGTATTAATAGATTTTTCTGGCCAAAACCGGTTTGGCTCAGTGGATAGAGCGTCGGCCTGCGGACTGAAAGGTCCCAGGTTCGATTCCGGTCAAGGGCATGTATCCTGGTTGCAGGCACATCCCCAGTAGGGGGCGTGCAGGAGGTAGCTGATCGATGTCTCTCTCTCATCGATGTTTCTGGCTCTCTGTCCCTCTCCCTTCCTCTCTGTAAAAAATCAATAAAATATATTTAAAAAATAGATTTTCTGGTGCTAAATACATCCTAGCATTTCTTGAATAAATATAGTATTTTAATAATGTGTATTTTATGATGTACTATCATGATATATTGTACTATTTTTATAATGTACTATAATGTATATATGTCAGACTAAAATGCTATATTTTATAATGTAATATGACATTTTAATAATGTACTATAAGATATTATGTTTGTTGAAAAATAATTTATTTAGGATTCTAGCAAATTTTTCATACATAAAATTGATGTGTGACTGTCTGTCCTTATACTGTCCATGAGGCTAGAAAAGTACTAGCCTCATAAAATGAAGTTGGCATCTTCTTTTTCTATTTTCTTTCACAATGACCTATTTATAAAAGCTTGTTAGCACTCTTCCATAAAATCATCTATATCAAAAGTTTTGGGGCTCTGGTCGGTGTGGCTCAGTTGGTTGAACAACATCCTGTGCACTGAAAGGTTACCGGTTCAATTCCCAGTCAGGGCACACTCCCAGGTTGCAGGTTTGATCCTCAGTGAGAATTAAAAATAATAAAATAAAGTAAATAAAATAAATTGTTCATTTAAAAAATAGTTGTTTAAGAAATGAGATTGTCTATTACTATTTCTATTTTTTTTTCTGGTGAGTGTCTTGTAAGTAGTATCTTAATTTGCATCACTCTAATTATATTTAATATCTTTTAACATGCTTATTTGACATTCATCTATCATCTTTATTGAAGCATCTGTCTAAACCTTTGCACATTTTAAAAAATAGGTTGTTTGTCCTCTTATTATTGAGGTTTTTAAAATTTATCTTTTTCTATTTTAATATATTTTTATTTATTTCATAGAGGAAGAAAGAGGGAGAGAGAGATAGAAACATCAAAAATGAGAGAGAATCATAGATTGGCTTCCTCCTGCACTTCCCTACTGAGGATGGAGCCCACAACCTGGGCATGTGCTCTTGACCAGAATCGAACCTGAGAGCTTAAATCTGCAGTAGATATCCACTGAGCCAAACCATCTAGGCCTATCTTTATTACTCCCTCCACCCTGCTCCCACCCTTTCCCCAGACCTTCTCCACACTATTGTCTGTCCACGTGCTATGTATATATGCATATTAGTTCATTGGTTAATCTCTTCCCGCCCCCCCCATACACTCCCCTCCCCGAAATATGTCAGTCTGTTGCATGCTTTAAATGTATCTGGATCATTTTTGTTCATCAATTTATTTTATTCATTAGATTCCACATGTAAGTTACATCATGTGATACTCATCATTCTCTGACTGGCTTATTTTGCTTAGCATAATGGTTTTAGATTATCGGTGTTTCCTGTTTTCCTTCATCACAACTTGGCATTTTATGGTTTGCTCCAAATGTATCCATTTCATTTGGTTTATCAAATATATGCATGTATAGTTATGGCCCAGGTATAATCTGTACAGTGATGTAGATAACAGAATGCTATTACATGGAACTGCTTTTGAGACTTAAATGAAGGAAAGTGTAGCCAAGAGCTTTTCTAACCGTGACTGTGTTTATCGCTACAACCACCTCTCATGTACCAGTACTTAGCTACATATAAGAGAAAACCTAACTCAACCTGATTGAAACAATAAAAAGTTATTTCACATAAACGAAAGTCATAGGTAGGGCAAGCTCCAGGTTTGTTTCAATCAGAATCTCAAAGCTGCCATTCAGAACTGGATTTTGTCCATTTATTTTAGCTCTGCCATCGTCATGGGTTCTAGTATGGTAGGAAATGGTGCCCAGTGGCCTTTAGAGCTATAGGCTGTCTTGCTATTTTCCACTAGAAGACAAGGAAAGAAACTTTCCCCTCAAACATGAAACAGATCTTCTGTGTAGGCTTTTAGGACCAACTTGGATAATGTGTCAACTTTGAACCCGAGAGAGTCACCATGCAATGATGGCTCAGATTATCAACAGCCTCATCTGGACCACGAATTGGAGATTGTGCCTCAATCAAAAAAGAGTTTGGAAGGAAATGATATGATGGTTGAATGGAAGGAAGTGTGAGAGGATGAGTGGATAGAAGGGTGGATGGATGAATAGATGATTGGCTGGAGTTTGGATAGACAGATAGAAGGAGGATGGATGGATGGCTGGATGGATACTGGACTGTTGACTACTAGAGTCTGCTGCTCACAAATTCTTAAAAGCTACTATCATCATTAACCAAGAATTACTAAGAGTTTTAGGCATGTTTAGGTTTCACTCTACCTTTGAAACTATTTGGTTAATTTATATCTCTCCTATAGGGCAGAAAATTGGTTTGTGTCTTTAATGCCCAGCACAGGGCCTGACACCCAGTATATGCTCAACAAATATTCTTTGGATGGATAGTCTCATATTCTTCACAAGAATTCTGTGAGCTCGGCTGGTGTGGCTCAGTGGCTGAGTTTTAATAAATGAACCAGGATTTCACCATTCGATTCCCCAGTCAGGGCACGTGACCAGGTTGATGGCTTGATCCCCAGTAGGCCAGGTGCAGGAGGCAGAAAGAATCAAGGATTCTTTCTCATCATTGATGTTTCTCTCTCTCTCTCTCTCTCTCTCTCTCTCTCTCTTTCCTTCCTCTCTCTCACTCTCCCTTCTCCTCTCCCTCCCTCTTTGAAATCAATAAAAATATTTTTAAAAAGAATTCCATGAGATGGGTATTATTGCTGCTCCTATTATACAAATGAGGAAATCCAGAATCAGGGAACTAACAGAGGTAAGATCTGAACCCAAGTCTGTGACTCTAGACACAACTTTTGTCTATAGGCAGCAGAAACATGGGGAACTAACAAGGGGTTTGGGAACGGGCCGTAGAGGAAGGAGGATGAGGTATAACAATGGTTTCTGCAGCTCTACAGCAACCCGTAGTACGAGTCCTGATTATATGAGCATTAAATCAATGAAATAAATGTATCCTATGGTGAGCTCTTTGGTTTGTCAGAGATGGACCCCATCCTGGGTAGGAGAGTCTAGAGCCAAGAGAAGAAGAACTTAAACATGTCCATAGCTTTAATTTTATTTTTCATTTCAATAAACCTTTATTATTCAGATTATTACAATGGTTTCTCTTTTTTCCCCCATAGCTCCCCTCCACCCGGTTCCCACCCCATCCTCTGCCCTTACCTCCCCCCACCACCGTTGTCCTCATTCATAGGTGTATTATTTTTATCCAATCTCTTCCCATAGCCCGCTCACCCCTTCCCCCCTGAGAATTGTCAGTCCACTCCCTTTCTATGCCCCTGATTCTATTATATTCACCAGTTTATTCTCTTCATCGGATTTTTTATTCACTTGATTTTTAGATTCACTTGTTGATAAATATGTATTTGTTGTTCATAATTTTTATCTTTACCTTTTTCTTCTCCTTCCTCTTCTTAAAGAGTACCTTTCAGCATTTCATATTATGACAATGATGAACTCCTTTAACTTTTTCTTATCTGTGAAGCTCTTTATCTGACCTTCAATTCTGAATGATAGTTTTGCTGGGTAGAGTAATCTTGATTGTAGGTTCTTGCTATTCATCACTTTGAAAATTTCTTGCCACTCCTGTCTGGCCTGCATAGTTTCTGTTGACAAATAAGCTGACAATTGTATGGGTGCTCCCTTGTAGGTAACTAACTGCTTTTCTCTTGCTGCTTTTAATATTCTCTCTTTGTCTTTTGCTCTTGGCATTTTAATTATGATGTGCCTTGGTGTAGTCCTCTTTGGGGTTCTGTGCACTTCCTGGACTTGTAAGTCTATTTCTTTCACTAGGTGGGGGAAATTATCAGTCATTATTTCTTCAAGTAGATTTTCAGTAGCTTGCTCTCTTTCTTCTTCTGGCACCTCCATAATTCATATGTTGGTACACTTGAAGTTGTCCCAGAGGCTTCTTACATTATCTTCACATTTTTGGATTCTTTTTTCTTTTTGCTTTTCTGGTTGAGTGTTTTCTGCTTCTTTGTATTTCAAATCTTTGACATGATTCTTGCATTCCTCTAGTCTGCTGTTAGGTCTCTGTATATTATTTTTTATTTCAGTCAGTGTATGCTTAATTTCTAGTTGGTCCTTTTTCATATCCTTGATGGTCTCCTTAAATTTATCAGCATTTTCTAGAAAATTCTTGAAAAACTTTATAACTGTGGTTTTGAACTCTATACCCAGTCATTTGCTTTCCTCCATTTTTTTCATTTGTGACCTTGTTTCTTTGTCTCCACATTTTGGCTGCTTCCCTGAGTTGATTGAGTGGCTTTGTGTGCTAGCTGCCCTATAGGGCCCAGTGGCTCAGCCTCCCCAGTTAGCTGAGGTGGAGTCTCTTGGTGAACCCCTTTGTGGGCTGTGTGCATAATCTTGTTGTAGTTAAGTCTTGATTGTTGTTGGTATCACTGGGAGGAATTAATCTCCTGGCCAATTGGCTGTAAGGATCAGCTATGTCTAAAATGGGAGAACTTCTGTGCTGGAGACACCTTTACGAGGCAAGACTTGCTTCAGTGGGGCTTTGGTGCTCACTGAGTCTGCCCCCTCAATGAGACCTTTATGGATCTGAGGAGTTATAATCTGGATGGTCTTACTGTGACCCCTGGGTACACTAGTTCTTGGACCTCCAAGGAGGTGCTAATTTAACCTCTGCTTGAGGCCACCCAGCAGGAGCTACTGAGAGATCTTCAGATTCCTCTTCTTCGTTTGGGTTTTGGAGGTGCCCAGATGAGGCCCAGCTCTGAAACAATGCAAGCTGCTGCGGGGTGTTGGGCCTTCTTTTGTATGTTCTGGGTCTCATTGACTCAGTTGCAGTTTGTTAGGTAAGTTTAGTTTTCAAAGGACCAGGCCATTCAGATGCAAAAGCCTCTGTGCACAGCTGGGGTGGGGCAGTCTCAGAGCTGAGCAAACAGCAATGGCTTCCCATCAGCCCTGCCCTAAGAGGCTCCTGTGTCTCAGTGTCCCTCGGTAATCACTGCAAGCACCTCTGAGATAAAGCCACCCTCGAGTTCTGCCTGTTTCTCTCCATATGAGTCGGGTCCCCAGAGTCTTGCCGGGAACTGGAGTTCGGAGCAGCTGGGAGCTTTTGTCTCCCTGTGGGTTGAAAAAGCCAGCTGTGTACTCAGTTTGCCAGCCATCTGCAAGCGCAGGTCTCTGTACCTCTGCCTTTACTTCCGCAGCTCTTCTGAGTCTCAGTGTGCTTTTCTCTTTCCTTCTAGTTGTAGAATTCCCACTCAGCCAGCCTTCCTGTGGTTCTGAATGATGTCCGTTTTGTCTTTTAGTTGTAGTTTTGATGTTGTTGTGTGAGGCAACAGTTCAGTTGTTTACCTATGCTGCCATCTTGGTTTCTCTCTCCCATAGCTTTTTTTTTTTTTTATCCACTCATCTACTGATTGCCCACTTATTTTCATCTTCAACCAACATTATTGTGATTGTGGCCTACATGTATGTTAGACTCTGTGCTCCAGACTCAGAGATACAGCTCTGAGTGAACTTTCAGCCAGAAGATCTCGTTTGAGCCACTGTTACCCATCAGACCCTCTGTAGGCATCTCAAATCACCCCTGCAGAGCATAATTTCACAGATGAAGAATATGGATCTGTGTTGGGGGAAGGGAGATAACAGGCACCAAGCACTTAGCAAGTGGGTGCACAAGATGCAACTCAGGCCTCCTGACTCCAAATCCCATCCCCCTTTTCCCTGACATCATGCAATGTCACCGATCCCTGATCCATTTTCAGTTATTACCCAGGGCCTCATGAAGCACAATGCAGAGGGCCGAATTCAGAACATCTGCCTCATGGACAGTCTGAATAACTCAAACCAGGTGGCTGCAGGGATGGTGGCCTGGCTAATCGGTGGTAGCATGAACCTCCAGCAGCAGCAAGAAGGCAGGTGAGATCCTGAACCCCATCCCTGCCCTGGGACTCTTTTTTTTAAATTAAATCTTTATTATTCAGATTATTACATTTGTTTCTCTTTTTTCCCCTCCATAGCACCCCTCCACCCAGCTCCCACCCCTCCCTCTGCCCTTAGCTCCCTCCCATTGATCTCATCCATAGGTGTATGATTTTTGTCCAGTCTCTCCCTGTACACCCCTCACCCCTTTCCCCCTGAGAATTATCAGTCCATTCCCTTTCTGTGTTCCTGATTCTATTCTATTCACCAGTTTATTCTGTTCATCAAATTTTTAATTCACTAATTTTTAGATTCACTTATTGATAGATATGTATTTGTTGTTCATAATTTTTTGGCTTTTACCTTTTTCTTCTTCCTCTTCTAAAAGAGTACCTTTCAGCATTTCATATAATACTGGTTTGGAGTTGATGAACTCCTTTAACTTTTTCTTATCTGTGAAGCTCTTTATCTGCCCTTCAATTCTGAATGTTAGCTTTGCTGGATAGATTATTCTTGGTTGTAGGTTCTTGCTATTCATCACGTTGAATATTTCTTGCCACTCCCGTCTGGCCTGCATCGTTTCTGTTGAGAAATCAGCTGACAGTCGTATGGGTGCTCCCTTGTAGGTAATGAACTGTTTTTCTCTTGCTGTTTTTAATATTCTCTCTTTGTCTTTTGCTCTTGGTATTTTAATTATGATGTGTCTCGGTGTGGTCCTCTTTGGATTCCTTTTATATGGGGTTCTGTGTGCTTCCTGGACTTGTAAGTCTATTTCTTTTACCAGATGTGGGAAGTTTTCAGTCATTATTTCTTTAAATAGGTTTTCAGTATCTTGCTCTCTCTCTTCTTCTGGCACCCCCACAATTCTGATGTTGGTACGCTTGAAGCTGTGCCAGAGGCTCCTTACATTATCTTCACATTTTTGGATTCTTTTCTCTTCTTGCTTTTCTAGTTGAGTGTTTTTTGCTTCTTTATATTTCAAATTTTTGACTTGATTTTTGCCTTTCTCTAGTCTGCTGTTAGGACTCTGTATAATATTTTTTATTTCAGTCAGTGTATGTTTAATTTCTAGTTGGTCTTTTATCATCTTTAGTTGGACCTTTTCCATCTCTAGTTGGTCCTTTTTCATCTCCTCTTGGCTCTCACTAAATTTATCCATCTTTTCTAGCATATTCTTGAAAAACCTTACAAGCATGGTTTTGAACTCTATATCCAGTCGTTTTTTTTCCCTCCATTTCTTTTGTTTGTGATCCCTTCCCTTGTCTCGGCATTTTCACTATGTCGGGGAAACTTCTGTGTTGAATTCAGCCTTGTGAAACCAGACTTGCAAAGCCACAGAAGCCTCTGTTGAGCTTGGGATGGGTGGAGTCTCAGGGCTTAAGGGACCGCCTTGCCTTCCAGTAGGCCCCGCCCTCCACGGCCCCTGAGTCTCACGTGACTGGGTAATCGCTGGAGCGGTGCTTGTGCGCTCACGCCGCAGTGCTTCTAGACCGCTGCCTTTCCAGCTCCCCTGCTAGGTCTCCAGGGTTTTGCCCAAAACAGGGGCCCAGTGGACTCAGAAGTGGCACAGTTGGGAGGGTCTGTCTCCCGCCCACTCTCGAAAACCAGCGGCACAATCAGCAATCTGTCCTTCACGCAGCACCGTGCGGGACCAGACCTCCGATCTTTTGCGACTCCCCTAAATTTCTGTGCACCTCTCCCTTTTCACAGTCCAAACTCACCCCGTATGAGTTTCGGCTGGATCTGGGGTTTAGTGTCGTAAGATAAGGGGTTCAATGCCATTGGGAGTCTCCGTTTCCCTCCCGCCAGAGAAAGCCAGCCAGGTACTCGGGCACCCGCTCTCTCAGCGCGTGCGTCTCCGTACCTCAGCTTTTTGCAGCTCTTCTGGGTTTCTGTGAGCCCATCTCTTTCCTTCTAGCTGTAGAACTTCCACTCGGCCAGCTTTCCTGTGGTTCTGGATGATGTCTGTTCTGTCTTTTAGTTGTAGTTTTGAAATTGTTGTGTGAGGCAGCAGTGTAGGTGTTTACCTATGCCGCCATCTTGGATTCTCCCCTGGGACTCTTTATAGAGCTATAGGTCAGAAGGCAGGGCTAGAGAATAGAAGTGCAAGGACTGGGAAGAGGGTAGAGAAGGAGATGTAAGGCCCAGAAGATGGATGAGCAGGGTGGAGTGGGGGTATTTGGGAAGGCAGCATAGCAGGGTAATTAAAAGAGAAGGCTTGGAAGTAAACGTTTCCCACTTAAACCCTGGCTCTGCCACCAACCTTGGGGAAATTACTGAATCACTCTGGCTTTGTCTGTAACCCGGATACCCAGGGCACAGTCTGGTTAAACATCTGGGGTGCCAAAGGAACCAAGGACTAGAGTCAGGCATTTGAACCCCACTCTATTGCTTGATAGCTGTGTGACTCTGGGCAAGGCATTTGTGGTCTCTAAGCTTCAGCCTTGAGCCTTCATTGATGAAATGGGCAGAATAATTGTTCCTGCCACTGGGCATTTTGGAGGATTTTCTCTGTTGCACATGTTGGATGCCTATAAATCAGTAGCTACAGTTAAATTCACACATCTGGGCCTGTCCTGCTCACCTCCATTTTCATGCCTTTCTCTTGATGGATGCAGACCTCCCCAGCTTCCCAGACTCAACGATGCTCAAATACACCTGCTGTGCCTGGAGCTCCCTTCTCTCTGACTCGAATTCCTCATTCTCTCCATTTTAATGAGCACCAGTACTCCCCAGCAGGGTTGTTCTCGATGGTCACAGCCACGATCACCTCCCTTCATCCATTCTTTAAACAATTGTTACAAATATTCATTGAGCACCTACTATGTACAAGGACCTAGGCTGGTATTGAGAATACACGTATAAAGCAGATATATTGTCACTGCCTTTTGGGATTTAAATCCTAGTTAGTGAGATAGGCCACAAAAGTAAATAACTAATTTTAGGTGAAAGAGGATGTCGAGAAGACAAATTTATCAAGGTGAAGGGTGAGCGTGAGGGAGCTGATCAGGAGGATCTATCTAGAGAGGTAACCCTGCCCAGCTGGTATGGTTCAGTGGACAAACATTAATCTATGAATCAGGAGGCCGTTGTTTGATTCCCAGTCAGGGCTCATGTCGAGATGTGGGCTCCATCTCCAATATGGGGCATGCAGGAGGCAGCTGATCAATTATTTCATCTCATCACTGATGTTTCTCTTTCTCTCTCTCTCCTTTCCCACCTCCCCCTTCCTTCTTCTCTAAAATCAATTTAAAAAGAAAAAAAGAGATAACCTTTAGGTAGAAACCTGAATGAAGAAGCAAGTGACATGAGGGACAAGGGTAGCAAGAAGTAGAAAGACTCTGCAATAGGAAAGAAATTGATGTTTGGAAAAAAAAAAAGAAAAGAAAAAGTCCCATGTGCCTGATGACAGGTGAGACCAGGCACTGAAGGCCTAAGGGGGTATGGTATGGAGTTTGGATTTTATTCCAAGAGTAGTGAGAAACCGGTAGAGAATATGGAGTGAAAGGGGAGTTAAGCCCCTTTGGCTGCCACATGGAGAAAGGTCATAGAGAGGCCACCGTCATGACCAGGAGCCCAGAGAAACTAGAGTATCTCCAGACAGGAAGAGTTGGTAACCTGGGCCAGGTAAAATCAACAGAGGTGGTGGGAAGTGGCCAAACTCAGGATGTATTTTGCAAGCATAGAGAACAACATGACTTGCTGATGGTGTGAACGTGCAAGTGAGGGATGGAGAGAATCAAAGACAGTTCCTAGGGTTTGGGCCTGGGCAATCTGGGTAGGTTGTGGGGCCATCTACAATGAGCAGGGAGGCTTGGTGTGAGAACAGGCCTAGGGTCTGGGTCTGCAGTTGGCTACGGGCTACACAAATCAGTATGACAGCGTGGAACTGTGAGGGCACTCTGGGACAGCTTGCAGCCTAGGGCTCCTATAGGTGGCTCTTGCCCTCGGAGCATCTGCAAAAGGCTCTGACTCCAAATGCACTGCCAGGTCCTTTTTATAGACAATCAGCCTTTTTTGTCAGCCCAAGGCCTTGATGTCTGAGATCCCTCACCCACACAGGACCACTGTTCTTTCTTTGTGTAGTGCCAATATCACCAACATTCAGCTGGACTATGGCAGGATCCAGATGTCTGTCCCTAAGGAATGGTTCTCAGCAAACATCTCACTTGAATTTGACATTGACTTGAGAGTGTAAGTCATACAGAAGCAAGTATAAGAGGTGTGCCTCCTCCTCACAGGGATCCTGGGAGCTGGGGACGGGTGCTGGGGCGTGGGTGGGGGAAGGGGAGGGAATTTGGTAACCTGTGGAACCCAGATCTTTCCGGCCCGACCTGGTTTCAAATCATGGTTTCCAAATTCACTCATGGTGTGACCTTGGGCAAGTCACTTCACGTCGCTGAGCCTTGGTTCCTTCAGCTGAAATGTGGATGGCAATCACTAGTTGGTGGAGGCAGGTCATTTGCTCATTTCAGTCTCTGTGAGTTCACACTGACTTAAAAAAGAGAAGCACTATATCTCATCACCTTTCTCTTCTCCTGTTCAAACTATCTTTTAACATCAACTGCCTCAAGGAAAGGGAGGCTGCAGCTCAACAGTAAAAATAAAAAAATTAAGATACACTCTCAACCTTTGAATTTCCAAAGGCCCCTAATCTGCTCTATTAAGAGGATTTTCAGAAGCCACTCTGGCTAATAGTAGTGTCCTCCTTAAATCTTGGAGTACAGGATTTAATGTGCTGGCAACGTGGAGCCCTATTGTGCTGGTTTGTTGAAAAGGACTCGGGTCCTAACTGGTTTGGCTCAGTGAATAGAGTGCTGGTCTGCCAATTCAAGGGTCCCAGGTTCGATTCTGATCACGGGCATGTACCTTGGTTGGAGGCACATCCCCAGTAGGATTGTGCAGCAGGCAGCTGATTGATGTTTCTCTCTCATCGATATTTCTGACTCTCTATCCCTCTCCCTTCTTCTCTGTAAAAAATCAATAAAATATATTTGGGGAAAAAAAAGAATACTTGTAGTTCAAGAGAAATTGAACATAATTTAAAAGAAAGAAAGAAAGAAAGAAAGAAAGAAAGAAAGAAAGAAAGAAA
>JAAGEH010000480.1:3341472-3425516 GCA_011751065.1 Lasiurus cinereus
AAAGAAAGAAAGAAAGAAAGAAAGAAAGAAAGAAAGAAAGAAAGAAAGAGAAGGATTCAGAGTGTAGACAGTGCCATCCACACAGAGAATCACTCTTCGTGTTGGCTGCTTCCACCTCCTGCCTTTTCTCTGTCTCCTCCATTTGCCTTCTTCCTCCGCACTCTCGTCCTCAGGCAACCCTTCAAAGACAACCCTGCAATGACACATGCACGCATGAACCTCTCTGTGGAGTTCTGGCTGGAGAAGGATGAGTTTGGCCGGAGGGATCTGGTGATAGGCAATTGCCGCGTGGAGCCCAGCAGCGTCCACACAAAAGTTCTAACTGAGTAAGGTCCTAGCTGCCCCTCCCCAGGGCTGGGCCCCTTCCTGACTATCCCTGGGCGGCCCTAGCTTCCTGACATGTCTCCACCACCTCCTGGACAAACTTCAAGCAGATCTCACCCTTTCCCCAGAATCTGTTCCTTCTCCTGTGTCCCCTCCCAGTGATGGCCCTGCCACCTTCCCAGAAAAAAAACAGACTCTTCCTCTTCCTCACTCGCTGCTGCCCTTCTTCACCGGCTCCCATCAGTGACTTCCTGGCAGCCCCCACTTACTCCCTGCTCTCCATCCTTCTCTCCATCCTTCACTGTGCCAGCTCATGGTCCACTTCCTGGACCACTGCAGGAGCCTCTTCCAACTTTCTTTGACTGCACCCCATCTCCTTCATTCCATTCTCCCCTGCAGCAGAAGTACCTTTCTAGTACAAGAATCTAGTCATGTCCCCCAACCCCTGCCTCAAACCTTCCAGTGGTTCTCCAATGGCCTCTGTATGAAGAGCGAACTCCTAGATGTCATTCAAGGCCCTACTTGTCCTCTCCCCTGACCCCCCTGCAGCCCTTTACCCCATAGTCTTTCTCAAGGACCCACCCCTCCATCAACACACCATATATCCTCACACCACCATGCTTTTGCACATGCGGATCCCTTTGCTGGAATGCCTTTCCTTCTCTAAAGCTCCTCTTCACCATGCATTCATTCAACAAATATTTACTGAGAACTTACTGTTTGCCAGGCACAGCATACTTCATTCTAGTGATACAATAGTGAACAAGACATTAAAAAAAACTAAGCTAAAGGAAGATCTATACACTGGCTGGACAAGTCTGTCAACCTCAACAGTCTATGAGTCCCTCGAGGGCAAGATTTCCCTCTGATTTCTCTATGGGGTCCAGAATACTGGAAGCAACAAAGTTCTCAGTGGATGTTCATTCATTTATTCATCAGACATTCACTGTGTTTCTAGTTCATAGCAGACATTCACAGAGAGGACAGGGCAGGGAAAAGACTGTGGACTCTGGAGCTCTACTCACCTAAATCTAATCTAACTTACACTTAATTGACCATAGACAAGTCACCTCTCTGAATTGCCTCTTTGCTGCTGGCAATGATGTGACTTGTAGAGCTAGCTACAGATTGCATAATGGTGTAAAGTATACTCAATATATTGCACCTAATATTATTTTGCCTGGATTTATCTACCCTGTACATGTACCTCTCTTTCTAGAGATCTCTCACCAAAGATAAAACATTTTGTCCGCAATTTTAGACAAAACCTGGAAAAAGCTATCCCACACCTAATAGAAGATCAGGTAAGTTTGAGAAAAATATTTCTTGCCTTGGGCATCCTTCAGTCCGAGTGTCTGGGCATATATATTGGCAGTTTAGCAAGGAGTTTCAAATCTTGGGATTTAAAATCTGAAATATCTCAGTTAAAATGTTCAATTTTGTCATTTACTGGCTGTATATCCTTAGTCAAGTGACTTAGACTACCTGAGCCTCGGTTTCCCATCTGTACCATGGGAACCATCACAGTCCCTATTTCATAAAGATGTCACGAAGATGCAGGGGGCTAAAACATGGAAGTGCTGTATATGGCACCTAGCATACAGTTAGCACTCAATACAAGGAAGCTAAGCCATTCTTGCCACAATTCCATGTGGAAGGAAATCCAGTAGAGTCTAAGCTTCCACCACAGGCCCTGTTGTTTTCTTTTCCCATTCCCAGATCTGATCCTTTTCTCTGTACTGGTGATATAGGTATGCCCTCTAATTGGTGAAATCCTCAGGCAGCTGGATGTGAAACTGCTGAAAAGCCTCATGGGTGAGTGTCTGCATCCAGGGAGGACACGGGATGGAAAAATAGCTGGAAGAGGCCTGTTGAGGGAGCAGTGTCTGCACACGCTCTGAGAACACTTAGAGGAGACCATATTACTGCCCCCAAGAGAGCTGGGACAACAGAGGGCACTTCTACAAGCAGGCTGGGCCCTACTAAGTCACCCAAACCTCCACATTACCAGAGACTATAGCTCTTTCACAGATCTGAGTTCAGATTTAATTCAGCCCACCCAGTTCTATAAAGTGGTGGTACACTTTATAAAACAAGGCTCTTCTACTCAATCCTTTAGGGAGCACTGGCCCCACCCCAAACCTGAGACCACCCACTCCAGTTGCAGATAAACAGATATAGTCCCTGCCCTCAGGGAGCTCACAGTCCAACGAATGAATGACAGCAAGAGCAAATAATCAGATAATATTTAGAAAGCATTGTAATGGGAATGCTCTGGGCATAGGCCCTGGCTGGCATGGGTGGATGAGTTTTCTTCACTGTGCACTGGAAGTTAGAGGAGCGGACAAGCTAGTGACCTTGAACTCTTCTTCTTACAGAATAGTCTGCTGTTCATGAACTCAACCAACTGTGTGTCCATCCAACCCTCCTCAGGCCAGGCTTGAGTGTCCAGCTGCCTATTGATGATCAGAAAGAGATTACACATCTTGTAAACTTAAGTCTCCCTTAGAGTGGGGCTTCCACGGCCCCCAAAACTTTACACAGACACCATGAACATCCTGTCCTCCCCCATAATAAATTGCAGCTCTGAAGGGTGCAGAGATCCCTGACAGGGCCCTGAGTTTGGGTTCCAGAAGTAAAGGCCTGATGAAGGCTTGTGCTGAGACTAAATATGCCTGGGTTTGCTCATCGGCCCAGAAATACCAGAGATAACACTCTTTTTCTGTATTTTGCTTCCAGAAGACCATCCACAGATGTGCTCTTCAGTGCAGGGAGGGTCTAATTGAGATTTCTCATGCCCTCATTCATTTAAACCCATATTTTTTAAATATATTTTATTGATTTTTTACAGAGAGAAAGGGAGAGAGATAGAAAGTCAGAAACATCGATGAGAGGGAGACATCGATCTGCCACCTCCTGCACGCCCCACAGTGGAGATGTGCCCGCAAGCAAGATACATGCCCCTGACCGGAATCGAACCTGGGACCCCTCAGTCCGCAGGCCAACGCTCTATCCACTGAGCCAAACCGGTCTCGGCTAAACCCATATTTATTGAGCACCTACTGTGTACCAAGCACTTTGCTGAGCTCCAAGCAAGTGTAGAGAAAGAGTGACAGAGTCGAAAAGCATAAACATCTGTTGGCATTGAACAGATCTGAGTTTAGATTTAATTCAGCCCAACGAGAAGTTTCATGGGAGTATGGACCATGTGCATCAGGGTGACCAGTGACATCCCTCTCCAGCCCCCAGCAGAGAACTAACACAGAGTGCAATATCTGGGGTTAGATGAGTGAGCAAGTCCTGGTCTTAGGACTCACTGGCTGTGTTTGGGACAAGGCCCTTTACCTCTTGGTCTTCCTCACTTGCAAACTGGGAATAGAAAGTCTACAGGGTGTGGAGCAATAGGAGCCTTCACACTGCTGGTGGGAGGGAGGTTGTGCCACCACTTTATAAAACTGGGTGGCAACACCTTCTAACATGCAACATGACAATTCCACCACTTCTAGGTCTATGCTCAACAGAAACATGTGTGCGTGGGCACCACAAGACGTGTACAAGATTGCTCATAGCAGCAGTGGTCATATTGGCTCCAAAGTAAAAAACCCTAAATGCCCATTAAAAGAGTGCATAAACAGGAGATCTTGTGGGGTAGCCACCCAGCAGAATGCTCTACAGTAATGACAATGACCTGGAAATGCACACTGCCACATTGATGCATCACACACACCTAAGGAAACCAGGCTCAAAAGAGCTCATGTTGCATCTCCCATTTATGTGAAGTCAAAACAGCAAAACTAATCTATGCTGTTCAAGGTCAAGATACTGGTTATCCATGAAGAGTGGCTGAGCGACTGGGAGGGTGCTAATTTGGGGGAAGATGTTCAGTTTGTGATAATTCATTGAACTCTTCACTGATGTGCATTTTTCTTATTTAGGTTATACTTTAACAAAAAAATTTATAAATAAAAATATTGACCATGTAAGATGTTTGTCAGAGTATATGAAAAGCTGCTTGCAAGATGTTTAACATATGCTAGGTCCATAGGGTACACTTGCTTAATGTCATTTAATTCATTGTTAAATATTTTTTATTAGTGACTATTAATTCTTCCATAGGGTATGCTTATTTAATGTCATTTAATTCTTTTTTATTTGATTAAGGTCTATTCAGTTATTAAATATAAATTCCCACCCTCCTACACCTGAAGGTAGGGAAAGCCGACTGAGAAATTAAGGGGAAATAATACAACTATTAATAATAGTAGCATGCACATACTAAGCTCTTGGCATGTGCCAAGCCTGGTGCCAGAGGCTCACATCAGCATTTCACCAAATTCTTACAGCAGCCCCATGAAGTTCTATTCTATTTACCCCATTAGGACAAAGAGACTCAGAGAGAGAAAGCCACTTGCTCAAGGTCACACAGTGATGAAGTGACCCAACTTGACTGCACCCAGGCAGCCAGTCTCTGGAGCCCATACTCTTGATCACTGTGAATTCCCCATCCAACCTTCCCTCCATCCCTTCTAACATCAGCCCCCCCAAACACACACACACACACACACACACACACACACACACACACACACGGAATGTGATGAAATATGCGTTCAGCTGAACTGAGAAGCTCAAATAAGGAAGTGTCAACATCTCAAAGTTGAGAACAGGGCAAGAGAGACTCATGTCCCCATCTTTCAATTCAAACTCTCTAATCCGAAATGCTTCAGTGGGGATTTGCAACCCTAAACGCCCATGTTCACACAGATGAATCCCCTTGATGGCCTTGAGGTTGTGGGGCTCTTCCTGTTCATGATTAAAAAAGAGCAAACATGGGAGGGGTGGGCCCCATCCTCCAATGAGGTTGCCTGGTCCCTTGGCCAACTTGGCTTTAGTCTGCCTTCCTCCTGACCCCTCCAGGGGTGGCCTGGGGACCTTCTTCCTCAAGGGACCTCCTCCCTTTTCTTGCATGGTTTTCATTTTAAGGTTCCCAGTGAAGTGGACACATTGCGTGTTCTCTGAGAAGAGCTTGTTGCACAATGGATCTTTGTTATGAGACTGGGGTCTGGAGTGGAGGGTGATTTTAAGCAGAAATTCAGCTCCAAATGCTCAGAAATTATCTGTGCCCCATAACTTCATGCCCTTCCATTGCAGAGGTCTGACTTTGTGCCAGCTATTGGGCTGCGCACTACATTTATTTCCCCATTTCACCCTATCCGCAGCCCCTGGAGCTAGGTGCCGCCACCTCCATGCTGCAGGCAAGAAAACTGATGCTGGAAGAGGAGAAGCATCTTGCCTGCAGTCATTGGCTGAGCCAGGTTTAGAACTCAGCGCTGTCTGATTTCTCAGCACTTTCTGAACTGAAGTCTCTGTGACACAAACTTGCTCTTGAAGTTACAAATGCTAAAGCCAGACAGCCCCGGTGATGGTCTGAGTTCACTTCTTCCTGGCTGAGTGACCTGGACAGCTGACTGTCCTTCCTGAGCCTCAGTGTCCCCACAGTTGTTAGAAAAGCTCGAGTGTCCCATGAAAAGCTTTTATTAGCTGTAAATGTAAGAGGGAAGATTAATCTCAAGGTAAGTGGAATTGCCATAAGCAAAAATATATTTTTTCATCAAAGTTGGGGCATGTAGCTCCCTGTGAACCCTTTTTGCCTTCTGTCCCCCAAGAAAACCACAGGGATTTCCAAGGCCCCAAAACTTGGCCCCCCTCAAACTCAGCCCACACCTGATCTTGCTCAGGGAACAGAACCAACATCCGAACACTCCCAGGTTTTGGAGAATAGACCATGGGTCAGTCAGGGCCCCTTGAGAAAATTAATTCTGCCCTTTAGAAATGGACCTCTCAGTTCACAAAGCACCACCAAGAAAGGCTCCCAATCACAATCACAGTCAGATACGCAGGAAGGAGAGGCACCGCCTACAGTTTCTGAGAAACACATCGGGAAGGCGTTAACATCACCAACGTGGAAAACACTGTGTCCTTCCACGTTCCTTGATGCCCCCAACCCTTGCCCAGCTTGGGGCAATGGAACAGGCAGCACCTTGGCTTCAAGAAGGGCCAACCTCAGAAGCAGAGAGAAGGTTTTTGAGTTTCCAGCACCTGGGTCTTTGACAAAGTGGTAGTGACATGGGACAGACCAGTGCTCACCAGAGGGTGGGGGCTGGGGTGACTCGAAAAAGGCAGCATGAGGGTGTTTGGGGGGTGATGGAACTGTTCAAATCCCTGGTTATGATGATGGTGACAAAGCTACATGTGCATTAAAATTTATAGAGCTACACACCAGAGGATAAAAAGCCAATTTTACTGTAGGTTGATTGTTTTATATTTTTTCAAACCTGGGTTTTTCTATTTCAAAACTCAGGACACAGGAGTTATCAAGAATGGCACATATGTAATAATTAAAGCCAGGTTTCCTGCCCCAAGACTAGAAAAGTCCCCATGTTGGGTTAGTAAAGTATGAGAGTCCAAGAGAAATTGAGAGGAACATAGTTTTAGTGGGTCCTGGAAAGTGTCTTGTGCCCTTGCTACTGACCAGGCAAAACTTGTCATGAGGCAACAGATACCTCAAGTTGAGGTGCAGGAGTCAAGGACAAATAAAATCTGTGCCCAAATCCATCCCTTTCTGCCATCAGACATTTGCAGCCTCCTTTCTTCAAACCAATGTCTGTTACCTGTTTGGTAACTGGCTGGATAAGCTTGAATCAGTCCCCTTGACTTACCTGCCTCAGTTTTCCTGCAGATAGTAGCAATCAGACCCAACCCAAAGAGTTGTACCAACATAACAAAAAATGGGACCCCTTTAAGGATGATTGATGAGACAAAAGCTCTGGAAATAATCTAGTGAGTGCTTGAATGGATAATTGAGTTCAAGCCATAGGCCTGGCCCCTTGGAGGCCTCGCTGGACTCTCACAGGAAGCGGGAGCCATTCCTGGGAAGATCTGGCAGGAGGGAAAGCAGAGTGGTTCACTGATGACAGAAGTGGCAAGACACAGGGACAAGTTCTGACTTCACTACTCATCCACAACTCACCTTGTGCCCCTGGAAGTTGTCACCATCTCTGAACCTTGATGTCCTTCTCTAATATTTGAGGGACAACACTACCAACCACTTCTGAGGAAGACGAGGTTAAAGTATAGAGGGCACCCAGCACATAGTAGGTGTTCAATAAGTGTGCATTTCCTCCTTTCTTTCTATTGCTTAATAAGGTGTTGTGTTTTGGAGGGCAAGACATGCTCTCACTGGTCTAAGAACTTGATCTCTCTATGCCTTAGTTTTTTCATCTGTAAAATAGATTGCCAATGTCCAAACTGTGGGGACAAATGCCTTAATACTTCATTCAGGGAATTGAAAAAAAGAGGGTACAGGTTGCCACAGCATCCCTCAGGCCTGGGGAGCTAGAAAGGCTTTCCCAGGACATGAGACTTTCCCATGAAATTTCATGACAGCATGATATTCACAGAGGAGGGAGAACAAGTCAGTGAACAGGGAGCACAGTGCCTCAGAGAAAGGAGCGGAGTGTGAATGCCTCAGCCCCACGTCCACTGTACAACTCTGCACATGTCAACTCACACTCTGAGCCTCAGTTTCCTCCGTGACAATGAGAGGACTCATTCTCATCTCACACAAGCCATGAGGATTCATGAGGTGCTGCCTGTGAAAAGCAATGTGGTCCTGGCTCACAGCAAGGGCTTGGCGAGTGTTACCTGTTGACGCTGAATTATTGTTGTTATTTTCCAATGAGTGTGTGGCTTTGGGCACTTATCCCCACTGGGCCTCGGTTTCCTCCTCTGCAAAGGAGAAACAGCAACCCCTCTTTCCCAGGGTTATGTTGAGAATGGGAGCCTAGAAATAAAGGAAAATCAGAGGCAACTTGACTGTTTTTGACACTTTAGGAACAAGACACCTCTAGTTGAAAAAGAGCTGGACCGGGAATGGAAAAGGGCCTACATATGAGAAGGCTGGTGCTTTCTCCCTGCCTTCCAAATTTGATCATCCAGGTCACCTTGAAACGTGGGTCCCCACCTCAGCCCTGCTCAGGAAACCATGAAGTCTTGAGTAACATCCCCATCTCAGGTTTTTCTGTGTTTAACTTGTTAATCAAATGGCTTAACCGACCCATTTACTAATATGATTGGCAATTATTTACTTTGGAGAGCCCTGAAAGACACCACCAGATTGCAGAATTCTGAATTCTCTAGAAACCCATCATCCAATTGAACGTTTCTTTATTGCCACACTATAAAAGGGGCTTGCCTCCCTGGCAGAAGCAAGCAGAAGAGGGAAGAGGAGACCAGAACAGCCGCCAGAACCTCTGAGAAGCCCAGGTGAGACCAGCCCGTTCTGCTCTTGCTCTGCAGCCCTGAGTGGCAGGAGTGCCAGACTCCTTGCTGTGGGGTGGGCACTGGCTGACTGCATTTAGGATCACTCATTGGGGGTCTTTTAAATGAAACAGGACTGGCCATTTTCATGAGGATTGCCATTCATTCTGCTTCCCATAGAAACCAGTAATGTCAATACGGAAGCTTTTGAATATAAAAAAGGGAATTCGATGGTGTTAGGAGGCACATGACTGTAGGTGCACACTGCTGAAATCCCCCATGGGCTTGCTCTTCATATTCAAAGTCAAAATCTCTATGGCTCGAGTTTCAACTAAATGTTGCTATTGGGGATTCAGACCATCATCCACAAGCCTCCTAAAATCCACCCAATTTTATACATAATGATGCATCTTTTTTTCTGGGACCAGTAGATTCATAAAAGGTCTGTTTCCCAAAAGACATTCAGAAGGCCCAATCCCCAGTGAGGGCACACAGGTTCTTTGGACCAAAAAGCTTATTCAATTTCAGTTGGTCACACCAATGATGATGCTTTGGCCAAATAGGCCAGTTGATGGAATCTTGTTCCAAGTAGCCAGGCATCTCCAAAGTATAGGTACCAGCTGCAGCCAGATGTCAGGGTTCCCCAGAAGTCCATCCAGGTCAGGTTAAGGGAGAGAGAGGGAGAGAGGGGAGGGGAAAAGGGGGGGCAGGTTCAGAAACTTACTTCTAACCACCGCTCTTACAGCAATTTTCTGTGCCACCTTGAGGCTATCACTACCCTTCTCTGGTCCCCTGATTCTCCTTGTGAAATGAAGACTTTGAATGGCCCAGGATTTCCCCAGCACTGGTCTGGATGAGGTGGTGGCTATGACCTATGCTCTCTGATCATTTGTGACTTGCAAGAGCTTCCATAAACCATCACAGGCTGGACCCGGACCAAAAGATTTAAAGGAGGATGAGGCAAAGCTGTTCAGTTCCTCAGCTATTTGGCTTGTTTTTAAGTTTTTCATTTGCTTTGTCTAAAGAGTAGGAGCTAGTGGCAATGATTCAAGCCCTTGCAAGCAAGCCAATTAGAGAGTAAATCTGATGGGCACTTAATTTAAACAGAATCTCTGGGTCAGACAGGTCCAACTTCAAATCCTGTCCTCACGTGTACTTGTGACCTTGGGGGAAGTCACCTAAACTTGCTAGACCCTGTTTCCTCACCTGAGCAATGCAGATGATTAGAGCCACATCTTAGGGTAGGGTTAAGAAGAAAAAGTTACTGAGTGTGGAGTGCCTGATGCCTGGGACAGAGGAAATTCTGAGTAGTGTCTACTATTGCTATTATCTTCCTGGTGTTCTGAGGGCCAGGGGCGGGTGGTGGATAAATTTCTCTCTGATATCCATGCCACAATGGCCTGTCATTCTGTCCACAGATACCAAGGAGAGAAGATGTTTCAAATTGGGGGCCTCATTGTCTTCTGTGGGCTGCTGACCCAGACCACAGCCCTGTTGGAAGCCCTGCCCTTGGGTCAGGCCTTGCCTTTGCCTCTTATTCCAGGCCAGGCCTCAAGTCCTACAGATCTTGCTGGAAGCCTGATAGGTGGTAAGTGAGAGTCTGTGACAACCTCTTTTTGGGGAAGAGAAGCTGAGGATCTGAAATAATCAGATCTGACCCCTAAGAACCTCTATACCCATTTCCAGGGCTCAGCAATGGCCTGCTCTCTGGGGGTCTGTTGGATAGTCTCACAAACCTTCCACTTTTGGACATCCTGAAGACTGAAGGAGGCAATTCTGGTAACCTGATTGGTGGCCTGCTTGGAAGACTGACTTCAGTGATCCCTCTCCTAGACAACATCCTTGAGTGAGTAGCTCTAAAGTAGGGCTTTGGTCCCCATCAGAGAACCTCTGTTGGAGATCTGTTTACCCCAGGCAGTGGCTCTGAAAGAGGGAGATGGGTGGACTGAATACAAAGCCAGGACTTGGTCTGAGGCCCTTCTCATAGGCTGGCAAGGAATACCAGTCCTCTTAAACCAGCAATTACCTTCAGTCCTGAAGCATATCCTGAGTCCCTAGCATCATCTGTAATCCTCATGATAACCCTCTGAGATTTATTTAATAATCCCTACTTTGCAGAGAGAAAATTTGAAGCACAGAAAGATGCCTGTGCTCACAGCTAGAGTGATGCAGAGTGAGAGATCTAACTCTAATTTACTTAGCTCCAAAGTCATGGTATTTCCCACTACATAGTGGTAATTTTGTTCTCACCTTTGGAATCCCTTAGAACACAGGTGGCCTTTAATGTAAGCAAGAAAGTGTAACCACTCTCCTCAATGACATCGTCAATGTGATGTCCATGGAATGATTTCATATGGGTTTCCCATGAGACATTTGAGAGCTCGCTAAGCAAGAAGGAATAGTAGGAAGCTTAATGCAATGAGCTGGCAGAGCCTGAGTCCTTGATAGGGCTGAATTAAAGCAATTTCCAAGATTCTCACCCACCCAGGTGCTTGACCCTGACTTAAAGACAGACAGATAGCCTTGTGTTTGATTTCAAAATGCACCATGTAGTTGCTGGGTGACCTGGAACCAGGCACTCAATCCTCCTGGGTTTCTCAGTCCCACTCAGTTTCTCTACCTATAAAATAAATGTTATGGTATCCACAGAGGAAAACTGTTGGAAGGACAGGAAAAGATGCAATTACCTGGCACAGTGGCTGGCTCAGAGAAGAGGCTTTCTTTCGTCCTCTTTCCATTCTCCCTGATTTCCTATTTCTCAATCTCCATGATAAACACTGTTGATTAACCTGCCATTGAAAGTCATGGCAGGATGAGTGATTCCAACTATAAATGTTTGTTAAAAACTTACTCCACTTTCCCCTACAGCATCCACTCATCCACTTACCCATCCACCCATCCATTTGTCCATCATTCTTTCCATCTAACCACTTACTCTTTCTTGCATTCATTCATATATTTATCTACTCACCTGCTCATCATTCCAGAAAGTCAACCAATATGGAGTAGCTCCTTTCTTTATAAGTCTCTTGGTTAGCATACAAAACACACATGCAATCCAGACAAAATGAAAATATAATTCAGTCTCTATCCTAGAACACCTCACAGACTCAAGTTGAGCAGAGGTCCATGGGTGTGTCAGGATCTGGCCCAGTGCAGAGATTATGGAGGACTGATATAACTCAGAACCCATGTGTTTTTTCCACAAGACTCCTCTCCTGTCTCCCCCATCCCACCTCTTGGTTAGCTCCACCTCTGGGATGGGTATGATTGGGTTAAAGGTGATTTCTAAGTTTGGGGCTAATGTTTCTCCCTTCACTTCCTGTGCAGTCTGCAGGTCACTAATCCCCAGCTGCTGGAACTTGGCCTTGTGCAGAGCCCTGATGGCCATCGTCTATACCTTACCATCCCTCTGGGTTTGGTCCTCAATGTGAAAACGTGAGTAGGCTCTAAGTAAGGATGGGAAGGTAGCTCACCAAAGGAGACCCTGATGACCATGGGTAGCCAAAATGGGGAGGGGGGCATTGGAGTCTAACAGACATATGCCCCCAAGTTCAGTTTGTTTGCTGTTAGGTCAGTGACCCAGAGTCACTTGGGAAACTTACTTGACCTCTTTGAGCCTCATTTTCCCTGCTGGGAAATGAGATGAGTACAGCTAAGGATGAGGTGAGGCTGGCATTCCTGGCAAGGAGAAAAGCCTTTGCCTCCTTGGATGTGGCCTTTGCCTCCTTGGATGTGGTGGGTCCACTATCTCCTCTGCAGGCCCCTTGTCGGAAGTCTATTGAAGTTGGCTGTGAAGCTAAACATCACTGCAGAAATATTAGCTGTGAGAAATGAACAGGGGAGGATTCACTTGATTCTTGGTGACTGTACTCACTCCCCTGGCAGCCTGGAACTCTCCCTGCTTGATGGGTAAGGCCAGAGGGGTGGTTCACCTGCCCAGAGACAATAGGATGAAATGATGGATGGATGGTTGGAAAGATAGAATAATGGGAGAATGTATTAGTGGGAGGATGGAAGGGTGAGAGAATGAAAGGATGAGAAGATTGATAGGAGGGAAGGAAGATGGATGGATGGATGGGTGGATGGATGGATGGATGGATGGATGGGAGTAAATGGATGGGTAAATAGTGACTTATCCCTTCTTAAGCTGGGCTGACCCATTTTATGCTGGATCAGGCAACACGAAATCTGAGGTCAAGCTCCATCTACTAGAGGGAATCGGGAGAGGTGGAGGGCTTCCTGGATGAATTTTGACAGTACTTTCCCAAACTGTATATCGAGCTGCATTGCAATTGTGGATTGATAGCCCACTAAGATAATAAGTGTGAGTCCTGATAAGGGGTAAAATAGCTACAGAGCCTACCTGGGTTACTTACTTCAGTTACTTGTCACAAGACTGAGTCATGCACAATATGGCAGGAGTTGTCCCCATCGTGGCTAACATTTACTGAACACATATATCGTGCTTCACATGTATCATCTCATTGAATCCTCATGGCATCTACACACTAAACACTGCTCATCCATTTATGGACCCTACAAATTCTCATTGAACATCTGCTGTGTAACGGAACTATGTATTTATTCTACATGTACCACTGTGTGCACTGCTGTGCTGGGTGTCACTCCCTTTGGTCAGCCCCTTGGTGTTTGCCTGTATATGGGTGTGGCTGGACGAGGCCAGTTTCAGGAACTTAATGCTGAGACTGTGATGGGCCCAGTGACCCCTCAGAAAGCTTTTCCATACCAACCCCAGACCTCTGCACTGCCTATGGCTTTTCTCTTTCAGAGTTGGCTCCCTCCCCATTCAAAACCTTGTTGACAACCTCACTGGGGTCTTGAATAAGGTCCTTCCTGAGCTGGTGCAGCACCAGGTAAGTGGATAAAGTGGGGCTCCTGGCCCTGGGCTCCTAGAGCTTCTCAAGCTAAAAGAGGCCCCTGGGGTGAGCTTTTCTGAGCCCTTCAGTTTGATAAGTAAATTTCATTCATGTCTAAGTGTTCATTGATCCATGTTTCTTCTTTCCACCCTTCAAATGCATTAATTGGTTCTTGCTCTGGGCGAGACCCTAAGTGTGTCCACACTATAGCTGAAATAGATTGGCCTTCCCAGAGAAACTTCCAGTTGACCCCACTATGGCTGCAGACAGCACTCTTCCAGCCTGGGCTTTGGCACCTCTTCTAGCCAGATGTTCAGCCCTCGCAGACCAGTACACCTTGTTGGAAACAAAGGTCATGTCAGAATGAATCCTGGCTCACTGTGTGGTTGGAGACTTCACACACAGGCCTTTGGTTCCCCCTTCTGCCCAATGGAGGTGCAAGCATATATCTGTGGGAATGCTTAGAAACAAACACTCTCAGACACAGAGAAATAATAGAAAATCTACCCCAGAGAATCCATCCTAAAATGATGCTGCTGCCAGAGTCTTCCTCCAGGTACCACTTTGTCTAACTCCCCTCTCTCACCCTGGATCAGGTGTGCCCTTTGGTCAATTCAGTTCTCAGGAACTTGGACATGACCCTGGTGCATGACACTGCCGGTAAGTACCTGCTTCCAAGCCCTCTCCCCTGTTACAGGAGCAGTGCCTGCCCCTGAGGAGCTATGTCCTCACACACCTGAGGACAGATAGATCCCTCCAACCTCAACTGTCTTCAGAAATGGTTTCTTTTTGCCCTGAATTATACAGAGAATGTTGAGGTATAGGCCTTGTTTCCCTTCCTTCCCCCACCACCCCCCCTCCCCCCCGTGCCTGACACTGAGAACAACTGAGCTGGTTGGTGGAAGGAAGCATTGTCTCTGTCAAGCCCAGCCTGAGCTTGCTCAGACTTCCAGAGTTCCTGTTCTCTGACCTTAGGAAGGAATGCTGAATATCCACTGACAGGATCACTCGGGTCTTTAGTGGTTATTTTCTCATTTTCCAGATAAACTGATCCATGGGCTGACATTTGTCATCAAGGCCTAAGCCTTCCAGAAAGGGACCTGGCCTCTGCTGAGCTGTGAGTGCTGCTCCCAACTCCCCAGGATTTTTTTTTGGGGGGGGGTTACTGCTCTTCCCCTGGGGACAACAGGGGGTTGTGACAATAACATCCAAAGAGAAACAAATAACCCACATTGACTGCCAGGGTGTTATCTTGCATCTAGAAGGGTTCAGGAATCTTGAGAAGGGATTGTGAGTGAATTAATAAAGAGATTAGATATGAAATATAAATTTGGAAGGCATTTTGGGAGAGCCAGGGAAGCTTAGCTTTAGTAGCTGAGTTCTCCAAATCTCTGAGCCCAGGCTTCTTATTCCCACATTTTCCCTATAACAAAGCAAACACACATATCAAAGGTAAAGTTTGGTAAGCAGTAAAGTATCAGGTTGGGGGAACTGCCTTCAGCTGTTCAGCTGTTTGTCCAGCAGCAGGTAATAACATGTAGATTTTCAGGTTTGGGGAAATGCCCTCAGCTGTCTGGCAGCAGGCAATAATATGTGTTCTTCAGCCCTGCTGAAGCCTCAAGGTTCACCAACCTTTTGATGAATTTCTTGCATTTATGACCTACAGGAGTTAGCCCCTAGCAATTGACAAGCACAGACTTGCACAGAGAAGTCCACATAAATGCTGACAGAGATAGAGAGACATAGTTGCAAACAGAAACATGCATGGTCATGGATGCACACTCACACCCAAACACATGATCACTCAGACAAAGACACACACTCTCACACCAGCACATTCATATATGTGCACACACAAACACGCATTCACTCAAATACATGCACAAAGAGCCTCATCACCCCAGTCCTGGGGTCCCTTTGTGGCTGAGATAAGACCCCTAACCCCAAGGTCTCAGCCTTCTCCCCTTTCTCTGGAAGGTTTGGTGATGACTAAAATCAACAAGAGTAAGTGACCCCATTCTGATTGAGGTCTTCTCCCAACAGAACCATTTCCTGCTGCTTCTGAGGACTCACAGAGGGCTATCTATAACCTAGACACTGTTTGGGGACCAGAACTACCTTTTCTCCAAGGAAACTGCTCCCTCTCCTTTCCCACTACATTGCATATTTCTCACCAAATAAATTGCTCTTTGTCTGCACAGAGTGCCTTGTCATTCCTCACCATCACTTGAGGGCTCTAGGCCTGTGTGTTTGGAGCCATAGAACAGAGTTGGAATCTTACATCAGTGATCTTAATGGTCTTCAGCAGGACCAGGAGATGTTCAGATGAATGTGAATTTCAGTGTGGCTACTCTGGGGTCCTTAGAATGGTAGGACAGGAGTTTAGGGGTAGATGTTACCCTCCAGGCAACATTACCTCACAAGAAGTAAAAATGGCAGATTTGAGGAATGTTCAGGAGATGGGCTTGGATAGGTATAGATGAGGACAGGGGATCCTGTCCATGTCTCAAGTTGGGGAACCCAAAGGTAACTGGAAATGTGGGAGGGTGAGTTGATTCCAGCAGGAAGATTATGTCTTTAGCTGTGGCCACACTGCATAGAAGTATTTGGGCTACCCCAACACCCCAAGGGAGAGTCCAGGAAACTGACAGATAACATAGTTCATCTATCACTCATCTTTGCTACTTGCATCTAGTCATACTGGCCTCTTTTCTGTTCTCACAGCAAGAGGAAGCTAAATATTAAAAAAAAAAAAAAAAGGAAATATAGGACCCTGGCCAGATGGTATGATTGGTTGGAGAATAGTTCCATACACCAAAATGTTGCAATAACAGCATTTCCTCAGGTTAGTATTAAAAAAAGAAGTGTAGGAAGAAGGACAAACTGGTCCAAAGTGTTCATTGCTGAAAGGCTTGAGGAAGATAGGGATAGAAAAGGGGCATTGGAATTGCATATGAAAAGAATATTGAGGCCGCATATGAGTGTCATCGTTTTGGAGGAAGAAAATTTAAAGGAATTAGGAAGAGGAAGATTTTAAGGATATTGAGACTGTTAATGCAGATAAGATTTATAAAAACCTGAATGCAAGAATGAAGAAAAACAGGGCTACCCAGGATGGGAAAGGTTGTCCCTTTAAATAAAAAATAAATATGCTATCACAGTTTGAGATCCTTATTGGACTTGCTTAATCCTTTCACTCCACACATGAGGGTACTGAGCTTTGTCGTTTATAAGAATGACTTGCACAAGGTTAGAGAGTGACAAAAAGGCAAATCAAGAACTAAAACATCCCAGACTTCACAGAAAATCTTGTCCCTTGCTCTTTGGGAGCCTGCGTTGATTGGGAGAGTGTTTCTCAATCCCTGCCAAACACTTGTCCAGACCCACCACTGTCTGCACCTATTATTGCCACCAACCAAAGTGACATCATGGGAGGACAGTCCCAGAGTGCGGAGTTCAGAACTGTAAGACGGTAATTGTAGGAAACCAGCATGTATCTTCTGGTGAGGGCTTAAAGGAGGAAGCATCTTTCACACTCACAGAATTATAAGATCTTTGAGCTCAGGATGAGTAAATTCCATTGTGAATGTCTACTTTAGTGACCTGAAGTACAGAGGACCTTCCTGAATGAGAGTCAGCCATCAGGGCCTGATTTGGCTCAGGGAGGATCCAAGCATTAGCTACCTTCATGTTCCTTTGGGGCAGGCATTAGGTTAAGACTGAGAGTTCTCTTTGGCTGAGGGTCCAAAAATCAATGTGGATAAAGACAGGCACACGCACCTGAGACCATCAGAATTGTTCTTGCTGCCCCATGACCATGGCACCAGAGTGCATTCCTGCCTAGACACACTTCCACTGCTCATCCGGACCATTTTCCTGTTGCTCCCTGTACTTCTTCCTGTAGCTCACAGATGGGTCTTTCCCCTCCCCTGACAAATTCAATTTGTAACTAACTAATCTAAGACTCCCCTGGATACAAAACAGTCTGAGAGGTGGCAGGTTAATGAGAATACATTTATGACTTCTAAAGCGTGACAACATTTTAACACTAAAAAATAATTCTCTAGAAGGATGTCAGTGAAAATGACAGACTAAAGACTTCTTGCCAGCTAGTGTGGCTCAGTGGTTGAGCATTGACCTTTGAACCAGGAGGTCAAGGTTGATTCCTGATTCGGGCACATGCCTGGGTTGCAGGCTTGATCCCCAATATGGGCAGCTGATCAATGATTCTCTCTTATCATTAATGTTTCTATCTCTCTCTCCTTCTCCCTTCCTCTCTGAAATCAATAAAAAATACATTTTTTAAAAAGACCTCTGTAAATTATTTCCTACATAAAAGCAATGAGAAAAACAGCAACAACAACAAAAAATGGTCAAAATCAACTTTTTCAGAACTCTTGAAATTAACCAGAGATTTATAGCAACTTGGGGGGGGTGGTATTTATTCAATTGATATATCATCTCGGGCTCTGTGAGCCTGCCTTGTTCAGTCGTATTTCCTCCCGTATTCTACAGAGGCCACTAAGGACTCCAAAGAATATGCAGAGCAAATATCAGAGGTTTTCTGTGAGTTGAATGAAGTTGATCCACTAGGGGGAGTGAAGACTGTGGTTCTCACCATAACCATGAACGCTCTGGACCACAAGGGGCAGGCACTGATCCTATCAAGCACAGGGTCCTACCTAGCAAAGTGCTCTCTGAAGGAAAGAAGGAAGGCAGGTCATTCACCATGACACACACACACACACACACACACACACACACACACGCACATATACACTATACACTAGTGGCCGGGTGCTTAAAATTTATGCACTTGGGGGAGGTGTCCCTCAGCCCAGCCTGTAACTTCTTTCTTTTTTTTAATTTTTATTAATTTTTATACATATCTCCCCATTGCTCCCCCTCCCTCCCAGGCATACCCCAACCCCCAGTGTCTATGTTCATTGGTTATGCTTATATGCATGCATACAAGTCCTTTGATTGATCTCTTATCTACCTCACCTAACTTTAATCTTCCTGCTGTAATTTCACAGTCTGTTTGAAGCTTTACTTTCTTTGTATCTATCCTTTTGTTCATCAGTTTATAATGTTCTTTATTATCCCCCAATGAGTGCGATCATGTGATGCTTCTCCTTCATTGACTGGCTTATTTCACTAAGCATAAGGCTCTCCAGTTCCAACCAGGTTGCTGCAAATAGTAAGAATTCCTTCTTTTTAATGGCAGCATAGAATTCCATTGTGTAGATGTACCACAGTTTTCTGACCCACTCATCTGCTGACGGGCACCTAGGCTGTTTCCAAATTGTAGCTATTGTAAATTGTGCTGCTATGAACATAAGGGTGCATAAATCCTTTCTGATTGGTGTTTGTAATTTCTTAGGATAAATTCCTAAGAGTGGGATTACAGGGTCAAATGGGAGATCCATTTTTAGTTTTTTGAGGAAACTCCATACTGTTCTCCACAGTGCCAGCCTGTAACTTCTTCACTCTAGGACCCCTCAAAGGATGTCCTACTGCTGGTTTACAAGGATTGGGCCTAAACCAGCAGTCAGACATCCCTCTCACAATCTGGGACTACTGGCTCCTAACCGCTCACCTGCCTGCCTGCCTGATTGCCCCTAACCACTCTGTCTACTGGCCTGCTCACTCCCAACTGCCCCCTGCTGCTGGCCTGCTCACCCCCAAATGCTCCCCTACCAGCCTGATCATCCCCAACTGCTCCCAGCCAGCATGCTCACCCCCATCTGCCCTCCCCACTGGCCTGCTCACTTCAAACTGCCTTCTGCTGTTTTGATCACCCCCAACTGACCCCTACTGATGGCCAGCTCACCCCCAACTAGCCCCCCTGCTGGTGTGCTCACCCTCAACTGCGCACCCCCTCACCAGCCTCATTACTCCTAATGCCCCTCCCCCCACTGGCCTGATCACCCAAACTGCCCTCCTCTCTTGGCCTCTAACTGCCTCTACTTTGGCCCCACCACCATGGCTTTGTCCAGAAGAACATCCGGAAGGTCTCCTGGAAGGTCTCTCTGTCTAATTAGCATATTACTATTTTATTACTATAGATAGAGGCCTGTTGAATGGGTGGGAGCCAGCTGGTTTGCCCTGAAGGGTGTCCTGGATCAGTGTGGGGGTTCTCTTGAGGGGTGGGGCAACCTGGATGAGGGGGCTGTGGTGGTTTTCAGGCTGGCCATGCCCCCATGGGGTGAGGGTCCCCACTGGAGGGCATGGCCAGCCTGGATGAGGGGCTGAGGGTTGTTTTCAAGCTGGCCACACCCCTTTCAGGGTAGGGGCTCTCGCTGGAGTGCCTGGCCAGCCTGGGTGGGGCTGATGGCTATTTTCAGGTTGACCATGCCCCTCAGTGACCCAGGCTCCCAGCTCCTCCTTGAGTGGAGGCCAGGGTGGGCAGGAAGTTTGGCTTCCTCCATTGCCAGGGGCAACCCATGCCACCTACTCACTCCAGCTCCATGGCTGCCGCCATCTTTGTTAGGTTAATTTGTATACTCACTCCTGATTGGATGGTGGAACTAGCAGAGGGATGGTCAATTTGCATGTTTCTCCTTTATTTGTGTGTGTGTGTGTATTAGAGACCCAGTGCATAAAATTTTTGACCGCGAGTGAGATGTGTGTTCCTTAGCCCAGCCTGAAACTTCTCCAATCTGGGATATCTCAAGGGATGTCCAACTCCCCATTTAGGCTCAATCCCATGAGATCAGGCCTAAACCGGCAATCGGACATTCCTCTCACAATCCAGGACTGCTGGCTCCCAACTGCTCGCTTGCCTGCCTGCCTGATTGCCCCTAACTGCTTCGGCCTGCCAGCCTGATCATCCCTTAACCACTCCCCTGCCAGCCTGTTTGACACCTAACTGTTCCCCTGCCAGCCTGATTGCCCCTAATTGTCCTCCCCTGCCAGCCTGGTCACCCCTAACTCCCCTCCTCTGCCAGCCTGATTGCTCCCAACTTCCCTCCCCTGCAGGCCTTGTCCCCCACAACTGCCCTCTCCTGCAGGCTTGATTGCCCCCAACTGCCCTCCTTTGAAGACCTGATCTCCCCCAACTGCCTTCCTCTGCAGCCTGGTCACCCCTAACTGCCCTTTCCTGCTGGCCTGATTGCCCACAACTATCCTCCCCTGCAGGCCATCTTGTGGAGGCCATCTTGTCTCCACATGGGAGCAGCCATGTTTGACCACATGGGGGCAGCCATCTGTGTGTTGGAGTGATGGTCAATTTGCATATTACTCTTTTATTAGATAGGATTGATTTCAGAGAGGAAGGGAGAGGGAGAGAGAAATAGAAACATCAATGATGAGAGAGAATCACTGATCAGCTGTCTCCTGCACAAGACCACAACCTGGGCATGTGCCCTTGACTAGAATTGAACCTGGGACCCTTCAGTCCACAGGCCCACATTCTATCCACTGGGCCAAATTAGCTAGGGCCACATCTGTCTTAAATGTCAGCCAGTGAGGAGAAAATGTGCTTGAGTTCTTGCCCTTGCAATGTGCTTCACATCTCTACTTGATCACTAATTTCAAATGACAACATCTTGACTTGTTTCATCTCTCTTGTCCCTCCTAGTCCTTCACAAGGGCCTGGATCTACTGTCTCTCAGACCCTTCCTCTTTCCTGAGTTTTCATCATAAAAGTTCAACAGTTTCTCTGCTACCTACTTTCATTCTCTTTCCTGTATCCAACTCCCCAATTCCTTTTTCTACTAATCATCCTCAATAGTAACATCTCAAAATTTTCTCACTTAAAAAAAAAGAATCTGAGCTTCTATGGTATTAGAACAGAGCAAGTCTGTACTGCAATAACACAATAAAATTTTATTCTTCACTCAGTCTCACTCCATGCTCCATTCTGGAGCTATACCATTTGAAATTCATGGGGGCTGGCAGATAGGTAAGATGTTACTGAGGGCCAGGCTGAAAACTAGCATGCATGCATCACTTCCTTCACATTCCACTGGCCAGACATTCTGAACCTCAGTCTACTCATCTGAAAAAAAAAATCTCAGAGGGGTTAATGGGGATTAAATCAGCTAATCCATGTAAAATATGTATCTATTACAATGCCTGGCATGAAGTCAGGGTTCATGAAACGTATCTGGCCCGGCCAGTGTGGCTCAGAGGTTGAATGTCAACCTATGAATGAGGAGGTCACAGTTCAATTCCTAGCAGGCATGCAGCAAGGCCCCAGCAGGGCTGAGGGGACTGGATGCCTCCATCTTATGGCTTTGGGCACTGCCATCTTCGAGGGCATAGCAGTCAATTAGCATATTCCCTCCTTAGTGGCTGTGGGCACTGCCATCTTTGAGGGCGGGGTGGTCAATTAGCATATTCCCTCCTTATTCACTGTGGATGCCACCATCTTTGAGAGTGAGGCAGTCAATTAGCATATTCCCTCCTTATTGGCTATGGGTGCCATCATCTTTGCAATTGTGTGAGGGTCAATCAGCATATTCCCTCTTTATTAGAAAGGATTTCTTTAAAGATAGTGACAAAGTTTAAAGGGGAATGAAGGAAAATTACTAAGTAAAGATAACAGTGGCTGGTATGTGGCAGAAATTAGGGAAGTAATATGTGAATGACTGGAATCTAAGGATTTTGGAGCCCCATTATCCAATGCCTGACTAGCCTGGTTACTGAATACCCTGAGCTAAGACCTCCAGGATCCTAGCCTTGCACCTGTGCTCATACATACGTCCTATGACCACTAGATGGAGGTGCTGCATGGCAACCCAATAGTCATCTTGAAGATTAATATTTATTTAGGATTAATGATGGCCCACCACCTGTCTAAATTCTTTAAATGGAGGATTTTATTTAACCCTAACTAATATGAGAATGCAAAGGCTTAAGTTCATACATCACGTGAGTGGTGGATCCAGGATTTAAATCCTAGAAGTCAAATTGGACTGGGAGGCGACCTGGCGATCAGGGGAAGGCAAAGCCCAAGCTCGTTGCCAGCATCAAGCCAAATCTGGCACATTGTTTTTCACTTTCATTTTAAATTACTCTAAGTGCTGATTATTCTCCAATTGGGTACTGATTATAAATTCATTCACCATTTTTCCCACCCCATCATATCAAATTGTTTTATGCTATTAAAAGCTTAGCTATTAAAAGTAAGGTTGGACGAATCCAAGATGGCGGCATAGGTAAACACCTACACTGCTGCCTTGCACAACAATTTCAAAACTACAACTAAAAGACAGAACGGACATCATCCAGAACCACAGGAAAGCTGGCTGAGTGGAAGTTCTACAACTAGAGGAAAAGGGGCTCACGGAAACCCAGAGGAGCTGCACGCGAGGAGAGAGCGGGTGCCGGAGTACCTGGCTGGCTTTCTCTGGCAGGAGAGAAACGGAGACTTTCAAAGGCATTGAATCCCTTATCCTACAACACTAAACCCCAGATCCAGCCGAAACTCACATGGGGGGAGTTTGGACTGTGAAAAGGGAGAAGTGTACAGAAATTTAGGGGAGTGGCAAAAGATCAAAGGCCTGGTGGCACGCACGGCACTGCGCGCAGGACAGACTGCTGATTGTGCTGCTGGCTTTCACGAGTGGGCGGGAGACAGACCCTCCCAACTGTGCCACCTCTGGCTTCACTGAACCCCTGTTTCAGACGAAACCCTGGAGACCTAGACTCGTGTGGTCCTGGTGCGCAGGGGAGCTGGAAAGGCAGCGGTTAGAAGCACTGCGGGTGCGCGCACAAGGACCACTCCAGCCATTACCCAGTCACGTGAGACTCAGGGGCCGTGGAGGGCGGGGCCGACTGGAAGGCAAAGCGGTCCCTTAAGCCCTGAGACTCCACCCATCCCAAGCTCAACAGAGGCTTCTGCAGCTTTGCACGTCTGGTATCATAAAGCTGAATTCAACACAGAAGTTTCCCTGGCATAGTGAAAATGCCAAGACAAGGGAAGGGATTACAAACAAAAGAAATGGAGGGAAAAAAACGACTGGATATAGAGTTCAAAACCACGCTTATAAGGTTTTTCAAGAATATGCTAGAAAAGATGGATAAATTTAGTGAGACCCAAGAGGAGATGGAAAAGGTCCAACTAAAGATGAAAAAAGACCAACTAGAAATTAAACATACACTGACTGAAATAAAAAATATTACTACAGAGTCCTAACAGCAAACTAGAGAAAGGCAAGGATCAAGTCAAAAATTTGAAATATAAAGAAGCAGAAAACATTCAACTGGAAAAGCAAGAAGAGAAAAGAATCCAAAAATGTGAAGATAACGTAAGGAGCCTCTGGCACAGCTTCAAGCATACCAACATCAGAATTGTGGGGGTGCCAGAAGAAGAGAGAGAGCAAGATACTGAAAACCTATTTAAAGAAATAATGACTGAAAACTTCCCACATCTGGTGAAAGAAATAGACTTACAAGTCCAGGAAGCACACAGAACCCCAAATAAAAGGAATCCAAAGAGGACCACACCAAGACACATCATAATTAAAATGCCAAGAGCAAAAGACAAAGAGAGAATATTAAAAGCAGCCAGAGAAAAACAGTTCATTACCTACAAGGGAGCATCCATATGACTGTCAGCTGATTTCTCAACAGAAACGATGCAGGTCAGACGGGAGTGGCAAGAAATATTCAACATGATGAACAGCAAGAACCTACAACCAAGAATAATCTATCCAGCAAAGCTAACATTCAGAATTGAAGGGCAGATAAAGACCTTCACAGAGAAGAAAAAGCTAAAGGAGTTCATCAACTCCAAACCAGTATTCTATGAAATGCTGAAAGATACTCTTTTAGAAGAGGAAGAAGAAAAAGGTAAAAGACAAAAAATTATGAACAACAAATACATATCTATCAACAAGTGAATCTAAAAATTAAGTGAATTAAAAATTTGATCAACAGAATAAACTGGTGAATATAATAGAATCAGGAGCACAGAAAGGGAGTAGACTGATAATTCTAAGGAGGACAAAAATCATAAAGCATCAAACAGACTGTGAAATTACAGCAGAAAGATTAAAGTTAGGTGAGGTAGACAAGTGATCAATCAAAGGACTTGTATGCATGCATATAAGCATAACCAATGATCACAGACACTGGGGGGTCGGGGTATACCTGGGAGGGAGGGGGGCAATGGGGAGATATGTATAAAAAATTAATAAAAATTAATAAAAAATTAAAAAAGTAAGGTTGCCAGATTTACAAATATAAATATAAGACATTTAATTTAGTTTGAATTTCAGATAAACAATGAGTAATTTTTAATGTAAGTATGTCCCAGATATTGCATGGCACATACTGACACTAAAAAAGTCTTCATCTTTTATCTAAAATTCAAATTTAAATGGGATTCCTGTATTTTTTTCTGGCAACCTTATTCTACAAGCATTTGCATTGGTAATTCTCACCCTATACTCCATCCTCTCCCCCACCAGAGAAGAGTATCTATTGAGCATTTCTCCTGTGCTAGTTTTGAATGGGGCCCAGAACAACCAAGGCCTGTGCAGCAGCTCCAGCAGCATTATTGCTTGAGTCATGTGACCATTCAGACTTCATGATGAAGAAGCCACATGGAGTTTCTGACAAACCCCAATAAGCGAGGCACAGAGAAGACTGCTGCAGTTCCGGAGTAAGGCGGTGCCATCTTTGGCAGAGAACTGCACACTGTTAGAAAAACAGCTCCTGATGTGTTCCTGGGCTCTGGTAGAGAAGGGGCACCTGGCCATAGGCCTCACTCAAGTGACCAGGCCTCCAGACTTTTCCATCATGCACTCGGCACTGGTATGCACCAAGTCAAGCAGGACCAGCAGCAGTGCATCATCAGGTAGAGGTGGTACAACTAATTTGGGCTCAAAAAGATCCAGGGAGCATAAGAAAACTGCATGAACAGGTGACCAGACCTCCTATGTCACCTATGTTGCCTCCTACTGTTGCAATGACCCTTCTAACTCAGTTCACACCATAAGACAGTCATCATGACCAGTTGATGGAGAAGGGGGAACTCTGAGCTTGGTTCATGAATGGGTCTGCTCAGTATGTTGGTGTAAACTGAAAATGGATGCTAATTCACTAGAGACCCACTGAGAAAGGCAGGAATGATGGAAATTCTCCCAGCGAGCAAAGCTTCAGGATGCACACTTGGTCATCCACTTTGAGAAAAGAAAGAAATGGACACCTCGTTATAGTCTTATAGGCTGAGGCAAATGGACTAATGGTTTAGTCATAGGTCTGGCAGAAGCAAGATTTAATGATTGGGGATACTGAGGCTGATCTGGTAACTGCCACTGAATGTATGACCTGTCAACAACAGGGATCAGTGCAGTGCCATCTATTCAGGAGACCAGCCAGCCACTTGGACCAGCAGAAGTGCTTTGAAGTAGGGCAATAAGAGTGCAGAGTAAAGGAGGGAGCTTATGGGTCTCAGTTAAGGCCTCGTTATCTACAACAGCTGGGACTCTAGGCAGCACTGTATGTTTCTCATGAATTATAACTACATCAGTTTGCTAGGGCTGCCATAACCAAATCCTATAGACTGGGTGGCTTAAACTACAGAGATCTATTTTCTCACTGTTCTGGAGTCTATTAGTCCCAGGTCAAGGTGCCAGCAGGATTGGTTTCCTCTCTCCTTGGCTTGTGGATGGCTGCCCTCTTGCTGCCTCTTCATATGGTCGTCCCTCAGCACATCTGAGACCCTGACATCTCTCTGGGTACCCTAATCACCTCTTCTTGAAAGGGTACCAGTCAAATTGGATTAGGACCCACTCTAACAGCCCCATTTGAATTTAATCACCTGTCGAAAGGCTCTATCTACAAATATAGTCACATTCTGAGGTGCTGGGAGTAGGGCTTCAACTTATCAATTTGCGGGGACACAACTCAGTCCTAACAATGACCAGCCAGAATCACAGAGCAGCTGCACCTGGACAGAGTGAACGTTTTACAAAGAGTAAGTTGATTTTAGCAGTGCAAGGGGTGGACTGTGCACACTGGCATTGCCCCACCCAGATCCCCTTTACTGGGCACTAACCCCAGGAGCTGTCAATGTTGACCACTAACAACTCACAGCCTTCCTCTTCTCTAGGGAATTGCCTTCAACTGACAGGAGCCTCTCACTCCTTGGGGGACAGTGCACACACATCCAAGGGGAAAAGGCCAGCCCCTGTGCTTTAGTTGGATATTCTGAGGATATTCTGAGGGTATTATTACCCTCCTTTTCATAACAGAGTGATAGAGCTGCAGCAGAAATAGTGGGAGGTACCATCAGGGTCCTGATGGGGCAGAGTAAACTCATGTGAGAGGCTTATTACTAGAGACAAAGAGGAAAGTCCTGGTATGACACAGCCTAGGAAATGAAACGCTACAACTGTATATTGCTGGTGTGTAAAAATCTCCAAGGCGATCTTGCAGAGGGAGGTGGATGTCTGCGGCGGTCTGAAGCCTGCAGCTGGGGCAACCATCGAGCAGCCGGGGACCCGGGGACCCAGAACTCCTCTCTCCAATTGGCACAGACACGTGGCAGAATCAGAGATCCACACGGCACACGGAAAGGTCAGATTTCGCCTGGGATAAGAGGGAGGTGGATGTCTGAGGAGGTCTGAAAGTTGCGGCTGGCTGAGGCACCCACCAAACAGCCGGGGACCCAGAACACCGCTCTCCAAACGGCACAGACATGCAGGCGGCGGATTCAGAGATCCACACAGCACACAGAAAGTGCCTTGTGTGCTGTAGCTGGAGGGGTTGTAGTTTGTGCCTTTCAATCAACGTAGGAGAGAGAACTACATAACCAGACACCCGGAGAAGAAAGACCATGGGCAGAAAAAGAAACAGCCCACATAAGACAGAAAGGCAGGTTTCACCAGAAAAGGAAGTAAACGAAATAGAAGCAGAAATAAGCCTGCCAGAGAAAGAGTTCAGAGAAATGATCATAAGGTGGATGAAAAGAATGGAAGACAAAATCGACAATGTGAGTAAGAGCCAAGAACAAATAAAGAAGACCCAAGAGGAGATGAAGAAGCAGCAAGAAGAAATGCAGAAGAACCTAGAGGAGGTGCAGAATAATCAAGAAGAAATGAAAAATGACATCACTGCTATAAAGAACTCAATAGAAAGCATCAAAAGTAGACTAGAAGAAGCAGAGGACTGCATCAGTGAGTTAGAAGACACAGTAGGAAAAAATATCCAAGTACAGCAGCTTCTAGAAAAAAAAGTTAAAAAGCAAGAGGAGAGCCTAAGGGAACTTTGGGATAACATGAAACAAAACAACATCCGCATAATTGGGGTTCCAGAAAGAGTGGAAACTGAACAAGGATTAGAGAACGTGTTTGAAGAAATAATGACAGAAAATTTCCCCAATATAGGAAAGAAAAAACCCACACAAATCCAAGAAGCTCACAGAGTCCCAAGCAAAATGAACCCCAACAAACTGACACCAAGGCACATTATAATTAAATTGGCAAACACCAACAACAAAGTAAGAATCTTAAAAGCAGCCAGAGAGAAACAGAAAGTTACCTACAAAGGAACCCCCATAAGACTAGCTACTGACTTCTCAACAGAAACTCATCAGGCCAGAAGGGAATGGAATGAAATATACAAAGTCATGCAAAGGAAGGGTCTGAATCCAAGAATACTGTACCCTGCAAGACTCTCAATCAAAATTGAAGGTGAAATCAGAAGCTTCACAGACAAAAAAGGACTAAGGGAATATATTACCACCAAACCAGCAATGCAAGAAATGTTAAAGGGTCTGCTGTAATAAAAAGAAAGAGGAAGCGAAGAAGGACCTCGGGGGTAAGGACTAAAAATGGCAACAGATAAGTACTTATCAATAATAACTTTAAATGTAAACGGATTAAATGCTCCAATCAAAAGACATAGGGTAACCAATTGGATAAGAAAACATGATCCATATATCTGCTGTCTACAAGAAACCCACCTCAGAAAAAGAGATGCACACAGATTGAGGGTGAAGGGATGGAAGAAGGTATTTCAGACAAATGGAAATGAAAAAAAAGCTGGGGTTGCAATACTTATATCTGACAAATTAGATGTCAAAGTGAAGGACATAACAAGAGATAAAGAAAGCCACTTCATAATACTAAAGGGAACAATCCAACAAGAAGAAATAACTCTGGTAAACATATATGCACCCAATATAGGAGCACCTAAATACATTAAAAAAACTCTTGGAAGATATTAAGGGAGAGATTGACAGCAATACAATCATAGTGGAGACTTTAATACCCCACTGTCACCATTGGACAAATCCTCTAAACAAAAAATCAGCAAAGAAACATCAATCCTAAATGACTCACTAGACCAGATGAAATTAATTGACATCTTCAGAATATTTCACCCCAAAGCCACAGAATATACATTCTTCTCCAGTGCACATGGGTCATTTTCAAAGATAGATCATATGTTGGGTCATAAGAAAAGTCTCTTCAAATTCAAGAAGATAGAAATCATATCAAACATTTTCTCAGACCACAGTGGCATAAAACTGGAAATCAACTATAATAAAAACAATAGAAATATATCAAACACATGGAGACCAAACAGCATGCTATTAAACAACGACTGGGTAACCAGAGAGATCAAGGAAGAAATAAAAAACATCATGGCAACAAATGACAATGACAACACAATACAAAATTTATGGGACACAGTGAAAGCAGTCTTGAGAGGGAAGTTCCTGCAAAAATACAGGAAACAATGGTAATAAATTACCTAACCCGACAACTCAAAGAGCTAGAATGAGAGCAACAAGAAAAGCCCAGTGTACTCAGAAGGAAGAAAATAGTGAAGATCAGAGTGGAGATAAACAACTTGGAGACCAAAGAAACAATTCAAAAGATCAATAAAACCAAGAGCTGGTTCTTTGAAAGGATAAACAAGATTGATGGACCTCTAGCCAGGCTCACCAAGAAGCAAAGAGAGAAGACCCAAATAAACAAAATCAGAAATGAAAGAGGAGAAATAACAACAGACCTTGTGGAAATACAAAGGATTGTTAAAAAATACTATGAACAACTCTATTCCAACAAATTAGACAACCTGCAAAAAATGGACATTTTCCTAGAAAAATATAACCTTCCAAAACTCAATGAGGAGGAAGCAAACATCTCAATAGTCCAATAACTATGGAAGAAATTGAAGCAGTCATCAAAAAGCTTCCAGAAAATAAAAGCCCGGGTCCAGATGGCTACACAGTAGAGTTTTACCAAACATTCAAGGAAGAATTAAAATCTATCCTCCCCAGACTATTCAAAAACATTCAAGAAGAAGGAACACTTCCAAACACCTTCTATGAAGCCAGCATCACCTTAATACCAAAACCAGATAAAGACAACACAATGAAAGAGAATTATAGGCCAATATCTCTCATGAACATAGATGCCAAAATCCTCAACAAAATTCTAGCAAATCAGATCCAGCAGTACATCAGAAAGATCATACACCATGACCAAGCAGGATTCATCCCAGGAATGCAGGGATGGTACAATATCCGCAAATCAATAAATGTGATACATCACATAACAAATTGAGAGATAAAAATCACATAGTCATATCAATTGATGCAGAAAAAGCATTTGACAAAATCCAACACCCTTTCTTGATAAAAACTCTCAACAAAGTGGGAATAGAAGGAGCATCATCATAAAAGCCATATATGATAAACTCACAGCTAACATCATACTCAATGGGCAAAAACTAAAACCATTTCCCCTAAGAACAGGAACAAGACAGGGATGCCCACTCTCACCTCTCCTGTTCGACATAGTACTGGAAGTATTAGCCATTTGGAAATAAAAGGCATCCAAATTGGAAAAGAAGAAGTAAAGCTGTCCTTATTTGCAGATGACATGATATTGTACATAAAAAACCCAAAGGACTCCATTCCAAAACTAATTGACTTAATTAATGAATTCAGCAATGTAGCAGGATACAAAATTAATGCTAAGAAGTCTGTGGCATTTCTATACACTAATAGTGAAATTACAGAAAGAGAAACTAAAAAAGCAATCCCATTTACCATCGCACCAAAAAAATTAAGATACCTAGGAATAAACCTAACTAAAGAAATAAAAGACCTATATGCAGAAAACTACAGGACACTGAAAAAAAGAGATAGAGGAAGATGTTAACAGATGGAAGAGCATACCATTCTCATGGATTGGGAGAATCAACATCATTAAAATGGCCATACTACCCAAAGCAATCTACAGATTCAATGCACTACTCATTAAAATACCAATGACATATTTCACAGACCTAGAAAGAATTCTTCATAGATTCATCTGGAACAAAAAAAGACCACAAATAGCTACAGCAATTCTGAGAAAGAAGAATAAAGTAGGTGGGATCTCAATACCAGATTTCAAGCTATACTACAAAGCAACTGTTCTCAAAACAGCCTGGTACTGGCACAAGAACAGACATATAGACCAATGGAATAGAATAGAGAACCCAGATATCCACCCAAACCACTATGCTCAGCTAATATTTAACAAAGGAGGCATGAACATTCAATGGAGCCAAGATAGCCTCTTCTATAAATGGTGTTGGGAAAATTGGACAGATACATGCAAAAAAATGAAACTGGACCACCAACTTACACCAAATACAAAAATAAACTCAAAAATAAACTCAAAATGGATACAGGACTTAAACATTAGAAGGGAAACCATAAAAATACTAGAGGAATCCACAGGCAGCACAATCTCAGACATATGCCGAAAGAACTTCTTCACTGATACTGCTCCAAAGGCAATTGAAGCTAAAGAAAAAATAAACAAATGGGACTACATCAAAATAAAAAGCTTTTGCACGGCAAAAGAAACCATCAACAAAACAACAAGAAAGACCACTGTATGGGAGAACATATTTGCAAATGTTATCACTGATAAAGGTTTAATCTCCAAAATCTACAGCCAACTTATACAACTTAATAAAAGGAAGATAAATGATCCAATAAAAAAAATGGGCAACGGACCTAAATAGAACCTTCTCGAAAGATGACAGAAGGAAGGCCAAGAGACACACGAAAACATGTTCAAAGTCACTAATCATCCGAGAGATGCAAATCAAAACAACAATGCGATACCATCTTACACCAGTAAGAATGGCAATCATCAACAAATCAACAAACGACAAGTGTTGGCGAGGATGCGGAGAAAAAGGAACCCTTGTGCACTGTTGGTGGGAATGCAGACTGGTGCAGCCACTGTGGAGAACAGTATGGAGTTTCCTCAAAAAACTAAAAATGAATCTCCCATTTGACCCTGTAATCCCACTCTTAGGAATTTATCCTAAGAAATTACAAACACCAATCAGAAAGGATTTATGCACCCCTATGTTCATAGCAGCACAATTTACAATAGCCACAATTTGGAAACAGCCTAGGTGCCCGTCAGCAGATGAGTGGGTCAGAAAACTGTGGTACATCTACACAATGGAATTCTATGCTGCCATTAAAAAGAAGGAACTCTTACCATTTGCAGCAACCTGGTTGGAACTGGAGAGCCTTATGCTTAGTGAAATAAGCCAGTCAATGAAGGAGAAGCATCACATGATCTCACTCATTTGTGGATAATAAAGAACATTATAAACTGATGAACAAAAGGATAGATACAGAGGCAGCAAAGCTTCAAACAGACTGTGAAATTACAGCAGGAAGATTAAAGTTAGGTGAGGTAGATAAGAGATCAATCAAAGGGCTTGTATGCATACATATAAGCATAACCAATGAACATAGACACTGGGGGGTTGGGGTATGTATGCCTGGGAGGGAATGGCAGCAATGGGGAGATATGTATAAAAATTAATTTAAAAATAAATAAAAATAAATATAAATAAATAAAAATCTCCAAGGCACATTAATGAGGGATGGAGGAACAAGGTGCAACGCCCATGAGCATGTAACAAATGTCAGAGGCTATTCCAGTCGCCACTGCTGCTGCTGTCGAGTCTGTTAAATGAAGCCCACGCTCCTGTGCAGACTCTGGGCTGGGTGCTGAGGACACAGGGTGAGTCAGATGGGTGTCTCCCCTCACAGAGTTCACAGTCAACACGGTGAAACAGTACAGAACAGGGTGATTGGAGCTGCAGGAGAAGTAGCTGAAAGTACCCTCATGGTACTAAGGAGGAAATGACTTCCTCTGAGTGCAATGTCCAGGAAGGCTTCCTGGAGGAGGTGACATCTTAGCTAATCCTAAAAAGATCATTGGGATGTCGCATCAGATGAACAACGACAGGAGCACATTCCAGGCTGAAAAGCCAGCGCATGTAAAAGCAGGGAAAAATGAACCTAACCTGTTTCATGCAGGCCAGGGGCGAGGGAGGGACTCGGGTCAATGGAGTAGGAAAACTAAATGGGAGATGGAGAAGACAAGGCTGGACAGAGAAGGGCTGGACCTTGGGGAGCTCAGAGCTAAGGCTGAGAGCTGGACTTCCTCCTGAGCCATCAGGAGGGAGCCAGGGACATACTTTACATAAAGATAGCCCTGACACTCCCAGCAGAAGGGCTAAAATTAAAAAGACTGACCACACCACACGCTGGTGCGGGAGCAGAGCAGCCAGAAACTTTCATACACTGCAGGCAGAAGTGTTAAATAGTACAATTACTTTGAGGAAAGTTCTGGAACTTGCTTATAAAATAATCATACCCTTCCCCTGTGACCCAGCAATCCCATCCAAGAAAAATGAAAACATTTATTCACAAAAATATTTGTCTTAAAATGTTCAATGGAAACTGTATTCATAAGAATCCCAAACTGGAAATAGCTGGGCTGTTGAAGAACAGGAAGAAAAATGAATAAACACCCTGTAATTGGGTCAATCAAAGAAATACTGTGCATCCATCAAAAGGGAGGACCATTCAGCCAGGGTGACTGGTTGAGCGTCAACCTATGAACCAGGAGGTCATGGTTCGATTCCCAGTCAGGGCACATGCTGGGTTGCGGGCTAGGCCCCTAGTAGGAGGCCTGCAGGAGGCAGCCGATCAATGTTCCTCTCTCATCAATATTTCTCTCTCTCTCTCTCTCTCTCTCTCTCTCTCTCTCTCTCTCTCTTTTTCTCTTTCTCTTTCTCCCTCTCTCTGAAATAATTTTTTTTTTAATTTTTAAAGGGAGGACCTACCAATAGCTACAACCATATGGATGAATATGAAAAAAATTAGGCTGAGTGAAAGAAGCCATACACAATAGATTATAGGCTGTATGTTCCATTTACATGAAGACCAAGAACAGAAAAAAAAACTGATGTTTATTGATAAAAAAAAAAAATCATATCCTATTCTCATGATGGGAGTTCAGAGGGGAATTGACCGAAAGGGCTCAGGAGGGAACTTTTCGATGATGATGAATTTCTGTATCTCAATAGGGGTTTGGTTTACACAGATGGGTGCATTTGTCAAATCTCAGCAAACGGACACTTACTAGCAATATCAGTGCTTTCATTATGTATTGATTCAAACATTTTCCATTGCAGCCACAGGCTGGGAGTCCCAGGATCACTTTAATGGTTCCAGAGAGTTCTCTGGCTAAAGATCAATGCCACAGCTGTCAGATAAAGCTGATGATCCTATCAAAAGGGATATTCCCATTGTGCTCAATGTTTTTCTGCTGCTTTCCGTCTCTGCCTGGCTCCTTGAGGGCTGGGCTAATTGGGCAGAGGCCAGAGGCACCCATCAAGCTGGGCCTGTCTGTTCTAAGTGGCCAGTTCCGCTGTAACCTCAGAGCCCGCCAGTCCCCAGCGATGTCATCACCAGCTGAAGACAGACCATGAGGGCCAGGACAGACATGGCATCCACTTCCCCACTGGCACGTTACTTAGACCTCATTGGGTTAAACTTGGGCGCCATGGAAGAGGAGGCTGGTGTTGGATGAACTCAGACACTGGACGACCAGAGAAAGATGCACCTTGGCCTCCACCTGCAGATGAATGTTCAAGTCTAGGGAATGACACTCGAGCTGAAGTACTTAGTGGGAAGGATCCTGCCATCTGCAACTTGGGTTGAAATGCATCCAACCAGTGAGCTAGATGGGCCGAACTTAGCCGGTGGATAGACAGTGTTTGCAAAACTAACTCTGTTCTGTGTTGGGAAATTGTCTTAAGAAAGGATTAGGGGGAGGGGAAGTAACTCTGGCTGCAGTGCGGAGAGGAAATTTGAGGTGCCAGGCCAGACCCAGGGAGGCCAGAGAGCAGACTGCTGCAGCTGCCCCAGTCCATACCTGGTGAAGCCTGAGATGAGGTCAGGCCACGGGGGTGAAGATGAGAGAGGCCAGAGGCTGCACCGTGGGGCCACTCAGGAGGTGAGAAAGGGATTGAGGAATGAGTGGACACAGGCAGAAGTCGGGCCCTCTGCGCACAGAGACCATAGAATGACCTCCTCTCAGGAGCAACAGTCTCCGAAAGTGCAGAGAAGTAAAGGCGGGGAGGAGTGTAGAGGGTAAAAGGATGTCCTGAGTGTCCCTATCAACACAAAGGAAGGCTTGGGCAGTTCCTGCCATGCTCCCACCTTCAGATGGGTCTCCCAGTTTACGCACGAATGACCTCTTTCTCCCCTTCCAGAGAACCGGTGACTAAGTGAGTAAATGTTAGCACAGGAACCTAATTCTATGTGGGTAACTTGGAGGGAGGTGCCCACTGGGTTCCTGGACTCCCCTCCCAGCCCCTAGGAAGTCCATATAAGCAAAGAGCAAGACATTGTAGTCCAGGGAGGTTGTGGCGAGTCCAGAAAAGGTGCCAAGAGGTTGGAGAACACACTTCTTTCAGGATTCAGACGCCCACCGCCAGTGGACACAGCCGCCCACAAGGTAAGCGAAGTGCCATCTGGCTCGCACTCGGAGAAAGCACTCTAAGGCATTTCCTGATGCAGGTAAGTAGCCCGGTGCAGTTTTCCAGAAGCAGGGCTGCCTCCCACGCTGTTGGTGAGAGAAGGTGACTGACCTTCTCACGTGTCCTCAGCTCTTCACCTCTCTGAGCACCGGCTCCTCGGCCCAGGCGCCTCGAGCAGGCAGCAAGGCCAGAGCATTTCGGTTAGTTTCCTTCGCCTCCACCGCCTCCCGCTCCCCTACCCCCAACCGCTGTGACTCTAGAAAAAGTATTTTCCCTCTGGAAAGGGGGTTCATTCAAACCTCACCGATGAAGTGAGGATAAAACAGTACCCATTTTGGGGCATCTGAGTGGGCTTAGATGGCCTAATGCAAGCAAAGGGCATGGAAGTGCTCACGAAGATGAATCACTGACATCATTATTGTCACCAGAGTCCTGTTGGCACCTGTTTTATGGGAAGCGATGTTCTTTTTTCCACTTTGGTAGGGTTATACAATTTTCTGTTAGAAATAGAAAATCAACTGTATTTAGTTTTTTCAACGTGATTCCATTTACCAAAACATAGTTGAGTGAGCAGTAATCTGGCAGCTATTTCAGAAGCTATGTGGCCGGCAGAGGACATGATACATAGACAACAGGTGTCTGGGAGACAATGGCTGAAAGGTTTAAGAGCACACATTTCAGAGTTGGATGGATCCGAGTTCAACTCCTGGCCTCTTGTCCCAGTGGCTGTGTGACCGTAAGCAGGATCACCTGGCCTTTCTGCACCTCCATCTCCTTACTTGCACAATGGAGGTAACAGCAGTGACCTTGTGGGCTAGAAGCTCAGTCTGGCAGGTAGTGAGCACTCAGAAATGGTAGCACTGCCCAGTCGGTGTAGCTCAATGGTTCAGTGTCGGCACATGAACCAAGAGGTCATGTGGTTCAATCTCCAGTCAGAGCACATGCCTGGGGTTTCAGGCTCAATCCTTGGTGTGCGGTGTGCAGGAGGCAGCCAAACAATTATTCTCTCTCATCATTGATGTTTCTATCTCTCTCTCCCTCTCTCTTTCCTCCTCTCTAAATTCAATAAAAACATTTTAAAAAATGGTAGAATGGTAGGGCTGTTCCCATTCTATTCTTTAGGCAGCCCCTCCCTTCATACATAATTTACTCCCCAAATTGTGTTCCCCAAGTCAAACATGTGAAAGTCAAACAAGGAGAGATTTACACAGGGCGTGTGTGCGTGTGCATGTGTGTGTGTGTTGGATGAGGGGGTGGAAGTGAGGGCGGGGGGAAGGGCATCCAGTTGAAGCTAAAGCGCTTCAACCCTCATGATGTTCTGATGATAGAGCTACAGCCTTCCAAACGTATTTTTTCTTGTTTTGTTTTGTTGTTTTGTTTTTGTTAATCCTCACCCAGTGATATTTTTCCCATTGGTTTTCAGAGAAAGTGGGAGGGAGAAAGGGGGAGAGAGGAGAAACATCGATGTGAAAGAGACACACCTTGATTGGTTGCCTCCCCCATGTACCCTAAAAGGTGGCAGGGATTGAATCTGCAACCCAGGTACTTGTCCTTGACCAGGATTGAACCTGCTACCTCTTGGTGCTCAGGACAATGTTCTAACCATTTAGCAACACCAGCCAGGGCCATGTTCTTTACTTTTGTTCTCTGACCCCACAACTGAGACAGTTGACCTCTGTGTTTTTTATATTTCTTTGTCTATTTCTGGCTCACTGTCTCCCCAGGAGAATGTGAGCCCCAAGAAGGCATGGGATGATTTGTTTGTTTGCTACTAGGTCCGAAGCACCCAGAACTAGGCCCACGTACTGTGAAATACAATTAGCTCGCTGACCAGCTGACCTGCGATTGATGCCTCTATCCATCCCGCAGCCCTAAATGACTCAGAGAATGGAGGAGCACCCATCACGCGGTCTTGATTTCCCTTTCCGACCTCCATCTCATCACATGCTGCTCTAGTTGATGGGAATCCAGCCCTTGTGACTGACACTTCCTATGTTAACCCTGACCATGACCCAACCTAGGATTCTGGCTTAGCCAGGGTTTGTTTGCGGTAAAGCTTATGTATTCCTATAACCACAAAAGAGGGATTATGCCCATGTGTTTCCAGTTCTGATTTCTGTCTTTCTTTCCCGGTGGTTCATGTGGTTCCGGGACTCTTGTGACTGGGCTTTTGTTGCAGCTGTCAGCCACAGTCATCGCAACGTTTCCCTGCAATCCCAAGTAGTGGGTGGGCTCTGGGAAAGGAGCGAGGCTGCCTCAGCTCTTTTGTCCTCTGCCCAACTTTTATTTACTCATTTTCTAGCTGCTTCATGGGTTGTTTCCCCGATCAAAAAATGCATTTAGTGTAAACATTTGTTTCATTTTGAAAATACAAAGCAGATGGTAAGAGTCACCTGTGATGACACCACCACGAAACAAATATTGTTACCATTTTGGGGCATTTCCTTCCAATATTTTTTCTAGATTAATTTTTTTTTAATAAAAAATAGTAGAAACCATTTTTTTACCACTGGCTAAGAGCCTTCAATACATTCTCTATATTGTTTTGGGACAGTTGCCTGCTGGCCCACCATTTATTTACTGAATTCCCTATTACTGGACATTTAAGCTGCCATTTTAGAGCCATTATAATAATGCTGCAATGAGCAGCCTAATACTTCATTTTTCCTACACCACTGGGCTGCCTGGCACAGAACCTACACAGACCCTACGCCAATGGGTATGCGCCTTCCAAATAATAAATCTGTCCCTGGAAACAGGCCATCCTCACTGCATATTTACCGAGGTGCCTCTGCTATAAGCCAAGGTTATGCAAAGCAACCTGACCCTCAGCATCAAGGAGCCCAATATCCTTAATAATAGTTGGGGAAACTGAGGCCCAGAGATAGGAAGACTTGTCCGAAGGCATTCGCAAACTCCATGTTGTCTAGGTATTTCCTCCCTACTTTGTTTTCTCTTTAACATTTTGCAAGGGAATGCAAAATCTTCAGCAAAGAGGCAGGTGGTTGCATCGAGGACATAGCATCTACACTGCCCATGGCAGACATTGCTAGTCAATCATCACACTCTCCTCCTCTGGGTCTAGACCCTGAGGGTTTCTCCAACAGCCAGGCAACGAGACGCAAAGTGTTTCTGCCATCCTGGTTGCACCTTTGGTCCAGCAGAGAGCCTTTTTAAAGTGTGGACTTGAGGCCACTCAAGCGAGTTCCTCAAGGTGTCTTCCTTCTTGCCTTTTGAGTGAATGACAGTCCCCAAGACATCCCAATTTTCACCTGTCAAATATGCCATATCCTCAGAAACCATTTCTGATTTTCTCCAGGATCACAGACTTCCCAGAAGCCTCTCATCTCAGCTGGAGGTGATGGGGTGGGCCGGACAGGGGAACAGAGCATGCTCCAGAGTCAGGCAGAGCGGGGTCCAGATCCTAGCTCCACATTTTATGGCTGTGAGACCTTGAGCAGGTCACTCCCCTTCTCCAAGAACCTTTCTTCTCTGGAAAGTTAGGGTGATAACATCTCTATTTTCTCCGACCTGACATCAGAGTGGTGATCTATAGAAAGGAGATGGTCTTTTCCCACTCATACACTTTGCTATGTCAGAGTGACCAGCTTCAGTTGAACATCAAACCGTCTCCCTCTACCCCTAACTGAGGCTTCTATGGACCAGCTTGTGGAGAGACAGAGGAGGGGCGGGTCTCTCATGCACACCCCTTTTCCCTCTATCTCTGGCAAGAATGAGAGGTAAGAGAGCAGGAGAGATTTTCCCTGACTGATAGACGGCTCCCTACTCTCTGGAGAGTCAAAATATGTTTCAAGTTGAGTCTCACAGCACCTTCTTTGGGGCGAGACCAAACCTTCCTGGCAGGTCTCTTGGGCTGTAACCTCAGATATGAACAGAGCTTCTCCAACCAGTCACTTTGCGTGCCATCCCAGCCCCTAGTTCTCTGGCACCCTCTCCTCACCTGCCCAGGGGAAAATAGTGGGAAGGACTTAAACCAGCCCTAGAGCATATCTCTCCTGCAGGGTCCACACCAGGCTCTAAGAAAAACACACACAAGCTTTGACGCCATCCGGAGGGAGCAGAGTTATGATTTTTGACTCACAGAAGACGCTCTCTCCAACAAAATTTTTTCCTTTTTTTGTAATCCTCACCCGGGAATATTTTTCCATTTATTTTTTATGTTTAGAGGAGTGGAAGGGATGGAGAAAGACAGAGAGAAATATCAATGTGAGAGAGACACATCAATGGGTTGCTTCCCATGCACACCCTGACCAGGGTCAGGAATGGAGCCTACAACCAAATTACATGCCCTTGACCAGACTCGAACCCTTCATTCTGCAGGCTGACACTCTATCCATTGAGCCAAACCAGCTAGGGCTCTCCACATAACTTTAGCTCATCAGCCTTACCTCAGGCAAGAAAGAGAATCCAGGATATTCCTTGTCCCAACTTTAGGAACCCTCAAGCCCTTACATGATCCTTGAAAATCCCACTCCCTTTATGCCTGCATTAGGGACAAACACCCTTGTTCACCTCCCTGGGAAAGTGGGAAAAGGGACCACAGCTGTCTCCTTTTCCCTCTTGACCTTTTTATCACCTTGATCCGGGTGAGGAGCTCCCACATGAGGGACTGAAGAGCTATGCCGCCAGTTCTTGGCCACCTGCTTCCATTGTGGTCTGGCCCCTTCCTTGGCATCAGCATCTGTGGAGCTGCAGCGCCTCAGATGACACGTGAGTTTTCAGATTGAGTAAGGGCTATTGAAGACACCAGGAGTGAGAAGTGAGTGAGAGCTTTAACTTAGACACAGTGGCCAGTAAAGGCCTTTCCAAGGACGGAAACTGAAGCTGAAACTTGGTGAAGGAGCAGGAGCCAGCCGGGGGAAGGCTAGGAAACGAGCACCCTGGGAAAGGCTCAGCCGGTGCAAAGACCCTGAGCTAGGAAGGGGAGGAGACAGAGGCAAGGTGATGAGACCTGAGGGCTGAGAGGTGGACAGCAGCCAACTATGTGGGGCCTCCCAGAGTGTGGATTTTCATGCAAGAGCTGCAGAGGCCTTGGGGGCATTTAATACACAGGGGAGTGACAAGGTCTGAGTAATATATTTAAAATTTAACTCAGGTTGTTGGGTGGAAATTGGAATTTGGTAAGGGGGCTAAGGAAGGGAAGAAGGAGACTGGAGACTGGGGTGAGTGAAGGATGGATGGATGGATGGATGGATGGATGGATGGATGGATGGATAAAATGGACATCTCTCAAGGCAAAGGGGAATCCAAACCCCAAGAGAATAAGTAGTACTGTGGAGGCTCCCAGGAAGGCAAAGGGATTCCAGAGGTAGGTAGAACTGAGGCCAGGCCACTTTATGCAGACCCTGCTTTCGGAATTGGGTCTTGAAGGGCAGTGATATTATTTCAACAGTAATAGCCTTCACCGTTTACTGGATTCTCTGATGTTCTAAGCATTCCACATTGCCTTATGTGACCCTCAGAACAGTTCCATTTTACAGCGGAGGAAAGAGAGGCTCAGAGAGAAGTCATCTCCCCACAGCCGCACAGCCGGCCAGCCCAGGAGCAGACGTTGAACCACATCTGTGAAACTCCAAAGGCTTCCCCGGCTCCGAGGCCCACACAGGGCAAGATGGGTTGTGTGGGGGTGGGCGAGGCATTCCAGGAAGAGGACACAGCACAATCAAAGGCCTGAGAGCTGGGAAGGGGCGAGGCTGGAGAAAGAGGCCCTCGGCAATCTGAAGGGAACCGAGCAATACTGAGGGCACGGCCGTGGCAACCCGTAGATTCCCAAGCGTGCCAAGCCTGTAGAGGCACAGTCATGCTTGCTGACCCCAGAGAATGTGTGGGACCGAGGGGCAGGAAGCAGGAGCTGCTGCGAGCCCAGGCCCTGGCACTGAGCTCAGGCCTTCCACAGAGAGGCATTGTGCATAGGCAGAGGCATGGCCGGGTGGGAAGCCCAGGAGGGGCTGCCTGCCTCTCTGGAGATGTGCCCAAAGGATGTGCAGGGTCCCCCTCAGGGGGCTTCATCTTTAGGAGTTGTAAGTCTTCGGTGCATTTGCAAACATAGCTACCATGTGCCTGTTCCAGGTGCCTGCCAGATGCCCCAGAACCTAGCCCACCCTTCATGACAGCCCAAGACTTTCTCCAAACCTCAGGAAGCTGGAGTTCTGGGGCTGCTCCAGGCAAAGATATGGTTCAATAGAAGCCACAAATATTTTCCTTGGACATGTTGGCCCCATCCGAGGCCTCAGCCCAAATGCAAAGGGTGACTGCTTAGCCCAGGGTATGCAGCATATAAGGCTGGACTTCCAGACTCACTGCCAGGTGAGGAGGAGGCTGAGGACTCTGGTGTGTCCAGGTAAAAGTGTGGGGAAGGGGCCGAAAACCTAGAATACCAGGAAGGTTCTGAGCTGGAGACACCTGTTGGGGTAAGGTCAGAAGCAGGAGGGAGTCTTGGTCCTCAGGTAAGGTCTCTCTGTTGACTAGGTCCCTGTGAGGGGGTAGAGAGGTGCCCAGCTCCCTTACCCAGAAGACCAGAGGATGTTCCTGAGGAATAAGAATGGCTGAGTCTTTCCCTGGCTTCATCCAGATGACATAAACCCATTCTGCACACACTAATTGCTCTGTGTCCATCCCTGGGCTGGGGTGATTCTGGAGACAAGAAGTATCAGACAGTCCCGGCCCTCCTAATATAGGCCAATGCAGTATGTGCTGTGCTCCAGGAAATCCCAGGACTATGATGGTGGAGGTCAGTCAGGGAAGGCTTCCAGGAAGAGGTGACATGTCAGGTGAGAAGTAAACGTTGGTTGGACAAAGGACAGAAAGGCATCCCATGCAAAGGGAACCACATACGCAGATGCCAGGAGATGAGATATGATGTAGGGTGTGTGTGTCGGGCGGCGGGGGGAGTGCTGGGATTTAGGGAGGAGACACTTTTCCACAGAAACAGATGCTATCATCGTTTTGGTTCTCTGAGTGTCTCCGATCAGAGGACAGAGTGACGTACAAAGATAATGAAAGAAACTTCCTGGGCAAAAGAGCAGAGTGAAAAGCATCATATCTGTTTTCTCGCTTTCAGTGCAAGGTGATTCTTTCTGAGCACAGGATTAGTAATAACTGTTGTACTCATAATAACAGCTAATATTCATTGAGCTCTTATAGCATGCCAGGCCACAAATGGATGATTTCATTTAATCCCCCCAACAACCTTGTGATGTATTATTAGTATCTTTTATTCTATCGATGAGAAAACTGAGACTTGGAGAGGGTAAGTCCCTTGCCCAAGTTCACACAGCAAGTGGTGGAGATAGTCCACCAACTCGGGTCTATCTGACTCTGATGCCCATATTTCTCCTCTACCTTAGGCTTCCTGGCACCCAGGGATGGGGGATCCTATGACTTGACAGGGGTCCCCATGGCCTAGACGTTTTCAGTTTAGCAGGCTTAGATTCCCCATTCTTCCAGGGCTCTCAAAGGTCATTCATTCATTCAGCAAGCATTCGTTTATTAAACACCCATTTTGCGCCAGGCACTGTGTTGGGTGCTGGGGACACAATGGGGAGCAGACAGACCAATGCTCCCTCCCAAAGCTCATGGCCTGGTCAGGGAGGCAGGTGTTGAATCATTCCTGCCAGTGTCTCTAAAAGCTCACACTATTTCTAATCACTCCAATAAACAGCCTCTGCTGGAATCCCTGCCTGAGTCACCAGGCATGAAAGGCCTGCCCTTGGCCTCTCTGCCTGGCTAACAGGGCCCTTTATGCTCAGCCCAGGTTCTCACATCTGCCACCTTCTGCTCCCTGGCCCCCAGGAAGATGGCCGGTTTAAGGACCTTCACCCTCCTCTGTGGTTTGCTGGCAGCCACCTTGGTCGGAGCCACCCTCAATCCTCCTGCAGTGCTCATCGTGGGCCCAGAAGTCATCAGAGAAAGTAAGTCTTGGCTGCCCAGGCTTCAGCACCACAAGGCAATGGGGCAGGTGGAACAAAGGTGGGGGGACATGACTGGGGGTGTGCAAGACACAGTTGGGACCCAAGTGTAGATGAGATTCGAATGGGTAAATTATAAAGGTTGAAAGTGTCTGTGATCACAAGAGTCCATGATTCCAAGAAACCCTTCTTAAGTGCCATGATTCCAAAACTGAATGCTCGGAGGTTCCCACAGAAGGGGGTGGTCCTAGATGTGCCCATGCAATGGCCCTCGCCTAAAACCCATTGGCAAAGCACCTTCTCAGAGTCTGAGTCAGTGACCAACCAGTCCACAGAGAGAAGACCCTCGGCCGAAAACCTGGCGGCCTGGATCCCAAGCACAGCTTTCCCACCCTCCAGCTCTGTGGCCGGGAACCTTCCTGAGCCTGGGTTTTGTCCTTTGGAAACAAACAAGAAGGCCTGCCTCCCCAGGTTGCTGGGGCTACCCAATAGGACAGGAATCGACAAGAACTTGGTGAACTCTCTGGTCTAGTTTCTCAATTTCAGCACTTCTGACCTTGTGAGCCAAATAACTCTTTACTGGGGAGAGAGGGGGGCCTGTCCTGTGCATTCCAGATGCTTATCCGCATCCTTGGCCCAGTGATAAGAGCCAAAAATGTCCCTAGACATTCTGTCTCTTAGGGAACAGAATCACCCTGGTTGAAAACTACCGCTCCAAAAGTTCTGTACCGGGAGCAGATGATAACCAGTCGGCTCCGGAAATCCATCTAAACACTTAAGAGGCCAGCCCTCTGCATGCTTTGGACCTGGGCTGGCCTGGATGGGCAGGAGTGGGACCGGGTCCTACAGAGTCACACAGCTGCTGCAGCTGGAAGAGGGATCCCAGAGTAGAGACAGGGCAGAGAGCTCTGGGTGCTGAGGGGGCAGGCAGAGGTGCCCGGGGCCCAGACCGTGAATCGCAAGCACAGTGTCAGCCAGAAGGAGCTTGGACATGAGCAACCATGGCAACCATGGTGTAGGTCTCTCCACAGCAGAATCTGTATGCCAGTGGTTGGCTCCAGAGGTTTTCTCAGAAAACACCAGCAGGCAAGGGTGGGCTAGTTGCCCCTGCTGGACAGCTGTGTTGGTTAGGACCGGTCAGGAGACAGAAACCGCTCACCCCAGGTTCTCATGTCTGCCACCTGCTGCTCCCTGGCCCCCAGGAAGATGGCCAGTTCAAGGACTTTCACCCTCAAGCTCAACACATGAGTTTGTATAAAGAATTATGAACAGGGGATCGGAATCATGGGCAATTGGCTAGAAAAGAAAAGAAAAACTCCAAAGAGGATTGGGGAGGGGGAGAGGCTAATCCAGGGACAGAATAAACTTGGAGGGGAATATCCTCCCTGGCCTCCTGGGAGGAGTGTGGTTGAAGCCCACGGGATGGTGGGGACACTGGCCCGGTTGTCCAAGCCAGAGCGGGTGCACAACTGGCAGGCTGGCAGCAGGCAGAGACCTGCCGGTGAGGAGCCGATGGAATTCTCTGGGAAGCTGTCCCCAAGGAAGGCAGATGCTGTTGGTTCACTGGGAAGCCTTCTCAGGAAACTTCCTGAACAGGAGCTGGGGCCCACTTGGTGGTGAACTCAGCACAGCAGGGTCAGGAGGGGAGCACTTCTTGCTGCACGACCCTCCAGAGCCTCTACTGACAGGGCTTCACGTCGCACCAGCAGCGAAGGAGGACTCCTTACAGGGCCCATCTCCATCAACACAGAGCAGGCAAAAAGGGTAGTTTTGTTGCTGAGAGTCAATAGCACACAGGGACTCTGCACAGTGGGGCATGCATACACCTGAGTCATCCTGCCTGAGGGCTGAGGGAGCAGGGTGATTATATATCGCTGATTGGCCTCAGCATCAATTCTTCTGATGCATCGGCCACAAACCTCTGACCTGCTCTGCACACAAGCCAAATAGGACAGAACCCAGGGCTCCTGGCTCCCAGGCCCCTGGCCTGACCTCTTCCTTTCTCTGCTCAGCACTTGATACTCTTTGGACAACAGACCCATAGAATGTAGATGCAAAAGAATTATGTTTTAGGCAGCAAAACAGCCCCAAAACAGGGACTTATGAGTTCCCTATCACTTGGTTCCAAAAGTGTTTGCTGTTGGCTGGTGAGAGGGATGCAGAGGCTGGCAATGCTCAGGGGGGTGAATGGTCCATCCATGCCCTAGCCTTCCCCTTCTGGGCCACATCTATGGTAGAGAGGGCCAGGATGGAACCATCCATACCCTCACCTTGTGTCCAGGCCCGAGTAGTCCTGAGTGATGCCCTCTCCCAGCCTGGAGCCCCTCCTTGCCCCTCCTGCTGGACTCTAATCTCTAGAATTTGTCTCTAGAGCTGACACAGAAGCTGAGGGACCACGATGCTATCCGCATCCTCCAGGAGCTGCCTCTGCTCAGCGCCATTCGGGAGGAGCCGGCAGGGGGCATCCCCATCATAGGCAGCCTGGTGAACTCTGTCCTGAACCACATCATCTGGTAAGTTGGGAACTCCCTGCCCACACTTCTGCCCAGGACACACTTTGCACGTTCAATTGGTCAATCAATAAGCATCAATTGGTATCAAATCTCTGTCTGACCACAAAGAATGGAACAAATGAAGTCCCCTCCTCAGAAGCTCCCAGATGAGTTAATAACCATAAGAGAGTCACACGGGAGCCTGATAGGGTGACTCCAGAGGAAGGTCACTGGGGTGAAAGGATGAAGGTGATGCTTCTAAGTCTCGGTGATAAGTGGGCCATTGACTCCATGTTTACCAGGAGACAAGAAGAAGGTGGTATTCCAGGCAGAGGGGCCCGCCTGGGCAAAGGCCTAGAGGTTGAGAGGTGGTCAGAATAGGTGTTGCCAAAACCTCAAGGTAAGGATTGGGAGGTCCGAGAGGCCAAGCCCCAGAGGATCTACAAAGCCAGCTCAAGGAGCTGGAATTCATCTCTTCAGTAATGGGAGTGTTGAGAGCAGGAGCAAGGGTCGGGGTGGGGGGATGTGGCAAGACTATGTTGGGAAAGAACCAGTGGATAGGCCTTGGGTCCATTGGCTGGCTGGGCACCAGGAGAGACAGAGAAGATTGAGGGGAACAAGTTTGTGGTCAATGCTCAGATGAATCCCATCTCTCCTGCATCCTTCCAGGCTGAAAATCACGTCAGCCAACATCCTGGAGCTGCAGGTGCAACCTTCTGCTGACCACCGTGAGCTGATTGTCGATATCCCACTGGACCTGGTGGCTGGCTTCAACACGTGAGTATCCCCTCAATCAGGCATAGCAGGCAGATTTACCCACTCATTCCTCATTTTCCGCTATGCAGGTATCAGGAAAAGAGTTCTGAGCAGAGGGAAGAGCAAGTGCAAAGGCTCTGAGGCAAGAGTACACTTGCTTTGTTGTAAAGAACAGGGGAGGGTCGTAGGAGAGAGGAGAGTCATGGGAGGTGAGACCAGCAGGCAGCCAAGGTCAGATCATACAGAGCCTTATGGACCACAGTGAGGACTTGGCCTCTACTGAGTGAGATGGGAGCCATGGAGGGTTCCGAGCAAAGGAGAAACATGACATGTTTAATATTTGTAAAGAATCCTTCTGGTTGTTGTATATGGAGGCAAGAGCAGAGGCAGGGAAGGCCATCCAGAAACTAATGAAATAATTCAGAGAGAGACAGGATAGCGTAGACCAGAGTTTTGGGGCAAGAAGGTGGCGAGAAGTGGTCAGATTCTAAATACATTTTGGAGGTAGATGCAGACAACAGGATTTCCTGATGATTGAATGTGAGGGGAGAGGAGGAGAGAGATTAAGGAATCAAGGCTGAGTCCAGGGTTTTTGCCTGTGCAACTGGCAGGATAGTGTGACCAGCAACCAAGACAGGGAAGATGGTGAGAGGAGCAGGTTTGGGCAGGATCTGCAGTTCAATTTTGTGCATGCTAAATGTGAGAGGCCTGTAAGACACCTGAGGAAGGAGTTGGGTATAAATTTGGAAGCTGTTTTAGGATTTAAACCAGGAGAGAATAAAATATAGAACCTGAGATATGCTGGAGTAAAAATAATAAAAAGGTGGGCTGGTGGGAGGGGAGTGCTGATGGGGGGTGGAGATGAGGAGAACCCAGCACAGGAGCCTGAGAAGAGAGGTGAGTGTGCCAGAGGGCAGAAAGGGGCAGCAGGTTCACTTCAGCTGGAGCTGGGCGTGCTCACGGCATTGGGCACTGTCACTCCCAGGCCCCTGGTCAAGAGCATTGTGGAGATTCACATGGAGACAGAGGCCCAAGTCACCATCCGCGTGGAGACCAGCAAGAAAGGCCTCACCCTCGGCAGCTGCTCCAACAGCGGCAGGAGCCTGCGCATCAGCCTGCTGAAGAAGTGAGTGTGGTCCTCCCATTGGGCTCTGGCTGTGCCTGGAGAAAAGCCAGGAGGTGGTTTTGCCCCATTTTACAGATGGAGAGCACTGACGCCCAGAGATAGAAAGGGACTAACCCTCCTGACTCTTGATCTGGGGCTCTTTGCAGAGAACTTGTGATGCCAAAGGAAGTTCAAGCCATCAAGGGTGGAGTCATAATGGTGGGGTTTCAGGCATCATGCCAGGCAGTGGGGCAAACTTACAAACCCACCCCACTCCACCCCCACCCCCAGGCAGGCGAGGGTAGAGCCAGGGGTAAAACTCTGCTCTGGCATCAGGCAAATGCCTCTCCGCATTCACTATGTGGGTGATGCTGGGCCTGCTCCCTGTGCCTCAAGCTGCAGTGAGAGGTTAGCTCAGGCCACAGCTGTAACTAACTCAGCACAGCAGCATATGGAGCACACAGCAGGGGCTCAAAACCATTGTGCTTCCCTCCACTTCCCCTTAGCAGGAGAATGAGAAGAAATGCCAACTGCCATTGTGCCTGTGTCCAGCACACATTTCTAGGACAACCCCCAACCCCTGCTCCCTCAGAACTCTCTGCTCAGTAGACAGAGTCTACTCCCAGCCCTGTCTCCAACAGTCTCAGGAGCCTTGGGCAAGGTCCTTTCTCCCCTGGACTCAGTCTCCCTTTCTGTAAACAAGGGAGGGGTGATCATCTCTGACCTTCCCTAAGCTCTCTCCCTTTCTCCTCTCCGGAAGGATCTCTTTCATGGTCAACCCCTTAGCCAACAGTGTCATGAAACTCCTGGTGCCAGCCCTGCCCAAACTGGTGAAAAGCCAGGTGAGTGGAATCAGGACCTCATGGGCCTGTAAAGATTGCTCTCCCTGAAGGGCTGGGGTAGAACTGCAAGCTGGTGTGCCGGAACCTTGAGTCTGGATCATTCTTTCAGCAATGAATCCTTGAGGTAAAGATAATGGAACAGCCAAAAGTTAGCCAGGAGACTTTGGACAATGATGTGCTGATAAGTCACTAGCTATTCACTCTGGAGAGTTGAGGGGAGAGAGCCCAGATGTGTAGGTAGCATTTGCTGCTTTCCCTGATGTAAACCACTCCCTCCAAGGCCAATATCAAGCTACTAATGTGATGTCACTGAGCAGAGTTGGGAAGAAGTGTGCCGTAGCACACCGCTGTTTGGTATTTCCGCCACACGGATGCAATAGACATTAATAACTTCAAGAGCAAGAAATAATAGTAAGATATATTAAAATAATTAGTGAGATTTAACAAAATAATTAGGAAGTAATGAGTTTTGAGTTTTCATTAACTTTGCTTTTAGTATAATTTATTTAGTTGTAAGTTTATAAACTTTAATTTTTAATGATGCCTCAGCTTGGCACTGGCTCAGAAACTCTGGGTAAACTAAAACTCTATAAGTTGGTTCATCCACTTTGACCATTGATTTCTATAAATTCCAAGATATGTTCACAACAATGGGCCTCCTGAGGTTCAAAATACCTTATCATATAACTAATATGTCTTTTACAATAAAACTTTTTTGAAAGAAAAAGATGGTCTAATAACTAAACCATGTTAGGAGGAAAAATACCCATAATGCTTCTACCTTAACTTAGCTGCTATTTTCTCTTTTGTATATTGCACTCAAATGTTTATGTGGCCGTACTCGTGTCAGTACTACTTTACATTATTTAAGTGATATATATTTTCTATGCCATTGTACACAATCCATAATTATGTAATAGCTACATCTTATTTAATACTTTATTAAGCCATTCCAGAGAGCCTTCTTAAAGGAATCTGAAAGTAACTTTGTAAAATTTGGCTTTTCTTACATGAGATAATTTTTCTTTTAAGAAAGTTTTTTTTTTCTATTTAAAGGTGGATGTTTATTTTTCTTTCTTTCTTTCTTCTTAAGTGGGAGTTTCTTAAAGTAGGATCCTGGAAATTTCTTGCCAGCCTTCACCAAAACGATTCTTAAACTGGCATCATACTTTAATGTATGTTGCAAATACCACCTAAAATGTATTTTCACATTTTCTACATTTTACATTTACTAGGGAAAAAAATGGCAAGGACTTGGGATTACAAAACACTCTTTGCATAAGATCTGTTTTTAAGGGTGAAAAGTTACGTATAGTGCACAATATGAGACAACTGGCTGTCTATTAATCATGTTTTCCCATCATGATTCACTGGAGTCTATATAATGGTCATATAAATATTTTACTTGATGTGAAGGGGAAAGGCATGGCATATTGAAATCTGGCAGGAGCTCATCTAGAAAATGTTAGAGTCCCTGTCAGTGTAAATATGTGGGTCCCATCAGTAGTGCCCTCCTTAACTACAGTTGCAATTTCTGAAGTTTGTTACTTATGGTTCACTGGTCCAGAAATATTCAATGGGAAATTCCAGAAATAATCATGCATAAGTTTAAAATGATGCACTGTGCTGAAAATCATGATAAAATCTAGAGCTGTTTTGCTCTGTCCTAGCCCAGAGGTGAATCACCCCTTTGTCCAACATCCTCGTGCTACATTTGCGCCCTGCTGTTTGGTCATTTAGTAATCCTCTTGGTTATCAGATAGATTGCCCTGGTATCATAGTGCTTGATTCAGATAACCTTTATTTTACTTAATAATGGCCACAAAGTGCAAGAGTAATGATCCTGACAATCCAGATGTGAAAGGTATGTATAAATAGGAAAAAACAGTCTATCAGGGGCTGGGTACCCTCTCTGATTTTGGGCATCCATTGGGGGTCTTAGGATGTATCCTCTGTGGATTAGGAGGGACTACTATACTGCTACCCGGGCTCTATCATAGAGATTCAGGTTTAATTGGTCTGAGTTGGGCCTTAGTATTCCAGAGGATTCTGTTTTATATCCTGGAGGATTCTAATGTGTGACCAGAGTTGACACCACTGGTGAAACTGAAGGAAGAGGAACTCTGGGATAAGATGCAAAGGTTGCCAGGGACACGTTTCCCTTGAGAAACAGGTGGTCCCTGGGCAGTGAAGCCTGGGGGTCCCTAAATCCGAGTCCTCCATCCTCCTGGGTTCTGGGTTGGCAAAGCAGGTAGGAGCAGGAAATGGGTTTTTCAGAGAAAAAGTTAACATTTCTCAAAGTGCAATGTTGTTTCTTGAGAGAGAGCAATGGGTGGTCAGCCAAAAGGTTCTTCCACTGGGAAATTGCACCTAAGACAAAATCTGAGGTACCTGAAGATGGGCTGCCTAGAGCAGAGAACAAGCAAGCTCCTTTGGGGCCCACAGGCAAGTAAATGTTTATTCTCATCTTGAACAGAACAGGTAAGGCCAGGATTTGGTGAGGCCAGGGTTTCCCACCCTTGGCACAACCAACATTTAAACCAGATCATTCACTGTTTAAATGTGGGATGTTTAGTACCATCCCTGGCCTCTATCTACCAGATGCCAATAGCATCACCTCCTAATTTGTGACAACTAAACATGTCTCCAGAAATTTTCAGATGTCTTCTGGGGGACAAAGTTGCCCCCTGATGAGAACTGCTGGCAATTTGGGAGGAGCCGGAAACCCACAAAGGACACAAAGAGATTATTTTCATGTCTGGCTCGGTCTGTCCTGCTGGCCTCTGTTCTGTGTCTGACATGCAGAAGGAGCTTGGTAGTGACATGCTGAATGAATACGTGAATGAAGGAATGACCTCTCCATGGAAAACATGGGCTCTTGGGAACAAGATGGGGAAAAAGGTCCCAGGTTCACCAGGGACTGAAGTGAGGTGCTCTGAGCAGCAGAGTTGGCTAGGCCCCTGAGTCCTCTACCCAATGGACAAAGTCCTGGCTGGCCATGAGCACAGCAGTAGGACTAAGGCCAGGTGGGCTGGGCATGCGTAGCTGTGGGACCTCTTGCTGATGAAGCTCCCGCATTCGTGTTGTTGCAGCTCTGTCCCGTGATCGAGGCAGCCTTTAGAGACATGCATGAGGACCTCCTGCGCCTGGTGAAGGGTGAGTGCACAGCTCTCTCCCACCTTTTTTCTTTTCTGCTGAGCCAACCTCCAGGCTGCGGCTCTGGAGGGGGCACCTCCCCAGTCTGGCCTGAGCAGCAAGCGGGAAGAGCACCTGCCTGGGATGAGCAGACAGGAATTCCCAGTTCTGAGTTCACCAGTACCTACATAGGCAGGGTCCCACATGAGCCAGCAGGTGACACAAAGAAATCTGAGTTCAAATCCCAGCTCTACCGTTGACTTGTCTCCTGACGATGGGAAACCAGCTCTACCTCCTTATCCTCAGCTTCCTCATCTGTAAAATGGGACTTATACAGCCCTACCTCGGGATTGTTAGTGAGGATTAAAAGCTTATAGGAAAGTTCCAGGCACATAGCAGGTGATCTGGCTGCAGAGAGAAGTTTATTCAAGTGGATGTATAAATGAAGGATACAGCAAAGACTTGTGGGCTTAGAGAAGAGGGCACAAGAGAAGAGATCCGATGTATGCTCAGGAAGGTCATGTCTCCCTTCCCTAAGATAGCAGAAATGAAAGGTCACAGGTTTCTACCCCCACCTCAAGTTTCTGCTGTGCTCAAGTACGTCAGAGTGGGGATTGAAAGGAAGAAGAAAATTCTATTGTCTACTGCTGGGGGATCTGAAGTGGCTCATTCAAAGGGGCCACCAGAGAGGAGTGGGAAGAGAATGGAATGAATAGCATTGAGCACCCATAGAGCAAATACTGTGCTTGCTGTTTTATGTAACTGGCTGCTCCTCAGATATCGCTGTGAAGTAGTGATCATTATCCCACTTCACAGATTAGCAAACTGAGGCACAGAGAAATTAAGTCAGTTATTCGAGTTCACAGAAGTTAGTGAAGGGGAGGGCTTAAATCCTGTTCCTCAGATTTCAAGTGTGGTGCAATTCAGATTCAAGCCAACTTTACTAGGTACCCATCCTGTACAACCTCGGAGACCAGCATTACTGTATTCCATCCGCTCTTTAAAATGAGTAAACTGAGATTGAGGAAGGAAGAAACTACCTAAGGCTACTGTGGCTAGAACGGAAGTCCATCTGGCTCCTCTGCTCCCCAGGGACAGGGCAGACTTGGGGGTGCAGGGAAGAGGGGGGGTGTAAGTGGTCCAAGGACCTACTCCCTGCCCGCCCACTCCTGAGCCCCCTCCGCTGCCCTTCCCATTTTCCGCTCAACAGTGAGGGCAGCTGAGACGCCACCGCCCCCTCGCGGCCAAGTAGGGAATCCCAGGGCGAACACGTTTGATCCAAGGAACAGATCCAGCCCCGCCTGGATAAGGAGGCCTGGTGGGGAGGTGGAGAGTTACAAGCAATAGGTCAGTTTTGTTCAATCCAGGACCTTGACATAGGATCACTGGGTTCAAACCTTTTCACGATATGAGCAAATTACTTCACTTTTCTGAGCCTCAGTTTTCCCATTTGTAAAATGGGGGTAATAAACAGGACCTACCCCTTAAGGTTATTGTGAGGATTGAATAAACTGTTTAACACAATTCAACACTCAATATATGTTTAGTAAGTGTCAGATATCATTTTCGTCATTGTCATTATCGACATCATCATTACTCCTACTTCTCTCTACTTACCCCTCCCCATGCAATAACGCAGCTCCAGCCAAAAGCAGCCCCCAAACAACCCATCCAATCCTGCCCTTCACCCTCACACAACTTTCTTCTTGTCTCTGAGCAGCACCCGTTTCCATGAACAGTGCCCATCTGGAGTTTGACCTTCTGTCTTCTGCCATCAAGAATAGCATCATCCAGTTCAACCTGGGGGTGAGTATCATGGACCTTGAGAGTGAAGTGGGGACATCATTGCCTGCTCTGACCACCAGGGTCAGATACCTGGGGTCTGTTTCAGGGGAGAAAACACTGGTCATGGTTAAAGACACATGGGCTGATTTAGAAAAATCTCACTATGCTGAGCATATCCCATGCAAGCCCTTCTGATGGAGCAAACACAGCAGGTAGAATCTAAGGGCCAAACACAGAACATCAATCCTGGTGATCTGTCCTCCTACCCTGATCGCTCCAGTCATGGGCCAGAGTGTTTGCAGTGGGCTCTGGGCCTTTTTCTCGGGCAAGCCAGCCCCTGCCAATCCCCAAATATCTGATTACTTTAAAACAGGAGCCCAGGATCAAAACGCACAGATCTAAGTTTCTCTCCCAGCTCCACCAGTTCCTGGCTGTGGGACTTTGGGCACATTTCTTCCCCTGTCTAAGCCTCAGTTTCCTCATCTGGAAAGTGTCCATAATCATAGTCCCCAAGGGAAGAGTGAAATGTGACTGAATACTGGCAGGCAGGAAGATCCTGGTAAATGGAGCTGCATACACCCTGGAGCTCAACTCTCTAAGGGACCACACCAATGTAGGTAGCTTGTATTCCAGACCAGTTCTCATGGATCCCTTGGAAAACTGCAGCATCCAGCAGTTCCAACAATTTTCCTACTGTTTTTAATTTTCCCTTCATCCAAGGGACTTATGCAGGATCTGAAAAGTTGAAATATAAATGCCAAATAAGACATTTAAAGTTTTTTTAAAAAACAAAAAAACAAAACAGAGATTATCTGAGGGGTGCAGGTTGGGTAGATATTGCTAGGCACCTGAGATAACTCATCACCTATAGCAAGGCACTGGATTCCAGGCTGAGCTTCCTGACAGCAAGTGCAAAAAGGGAAACAGGTTGAGTGGCATTGTTTCCTGCCAGGTGGTGGTGGTTGGGTGAGGTGTGGAGTTAAAGTTTTGATACCAGCTCTCTGCTCTGTGTCTCCTTAGGCCAAGTTGGTGGACTCACAGGGAAAGGTGACCGAACGGTTCAGTGAGTCTGCAGCTTCCCTGACAATACCCGCTCTGAACGGCGCCCCCTTCAGCCTCACCGTGAGGCAGGATGTGGTGAATGCTGCAGTCGCTGCCTTGCTCCCTCCAGAAGAAGTCATGGTCCTGCTGGACTATGTGGTAAGCCTCAGCATGGGACAGAGAATGAAGCCACCTCTCCTGCATCATGGGAATTTTCTGAATCAAAGGGATGTGAGGACCCCAAAGCCTCTGGGCACGAATCCCCTGTCAAGCTTAGTTTAAACCCCTCTCGTAATGGAGCGCTCCCTCTCTCCCCTAACAGTCTGTCTTTGACACATAGTTCTAAAGGTGAAGCTTTCCCTGTAACATCCAGTCCTGGTCCTAGTTCTGCCCTCTGAGAATATGGCACACCTGCTTCTTCTACCAAATAACAGTCCTGTCCACCGTGGGGCCCATGGCAGACATGACTAATCAATCAGGGTCCTCCCTATTGAGCCTAGATGTTGACACAGCCTTGGAATGCTTCTCAAAACAGCACACCCTGCCGAAACCGGTTTGGCTCAGTGGATAGAGTGTCGGCCTGCGGACTGAAGGGTCCCAGGTTCAATTCCAGTCAGGAGCACGTACCTTGGTTGCACATCCCTAGTGGGGGTTGAGCAGGAGGCAGCTGGTTGATGTTTCTCTCTCATCGGTGTTTCTGATTCTCTACCTCTCTCCCTTCCTCTCTGTAAAAAAAAAAATCAATAAAATATGTATTTTTAAATAAAAACAACACACCCTAGTCAACCAAGGTGTGCCACTGCCTCCAAGGTGACTGATGGGGAAACTGAGGCTTACAGGGCAAAAGCGTTGCCCCAAAGTTATGGGAGGGTGTCCGGACTTAAAGTAAGCTGACAGACAACAGATAACCAAGCTCTTGAGGATCAGAACTCAGAGTAAGGGGCTGAGATGGTGAGAAAAGAGGGGTGGTCAACAGCAACCACATTCAGGACGACAGTAAGAATTGGATCACTTCTCTGTGCATTCTGAGAACAACAAACTGCCCACACACTCATAACCACCACCAACCCACAGGCCCGCGGGGACCCCTGCCTCACAGCCACTACCATAGAGCTGTTTTTCACCAGTGACAAATATGTAGCCTGGACCACCGGGCCCACCCAGCTTTCCTGGGGTCCTGGGGATCGCAGCAGTGGGGCTGCTGCAGGGATGTCTCTTCCCTCCCCTGTCCACCCAGCTGACCTGCTCTGGCTTCCTCTCGTCCTCAGCTTCCTGAGCTGGCCCTCAGGCTGAAGAATAGCCTCAAGAAGATCAATGAAAAGGTTGGTCCACTGGCCATCTGCCGCTTGACGGGTGTTTGCTGGGGTCTGTCCTCAGGCCTCCGGGGAATAAAATTACGTGGGGTATGGCACTAGTGACTTTTACAGATCCGCCCCTGTCCTCACGAAGATTTCAGCCCAACAGGACAGGTTGACCTGAGTCACATAATTACACAGATAACATGTCAGTTAAGAGGACAGATGCTAAGGGTTATGAGAGCCTTAATGGGGCACTGATAGTCCGGGAAACGAGGGCGGACTAATGGAGAGAAGGGGGTTCCAGACAGCAGGAGAAGCAAAACCACAGGCTGAGATGGTGAGAGCAATCCAATTCAGGATGGAGAGGACAGTGTGGCTGGAGCACGGAGCGGCTGCAGGGAGGCCGGGAGGTTGGACCCGGGCCAGGCCACCTGGGACCTGTGGGCCACATGCAGGTCTGATGTCCTTCCAGGCTGCGGCTCAGCTGAGTCACACACAGATTGTGAAGATCCTAACCCAGGAGTCCCCAGAGCTCCTTCTGGACCGGGGCAGTGCCAAGGTGGCCCAAATGATCGTGCTGGAAGTATTCGCCACCAATGAAGTCCGCCGCCCCTTCTTCACCCTGGGCATCGTGAGTTAATCACACGTGACGTCGGCAGCAATTGGGACCTACACTATTCCCGTTCATCCCTCCTTTGCTTTGCTAAACATTTCCACCATTCTTGTCGTTCAGCAGGATTGGACTATAGTGAGCTCTAACCCCCAGAATCAGGAGTTTTGGGCGTCCAACTCTAACCCTGTGACTTTATTAGTCAGTCAAGACTTTGTACTCCCTTTTCAATTAGTTACTGGCCACCCAATAGTCCCCATGGCTAGGAATGACGTGACTCCCCCCAGCAAGGCAGCGCTGTTCAAGCAGGAGCATGTCAGCAGCGAAGGGGCTGGGACTGCTGGCTGCAGCCCTCCTTAGGGAGGGACAGACGCCCCGCCCTCTAAAGGGGATCTGAGTGGGGCACTAACTGCACCCACTACAGAGGCAGGGAGAAGAGAGAGACAGCAGGATTCATGCTTGGCTGCTGGAACTGTGCCTAGCCCAGGTGTCTGGACAGTATCTGGTAGTTAGCAGGAAGCTAATGCTGACACTCTCCCTACACAGAGTTGCTGTGTGCTCACACACAATTTTGGGGGTGCCATTCATAAAAGACTACAGGAGACACAGTGCCCTAGCTTCCTATATTGAAGGATATTCTTTTGTTGTTGTTGTTGTAAATCCTCACCCAGGGATATTTTTCCCATTGATTTTTAGAGAGAGTAGAAGGGGGGTGGGGGGAGAAACAGAGAGAAACATCAATGTGAGACACATTGATTGGTTACCTCCCAGACGCACCCTGACTGACCGGGGCAAGGGATTGAGCCTGCAACCGGTGCCCTTAACCGAAATTGAACCCGAGACCCTTCAGTCTGAGGGCCAGTGTTCTAACCACTGAGCAACTGGCTAGGGCTATTGAAGGATATTTTTATTCCCAGCCAGCAGGGAGAATGAGCTTCCCTGTGACCTGGCCCTTCCATGGCCAATGGCAGGCTCTTTCAAAAGACCCCCAGGCCCAAGCCTGCAGGATGAGTTTGTTCTCTGGGAGCAGCTCACTGGAGCTGGAGCCTGGCACTCTGCCCTCAAGCTCCCCACCCCCACCCCCACCCCCGCCCACAGGTCAAGCTGATGTATATCTCTGGCACTTGTATTTGAAACCTGACTTTGCTTCTGACCTTTCTTTTAAAAAAAAATATACATATATATATATATATATATTATTGATTTTTTACAGAGAGGAAGGGAGAGGGATAGAAAGTCAGAAACATTGATGAGAGAGAGACATCGATCAGCCGCCTCCTGCACACCCCACACTGGAGATGTGCCCGCAAGCAAGGTACATGCCCCCGACCGGAATCGAACCCGGGACCTTTCAGTCCGAAGGCTGACGCTCTATCCTCTGAGCCAAACCAGTCTCGGCTGCTTCTGACCTTTCTGATAATAATAATAATAGTTAACATGACCAGGAGGTTACTGATCTTTGTCCCTCAGTCTCCTCACCTCTACCATGAGGTAAAAATAGAGGCCACTTCAGAGGGTTGTGGTGATCAGAGATGATCATATAAACTTTTTAAGTTTATATGACACACAGTGAAGGCTCCGCACATATTGGCTGCTGCCATCATTATTTCCCACAGCAATCCTATGTGGTGATTGATCTGTTCAGTGGCGAGTAGGCACAGGTACTATCCCATTTAATAGATGAGGAAAGTGAGGCCAGAGAGGTCAAACCCTTGCCCAAGGTCACAGAACCAAGAGCTGAGACTCAAGTGTCAGCTTGACCCCAGACCCCTTACAGAACCCCATACCCCACCTTTGATACATCCTCTAAAAAAAAATGTGGGCTTCTCATTTCAGGAAGCCAACTCAGAAGCTCAATTTTATACCAAAGGTGACCGGCTTATGCTCAACTTAAATGAAATCAGGTAAATCACAGTGGAGAATCTGGTGATGAAAATGAGGGCCACCTGGTGACCATTGGGTTTCTTTAAACACAGTGTTGTGAGTCTCCGGGGTGTGAGCATCCAGTGAAGGCTATTCCAGGGCATGCAGAAAGGATGCCATATATAATAGGTGCTCAAAACAGCTGTTGAATGAATGAATGAATGAATGAATGAATGGGACTTGGAGGGACCATTCTCATGGGCATTTTCTGTTGCAGTTCTGATCGGATCCACCTGATGAACTCAGACATTGACCTGTTCGACGTGAGTATTAACAGATTATCCCTGGGTACACAGAAGAGCCCAGAATGGTCCATTTCAAAGGAGACATTTTGCAGAACGTGCTCTCAACAAGTCCCCATGGGCAGCCCCACCATGGGCTGGCCGGCCTCCACATTATCGACTACACAGTCTAACCTCCTGGTTCAGACATTAACCTGCTACATACCAAACACAGCTGAGAACACACATATACGGACACTCAGATACACATCCACTTTCCTGTGAAGTTTTGACCCAAAATTAAGAAACAATGCTCTCCTATTCACAATCACATAAACTCATCTCAGTGACTGTGAACAGCCCTTTCCTGATCCTCAGCTTCCTCATCTGAGTCAGACTAAATCAGAGTCTGAAATTGGTTGAATAGGTTCTGGGGGTTTGGTAGGTTTGTTTTTGTATTTTGTTTTGGTTGGTGTTTTTTTTGTTTGTTTGTTTTTACATATGTTTTTTAATATATTTTTATTGACTTCAGAGAGGAAGGGAGAGGGAGAGAGAGAGAGAGAAATATCAATGATGAGAGGGAATCATTGATCGGCTGCCTCTTATACACCCAACACTAGGGATTGAGCCCACAACCATGTCCCCTGACTGGGAATCGAACTGTGATCTCCTAGTTCATAAGTTGATGTCAACCACTGAGCCATGCCAGCCAAATAAAATAAAATACCAATATATATATTGGTATTTTAAAACAGGAGGTTTTACATGAAATCAGGTTTTTTACTTCCCTTGAGAAGTCAAAACCTCAGGAAGCACAGGGCTAACTTTCGTAAGGGCACATTCTGCTAAAGGCCTTGAGAGTGGAGGGTGGGGGCACATCCTTCTGATGCACCCCAACCCTGACCTACGGGACCTCAGGGCCAGGTGGGTTTGTGTCACTCCCAGGAGCCCTAGCAACTTGGACTGACAGGGGACTTGGGACTCCAGCACCTCCACCAGCTGTCCTCAGATTGAGGCTGGGCTGTGCCCACTCTAGGAATGGCTGGGAGGACTTCAGATTCTCAGTCAGGGAACAATGTCCCTTCTCTCTCACAGCCTGAACATCTGAAAGACATCACCACTGAGCTCCTCGCTGCCATCTTGCTGCCAAATGAGAATGGTGCGTCCCTTTGCTAACCATCCCCCCACTTCCCAGGGCTTTTGAGGTTAGGTGCGTTACTTCTCCTGCCTGAGTCTCCATTTGGGGCCCCTCTCACTCAGTTTCCACCCTATTTCAAATTCCACTTCTCCAGAAAGCCTTTCCGGTCGCCCATCTGGAAAGGAGCTCTCCCATCTCCACCTTTCTTTACTGGTTCCAGTGCCTAGACATGCAAAGACCAGCCAGGCAGTGCCCTGGGGATGGCACAGGAGACCGAGTTGTGAATAGACACGAGCACACTCCATGTGCCGCAGACAGACCTGGTTCAAGTTTCAATTCCCTCTTGCTGGCAGCCTGGCCTTAGATGAGCTGCCTTATTATTCTGAGCCTCAGTTTCTCCATCTGTAAAATGGGGAAATAAGAGTACCTTCCTTATAAGCATAAAGGAGATAGTGTTTGTAAGGGGCACAGGCAGCTGCCTAGCACAGTTGGTGCTCAACATTTCTCAGCCATTGTTGTTGTTGGCGTTGTTATTTGTGTTCGTGGTGGAGGAAGCCGAGAGAAAAGATGGAATTACTCTAATTAAGTCTCAGGTCATGGGGGTGGGAAAGTTGGTAACCTATGACAAGCCCACCTCTTTCATTTCTTTATTTTATTAGAATGAGAAATCTCAATTTCCACACTTGTGCTGTGGATGATGGAGGCCTGGTTCTTAAACAGGAGAGTGAGAGGAAGTGAGGGGTGCCCTTTGGAGCAGCCAGAGCCAGTGCTTGGTGGAGGCAAAGTTTAAGGAGATGAGGCTAAATGGATGCTGGGCAGGAGAACCACTGCACAGAGGCAAAAGGGACAGTCTGCTTTGGGCGTACCAGGTCCTGAGCCCGCCTCTGGGAATTGTGAGCTTGCCCACAGCTGCTCAGGCCCACCAGTTTCCAACCATATTTGTTATTTCAGCCAAATTAAGATCCGGGATCCCACTGTCGATGGTGAAGACCTTGGGATTTACTGAAGCTTCAACATCTCTGACCAAGGTGAGTGGGGTTAAACATCCTGCCCTAGGGAGGGCATAGTCACTAGGAAAGCCCTGGGTTGGGAAGTGTGGGCTGTGCTCCATTCCTGGCCCCATTGGTCACGCATGAAGGACCTTGGGCAAGTCGCTTCTTCTCTCAGGGCCTCAGTTCCTCATCTGTAATTGGAAGAGTACAGCTGTCCTTGCCAGGGGTCAATACACCTCCAGCTTTTCCACCCTAGCTGTCATTCATTTGTTTGTTCATTGATTCAGTAAGGCCTGCCACACTGAATACTTATTGAACATCTGACTCTTGTTAGGAAGAAGAGCTGTAGCATCGTCCACCACCACCCCCAAAAAATATTGTCATTAATAATATTTAATAGCCCATAATCATTTTGTGCCAAGTATTGGAGTATCTTGCTCAGTTTTCACAACTATCCTATGAGGTACATCCTATTGTCATCCCCTTTTACAGATGGGGACACTGAGAGTGAGAGATGGCAAGTCCATTTCCAAGGTCACACACTGAGTAGGTGGCAGAGTAGAGATCTGCATTCAGCACCTGCCCTGATAACCTTCTGCTTTAGGCTTCAATCTCCACATGAGCCAGTGACTGTGAGGTGATTCCATCTTAATCAGCTGGCCAGCAGGCATTTACTAAGCACCTACTATGTGCCAGGCACTGATCACAACTGTGAACAAAAAAGACAGAAACCCCTGCCTTCTTGGAGTTTCTAGTCCACCCGGGTGGGTGGGGCGGACATTGAAAGCAGAAGTATTAACAATTAAGGGGATCCACAGGTAACTGTCCACTCTTACATAGCCAGGGTGTCCAACCAAAGGCCAGGGGGGCACTTTTAGCTGCTTAGTTCCAGAGAAATCTCCAGAGGAAAGGAAGTCTCAAAAATGCCTCACCCCACTAGAGTCGAATTTTGGGAAAAGATGGAGGCTTTGTTAATAAGCATCCAAGGCAAGTTGACATTTGACCTATTGTCAACTGCCCACCTCAACAACCATGCTCACCCGTTAGCTGGCTTTGATCGAGAATAATGAGAACAGTACTGGGGATGGTACCGAAAGAGGCTGAGAATCTAGACTTAGGGATCAGAGGACCAGTTCAGATCCCAGCTCTGCCTCTGGACCTAAGGCATGTCCTCTGGCCTCTGTGAGCCCAGCTTCCTCATTCACAAAACTCAGCAGATGTCTGAATTCACAAGCCATGCACTAATGGACTACATTATAATAATCTGAGTAAAAATATAAGTAGTTTATTTATCTAAGACATACATGCACTGGATTGGTGTTGGATGGACAATGGGTATCCATACAAGCTGAAGCTTGGTTTCTTTCACATATCTCTTATTAGGGGACATTTAGCAATGCTCCTCTTTTTTTTATGCAACTTGTATCACATAATTTATCATTTACAGTTTGAGTTGGAAAAGTATCATTTCATTCTTTGGAACAGTTTCCAAATTTTCTGTTCTACTCTGTTCATTTATTGTGGACTCAGCAGTGCATTTATTTCCTTTTTATAGCTTTATAATATAACTAGAGGCCTGGTGCATGAAATTCATGCATGGGGTTGTGTGTCTCTCAGCCCAGCTTGAACCCTCTCATAATCTAGGACTGCTGGTTCTCAACTGCTCACCTGCCTGCCTTCCTGATTACCCCTAACTGCTTCTGCCTGCTAGCCTGATCACTCCCTAACCACTCCCCTGCCAGCCTGATTAATGCCTAACTGATCACCTGCTAGCCTGTTTGCCCCTAACTGCCCTCCCCTGTAGGCCTGGTTACCCCTAACTGCCCTCCCTTGCAGGCCTGGGTCACCCCCTGCCAATTGCCCTCCCCTGCAGGCCCAGTTACCCCCAATTTCCCTCCTCTGCTGGCCTGATCACCCCTAACTGCTCTCCCTTGCAGGCTTGATTGTCCCCAACTGCCCTCCCTTGCAGGCCTGGTCCCTCCCAACTGCCTTCCCCTGCTGGCCATCTTGTGTCCACATGGGGGCAGCCATCTTGTGTGTTGGAGTGACAGTCAATTTGCATATTACTCTTTTATTAGATAGGATAGAGGCATGTGCACAGGTGGGGGCCAGCTGGTTTGTCCTGAAGGGTGTCCCAGATCAGGGTGGGGTTCCCTTGGGGTGTGGGATGACCTAGGTGAGGGGCCTATGGTGGTTTTCAGGCCAGCCCACACCCCCCGGTGACCTAAGCAAAGGCCCTAGTATCTGGGATTTATTTATCTTCTTTAATTGAAACATTGTAGCCTTGAGTGGAGGCCTGGACTGACTAGAGTGTATGAAAAGCTTGGCTTCCTCCATCACCAGGGGCAACCCAAGCCTCCTATTCACAGCCATCTTGGCTGGGTTAATTTGCATACTCACTCCTGATTGGCTGGTGGGCATGGTTTGTGAGTGGAGTGGAGTGGTGGTTAATTTGCATATTACTCTTTTATTAGATAGGATATGTTTTTAAATCTAGTCAAACAAATGAATAAGTGGTTAATATGAGATAAAGCAAGTATCATTTTTTAAGTGGGAGAATCCAAAGCATGAGTATATAAGTGATCACATAAAATTCTTTCAAGTTTATTGTAAGTTTGAAAATGATCAAAATAAAATGTTGGGGAAATCCAATAGATTAAGTTCTTCATATCACACTTAGTTTAAAAAAAAAAAAAGCCAGAGCCTTGTAAAAAATTTATCTGCCTAAATGGGGGGAAGGGAAGACATATGTAATAGTTTCAAAAATAAAGATTTTTTAAAAAGATTTAGCTGCCTAAGGCCCAATGGATACAACCAGGAACCTGCATTTGAGCAAACTTTTGGGGGGGTGTTGGTGATCAGCTGGGACTAGGGTTAATGATCCTATACAATCCCACACTCTGCAAGCAGTCCCTATTCCTCTGTCCCTTCCAAGAATCCTGTATGAGTGAGTTCAGGACCATGACCCTCAATGCCAGTGGTCACCTTGAGGAGGACACGCCAGTGTAAATCACAAGGCAGGAGGTAAAGAAACAACCCAGTTGACTTTTCTCTTCCAATTGCAGGACGCTCTTGTGGTCACCCCAGTCTCCTAGTAGAACCCTGGACCTCTCTCCTCTCTTCCAATGAAGACTTGGACAGTGGCCACCTGGGGCAGGCTGGCTCCCAGTAGCATCCAGTTCCATAGGTTTCCTCTCTGCAATAAATAAATAGTTGTCTATGACTTCTGAAGTCTGGAGTGTATCTTTGTCCCAGCAGTCACTGTGCCCTTGGCAGGCTAATGGGCTGGACATCCGAGCCACATTTGGATCATGGTCAGGCCCTTCTGAGCTGATCTGGGCCACATCTGAGCTATGTTTGGGCCACATCAGACCACATGTGGATCACATCCAGGGTGTTGGCCGCCTCCCTGGGCTTCAGGAATAAGAAAGCTGGTTGTGCCCTCCTGCCTTCTGGGTTGGCCCTAAGACCCCCACATGGTGAGGCAACCTCTTGGCCAGGGTTGCATGCTTTGTTGGTCTTGGCAGTGTGGTGGGTCGAGGGCTATCTGAACAATGCGACTGTAGTGGCAGACAGCGTTCTGGCTGCCCCCTCTCAATGGTTGTTGACCCTGGAAGGTTCCTCCCCTCAATGGGCCTCAGTTTTCCTCTCTATAAAATGGGGAGAGTCTTAGAAGGCTATAGTGAGGATGACATGAGAGAGAATGGTTCCAGACACATGCTCAAACAATGTCACCTGCGGGTGATGTCATCATCACGGTTGTTACCTGGCCTCCAGGATGCTGGGCCTTACCACCAAAGGCCCTTCCTGCTTGGACAGCCATTGTCTCCCTGACATCCCTGAAGCATTAGGTTCAGCACAGACAGTAGGGCCCTTGTTCTCCAGACTCCAGGCCCTCTGAGCACACAAAGTCCCTTCCTCGCACATGAAGGGCCTTGCGGGAAAAAGTATTACCCAACTTCAGGGCCTAAACAGGCATGAGAACAGCTCAGAGCCTGGAGAGGCAGCCCAGATGGAGGTTCTTTCTACAAGACACAGGCTAGGCCAAGAGGGACACAGAGTGGCCAGAATAAGACCCTGCACAAGGCGCTTATATATCAGGGCCAGGGAGCACTTACTGTGCCGTGGCTGAGTTCCCAACGCACTGCTGACTCCCAGCCACACTTAGTGGTGTGTGTCCCCAAACATCACATCGCATTCTTTTCCAAATGATATTGAATCTCCCCCTCGGCAAGGGAGATCCAGAAAATTGATCTCTGCCTGACCAGTTAGAGTATTGGCCTGCACACCAAATGCAACCAATCGGCATGTCTCTCTCCCCTCTGCTTTCTCTCTCTCTCTTTCCCTTCCCACTCCCTCTCTCACTTCCACTCTCCTTAAAAATCAGTGGAAAAGTCCTAATGGGTTTGGCTCAGTGGATAGAGTGTCAGCCTGTGGACTCAAGGTTCCCAGGTTTGATTCTGGTCAAGGGCATGTTCCTTGGTTGTGGGTACATCCCCAGTAGGGGATGTGCAGGAGGCGGCTGATTGATGTTTCTTTCTCATCGATGTTTCTAACTATTCCTCTCCTTTCCTCTCTATAAAAAAAAAATCAATAATATATATATTAAAAATCAATGGAAAAAATATCCTTTAGGGAAGATTAACTTAAAAAAGGAAGTCTGTCTCCCTCTTGTCTGGGGTAGGTCTCTGCTGGTTCCCTGGAGTCATACAAGGATCTGTTGGGGGACTTCTGAGGAGCCAGGGAGATGGGGCAAAGCCTGTGATCTTGGGTCCCATCTGGTAACGATGAAGGGACCTCTGTCCCAGACAATGTGATCCTGTCAGCAGCAGCGAGCACCTCCCACCCCTGATTCAAGCAGAAGCCCCTCCCCTAAACAGCCATGGCTGTGGCTCTGGTTCCAACCACCCACAACCTCTGGGGCTTCCTGCAGGTTAGCGTGTAAATAACCCCACTTTCTCACCCCATGGGGCAGGGAACAACCCCACATAGCTCCCATGATACCCCAGCAGGACAGAGCCCCAGGTGCCCTGGAGTCACTTGCTTGATGGGTTGTCTCTTTCCCTTTCTATGCCCCTCCTGCTATCAGAGTCTCCTGAGATCACCTCCCAAATCAGCTAGCTACCTGCACACAAATCCTTCTAGGGAACCCACACCAACACAAGCACCTGCCCTGCTAAGGGTCTGACGGACCTTCATCTGCCAGCCTTTCCCACAGCCTATAGCACCCCCACTAGACAAACGAGGAAATTGAGGCTCTGACTACATGACTACCAAGCAGTCCCTAAACATTAGCCCACAATGCATCCTGCTCTCTGTAACTTCATCACACCCCTCGGGTTTTCTCCTCCCATAAAGGAGAAAGTGTCTTTTGTGCCGGCCTCCTTCCATTTGAGGCCTGAAACACAACCACCATCCATGCACCCCTGAGGTAAGAACCCCCAGCTCAGAACTCTGAGACCCTCCGACCTTCCTGGGCTGGGGAGGGAAAAGTCCTCTGCATCTATCTCAGTCTTATGAGTCACAGAAGATAAAAAACACCCAGTGATATCTCAACAACCTCTCCGGCCTAGCAGGAGTCATTATTGTCTGTGTCCTACAGATGAGGGATCAAGTAACACACAGCCAGTGAAACAATGGGAACCCAAGCCTCACCCACCTGCCCATTTCCCCAGGAAATCTCCTTTCTGCAGAGATTAGTCAGTGAGGTAAAACAGATGGATTCCATGAGGCTCCAACCGAATTCTTCCCTCCTGCCCCGTGTAGAGAGGTCAGATTTTGGAAGCAGGCAGAGGAAAGAGAGACCTCCAAACTTCCACCAACATCCTGCATCAAACCCCAGTGACTCAGATGAGAAAATTAACTCCAGAACCTTTCTCTGCCCCAAGTATTTGGCGTGTTGGTGATCAATGTTGAGACCCAAGCAATAGAAATTTGGGGGACCAGCCACCTTTTAGAGCATCTTCCGACCAAAACTGACACTGAGATTCTAGAATTTGTGCATCTCATCTAAAGTATGCTCCTGAATCATGCTAACATCAACCGCTTGCTTTTTATATTAGTCAAAGAGAGAATCTGAGCACTAGCTGACATTGATCTGGCATTTCCTGGCAGCTTCTGCCTTCCAGGCCCACTCTTCCACCATCAGACCCTCTGCCTGGTGTGTCCAGCTGAAAAATGGATGTAACACCTACGCTGACCATAGCTCTGAGCTGTGAAAGTGGAATGAATTAATTATAGAGAGAATCCTGTGGAAAATCTAAAAGCCACCTGAAGATGAATATGCCTGCCATCAAAATAACCACACTGGACAGCAGTTAATGAAGGCATCCATGGTGACAGAGCCAGCTGAGCACACTCGCCGTGGTGGCGCCAGAATACTCACATAAAAGGACCCTGGCAGAGCAGTTTGGTTGGGAGTGAGAACGTGGGGGGCCTTGAAGCCGTGTTGCATAGTAACACTGAATTTCCCTTTCACTGGGTAGCCAGTCCTCTCTCTGTGCCCTGATTTCAAATCCAGTTTTGTCTCAGACATGCTGTGTGTGACCTTGAGAAAATCACTTAACCTCTCTTAGTCTGTTTTCTTCATCAATAAAATGGAAATGAAAGTAAGTAACTTCTTTTGAACCCTTTCTATGTGCCAGGCCCTGTGCTAACATCTACATGAGTTACCTCAATGATCTTCACAATATCCAAAAGACATGTGGATTTATTCTCCTTTTGCAGACATGAAAAGTGAGTCTCAGAAGGGAAAGTAACTTGCCCACAGTTACACAGTTACACTGTGATGGTGGGCATTTGAACGCAGGCCTGTCTGACTACAGAGGCATGGCATAGAAGACACATATGGAAAAGGCACGGGGAAAGGTCCCAAAGTGCTCACCGGCTCCTCCCAGCCCTGCCTCTATCCCTCACCTGCCCTCTTCCACAAGCGCCCCCTTCCCCGCCCCCCAATATACACCCTTACTCCCTTGGGCTGGCACATTCTGTATTAGAGCCTCCTTGGGACCCTTTCAAGAGTGAAGGTCCAGCCAGGCTCTGCGGCTCTGATGTTGTACCTCAGGGAAAGTGCCCAACCCCCAAACTGAAGGGTCCTCCCACTTCCTCCCTGGGGTATGCTGCCCCGGCCTAGAGCCGGCCCTTTGAGCCTTTGAGCCTCGGTGACAGGCCCTATCAGTTTTGGCCAGAAGCTCCTTGCCACCCTCTGCCAAGAGGACCCTCCCTCCCCTGCAGAGCTCCTCTGAGCATCAGCCTCAGCCAAGGGGCTGGACTTCCTGCCATGGGCCACCCACCGGCTTCAGAGCTCAGGTTATAAACGTGTCTTTCTTGGAAGCGGGGAAACAGAGACCAGGAAAAGATCCCAGGCATCCCTATTGGTGGAGAGGTAAGGACACACAGGGGCACTTCTTGAGTACCTACACTAATGTGGTGGAGTGGTGCAGAGGGTCTTAGTGCCTGGCCAACCTGGGTTCAAATCCAGACTCTACCATCTACTACCTGTGTGATTTGGGGCAGGCAACTTATTGTTCCTCTCTGAGCTTCAGTTTTGTCCTTTGCAAAATGGACCTGCTATCAATGATCCCAGACCACTGTGGTGGGACTCGATGCTGTGTTGGAGCTTGTAAAGCTCTTGGTGTGGTGTCTGCCCCATAGTTAGGGATCAAGCAGAAGTCGGGGCTGCTTGAGGGAGGTCTCCTGCCCTCATGGCTGCTTCGCTTCTCCATGCCCAATATAGATCGGGACCCAGGTAGGAGACAGAGACTTGGCCCAGCTCAGATCGGGACCCAGGTAACAGACAGAAACTTGACAAACAGCCGCTGCCCTATATCTAAATTCAGCCTAGCACCAGGAATGCTCAGGGCCTACTAAGAATGCAAATAATCTTTTCCACTAATATTTACAGGGTAATCTAAGATTGTTGATAGATATTAAATTTGACAGTAAAAGAGTAATCAAGCTTTCAGATTAATTTAAATTGGCTAGTTGAAATAAGTGAATATTCAAGAAAACTTAATTATACTGGACAAAAAGCTGTTTCTAAAGTATTAACTAAAATTTCTATTGGTAGTTCATCTCATGGTAAAATTGCTTAACATGCAATGAACATAAAGCAGTCATATTTTTGTGCAAAAAATTAAAATTTAAAGTTATCAAGATTGCATTTAAAAATTTACAAAAGTCTTCATTAATCAAAAAAAGGGGGTAGTAGGATAATATCATGTAAGGAAAAATATCTGATAAGTAAATTACATCTAGAAAATTTTTACTTTAAAAAATTAATTTTCATTTGTAATACTAACAGCAAGACACCCATGAAAAACACACATGATGTCAAAATAAGCCAAAGGAAAATCGTTTGGGCAAAAATAAAAAGGACCCCAAGTCAATTTTATAGAAAAGATTCCTTTATTAACTTTTGGTAGAAAATATGTTTATATACTTTCAGAAAACAACTCCAAGACCAAGTGGACTCCTGCAACAGAGAGGAATTGACAGGTTTGCTCCAACCACAAAGACAAGAGGAGAAATAGTCCAGAGATGGAAGACGCTGATGACGCCTTGCCATGCTAGCAGTCAGCAGCTGTGCGTCACTACAGGATGCCTAGGACCAAACCAGAGAGGGTCGGACCAGCATTTCCACCATTTGTCCACCATCCAGATACCATTGATCACGTGTACACATAAGGAACTGTTTGACATTGAAACTGAGATTCAAAACTGTTGGACATTGAAATTGGGACTCAAACATTTTTTGTTCTTATAGGTTTATTTCTAGCCTGCAGAGGCAAGATGTTTTTAAAGAAAAGAATTGGGATGGGGGGGAGGGGAATAGATATATAGAGGCAAAGAAGCAGTGAACAGACTGTCATACTACAGCAGGAAGGCAGGAGAGATTAGAGAGAGGGGATGCTGTAAGAGATCAACCAAAGGACTTGTATGCATGTATGTATATAAGCATAACCAATGGATACAAGACACTTGGTGGCGGTGGGAAGGTGGGGGAGGAGGGCGCATGGGGAAGGATGTGAGGGCATGTACTGGGGGGTAGGGAAGGCCAGGTGGAAGTCAATAGTGGGAAAAAAGGAGACATATGTACTACTATTTGTAATACTTTAAACAATTAAAAAATAATAAATAAAATATAAAAAGCAAAAAAAAAAAGAAGAAGAAAAAGTCAGTGCTGCTGTGGTGATCTAGGACAAGAGAGGGAGAAGGTGGGGAGATGGTATACTCAGGGCAGGGAGGGAGGAGAGACTGACTTGGGTAAACTGATTGAGGAAAGTGTTTGTTATAGTATTGACAAATAGTCGGTGAATTTTAAATAATCCTAGAACAAAATATAAATAGCTAATGCCACAAGTACAAGTTTTCCAGTCCAAAATTTGCATATGCAAAAAAACCTTTCTTTTCTACACCCAATTATATCATGGTTTTGGGCAGCTCCTGTGCCACCAAGCACCAAATATCTGGACGTTGCTGAATCAAGGCAATGCCAGAATGTTCTCAGGCACTCGAGGGCAGGCTCAGCTAGCTGCTTTTGGAGGTATCCTGTCCTTGTTCAGGGAAAGCACCTCTGGGTGGCTTCTTCGGAGGCGTGCCATGAGGGTGTATCGCTGGCCCCTCTGCAAGCCCTGCTTATGCTACCATATGTGTCTGCATCCCACATAGGCTGGTCCCTGCCTTGCCGTTTCAGAAGCTGAGTCTCTTGGTGCCGCACTTATGCCCACCCAGAGAGACCCCGCCCCCACCTGCAGGCTCCAGGGTCCTGACGGTGCCCTTTGGCCACCTCTACAGGGCTGGAGTTCAGCCGCTAGGACCCCGTACAAACATACTAGCTGCAATATTAAAATGTTTTATCGTTGGTAAGGAGCCAGGGCTTCAAGTCCCAGGGGTCTAGCTCAGCCACTGTGTGCCTCCCCCAGGATCCTGAAATTTCCTGCATCTTTAAAGACCTCACAGTGTGGCCCAGCCACATTAACAGGGGTTAGGTCCATTGCTTGCTCAGTGCTTGGTGCATAGTGTTGAATGTATTCCTCACAATGCCTAATCCTAGTTTTCCGGATGAGAGGTCAGAGGTACTGAGAGATCAAGTTACTTGAACGGTGTCACCCAGTCAGGAAGTGGCAGAGCCCAGATTTGAAGCCAGCCCACACAATGAGGAAGGGCACTCCAGGCAAAGAGAACTAAAAGCACTCTGTGAGATGGTGGGAAGTGCAGGCTGGGTTCGTGGACCAGTGGGTCTGGAGCTAGAGGAGGAGCAAGGGGCGGAAAGCGGGAGAGGTAGTTCTAGAAGAGGCAAAGCTGGGAGACGCTAAGCAATGGGTCCCTGGTGAGGACAAGGAGGGGACATGAGGCTTCCCAGCTCTCTGTCCATAGGTCCTGGCCCTGAGGATGCTGTTGTTTTGGGGGTCACTGCTATGCTGGGGGCTGCTGCCCCCAGCCCAAGGGAAGGCCCAGCACCTGCTCTCTCTGTGGATCAGCAAGGACCAGATAGAAACAGGTAAAATGTAAGGGGTGGGCCGAGGGAGGCAGGCCCGCAGGGAAGGAGAAGGGTGAGAGATGGCACCACCTCCCTATTCAAGGCTTCTCTTCTGGCCTCCCCCTCACCAGCGGCAGACTTTGTCTTCCTTCACTGAGAGCTGACCCTATCCTTCCTCCTGCTCTAGCACTACTGTGGCTCCCCAATACCCTCAGGAGAACCTCCAAGCTCCTCACACTGGCATCCAAGGCCCTATATGTATGTTCAGCCCCTTCCACCACCATTGCCCTAACCACCCCATAGACTCCCCAGTATTTTCCTTTGTTAGTGCTCTTCCTTTTCCCTATTGTGCTCTTTTCGTTCTTCCCAACATGCTGAATTCCTACTCATCCTTTAAGGCAAAGCTCCAATAGTTCCTCCAAGGGGAATCCCTCCCAATTCCCCCAAGCGGAAGGTCTCTTCCCTCTGCTCTCACAGCCCTTCGTGAAGCCTTGTCTATGGCCTTATCCATGTGGGTTGCACTTGCCCTGTTTGTCGGTCTCTCTCTCTCTCCCTAACTTTTGGCCATGAGCTCCTTGTTGTCCCCCATGCACCACAGTCTACATCATGGATTTGTTTCAGAAACTCACCACCTCGGGGCCTTCACATATGCTATTTCCTCTGCCTACATTGCTCTCCCCCCAGATCTTGCAATAGTAGATTTCTTCACCTCATTCAGGTCTCAGCTCAAATGCCTCCTCTTCCGAGAGACTCTCTGTGACCATCCTTCTTCCAGTCACGCTCCAACTCGACTGCATTTTATTTTCTTTGTGTCTCTGCTTAGCACTCTCACAATTGCTGTGCCTGCTTACTTGAGTGCTCAATGTGGTCTGTCTTGCACCAGCATGCACAGCCCATGAGTGCAGGAGCCGCATGGCTCCTGATCCCAGAGCCAGGAGAGAGGCAGCACGTAAGTACTTGTTGCTAATAGTCTCCTACCTCCCTAACCCAGGGCAGGTGCTGGTGAGCATTTGTTGAATGACTGAATGAAGGGTGAGCCCATGGCAAGGAGGTACTTGTGTCCTGTGTCCTCAGATATTTCAGACCTGCTCTCGGAATACCACATTCTGGGCCGCATGGCCAAGATACTGTGTCGGGTGCCACAAATGAAGAAGGTATTGCCATCCTAGACCACCTGCTCTTCGTAAGAAAAGGCCTTTCCGAGAAGAGCAGTGGGCTTGACCTATCGCTGGTCGGGGACCTGCTCTCGGGGAAGAACCTGCCCCTGCTGGGGCAGCTGCGCCAGGCAGGCAGGTGAGTAAACGGGGGCTATTCTGGCCTGTCTTCCCGCTCAGGCACCTTGTTCTAACCTGTCAAATGCAGCACCAGAAGGGTGATGGGAGGCCTGGGTATCTTTGGAGGCTCTATAGGCCTGGGAAGCACTCAGCAAGTGCATTTTTCATGTTCTTAAAGTTCTCCAGGCACTTGAAATCTCCCACAGAATAAAGCAAGGTCTAAATCAGGGATCTCTGTCTGGTACCCTCCACATTCAGTCTACACCTGGGAATTACAATCTTGCCTAGTGTTCTTTAAAAATATCTTAACAAGCCCTAATTGGTTTGGCTCAGTGGATAGAGCGTCGGCCTGCGGACTGAAGGGTCCCAGGTTCGATTCCGGTCAAGGGCATGTACGTTAGTTGCGGGCACATCTCCAGTGCGGGGGTGTGCAAGAGGCAACTGATCGATGTTTCTCTCTCATCAATGTTTCCAACTCCCTATCCTTCTCCCTTTCTCTCTGTAAAAAAAATCAATAAAATATATTTAAATATATATATATATATCTTAACAAATTGCCAGCATTTAAAAATCAAGAGGGTTTTCATCAAATTCTAGGTATTCTGGTTGTCTTAGTTTGCTAAGATTGCTGTAACAAAGGACCACAACCTGAGTGGCCTGAACAGAAATGTACGGTGTCCCAGTTCTGGAGCTACAAGTCTGAGATCAGGGAGTCGGCAGGGTTACTTCCTTCCTAGGATTGAGGAAGGATCTTCCCTGTGACTCTTCCCCAGCCTCTGGCAATCTTTTCTGTTCCTTGGCTTGGAGAAGCACCACCCTGATCTCTGCCTTCATATTCATATGACGTCTCCCCAGGGACAGACATATCTGTGTCTGTGTCCAAATATCCCCTTTTCATAAGGATACCAGTCATGTGGAAATAGGGGCCCACCTTACTCCAATGTGACCTCATCTTAACTGTATCTGCCAAGATTCTATTTCCAAATAAGGTTGCACTCTGAGGTAGTAGGAGTTAGGAATTCAATATATAATTTAGGAGAGGGGGCCACAATTCAACTCACAACACCAATTCCCTCCAAGACAAAGATCTGGGCCCACTTGACCTGGCCTCCCAACTGGCAATCACTGGTGTAAGGTCTGTCCCTAGCCACCCCTCCACTTCCTTCCATTACCTGCTTGGCCCTGAGGCCAATGATTTGGAGACTCCTGGTAAAATAAGTACCAACATAAATTATGTTTGTTGAGATGAGGGAGAAGCAAGGACACAGGTCATGGGTTCAAAACCCAGCTCCACCCTCTACCATGTGTAGGGTCTTAAATTGTCACCTCCCCTCTCTGGGCTTCAGTTTCCTCGCCTGTGAAATGGTACCAATAATAGTTCCCATCTCATGGTGCTGTCGTGAGGCTCAAATGAGACTGTGCAGGGAAACATTCAGCACTATGCCTGGCACACAGTGAGCTGTGTATGAACTGTAACCAGGTGTTGGCCAAGGAGGCCGTTCCCAAGGAATTTCTTCTTCCCCCTTCATTTCTCTAAAGCTCGTGACCCCCTGTGGCCCAGGCCAGAGAGCCCCAAGGTCTGACCACCTGACCTCCCAGGCCTTCCCAAAATTAGCCCAGGACAGCATGGCAGACCTGGCCTTTTGGGTGGAAGCCTACAGTGACACCTGTCCTGCCTCTACACCAGGAAGCAAGTCTGTGTGGACCCCAGGACTCCACAGTGAGTGTGAGGAAGGGGAAGGAGGGTGGGACATAACAAATGTTACTGCTCTGTTTTCACATGAAGAAACCAAGGGTTGGCTGGCAGAAATCTCTTTCTGGGTGGCCTAGGCAAGCCACTTCTCCTCTCTGGACCTCACCTGGATCACTCCTCCAGCATAGAAGTTCCTTCCTCTCAGAAGACGTCCTTAAACTCCCAGGCCCCTTACGGCTCGCTCTACAAAACATATCTATTCATTTATGTCGCAAATATTTATTAACAGTCTTCTGTGTACACACCGGTCCCTGCCCTTGCAGAACTCAGTCAGATTGGGGAGTAGAAACCGAACAAGAAAACAGTCAGATAAATGAAATAATATAGAGCAGTGGATCAGTAAGTGACTGGTGGCTAGATGAGAGGGCTCCCCTACCCTGGACAGGGAAGTCGGTGAAGTCATCTCTAAGGCAGTGTCCTGAATGGTGACGAGGACACACATAGAGGTCTGCAAGAAGAACAAGTTCCCTGGGTCAGTGAGAGAATCGATCAGGGAGAAAAACAGAAACATCACTGCCAAAAGCCTCTAGCAGCTCCTTATCACAGTCTAAATAAACGTCAGCCTCCTCTGTGCAGCCCCTGGGGCCCTGCATGATCTGACCCCAGCCCACCTCTCCAGCTGTATCCCTCACCTAGTACACTCCAGACACAGCGTGAGCTTGGGTCCCATCCCAGGGCCTTGGCACATGCTGGACTTTCTGCCTAGAACTCTCTTCCCTCCACTGTTGGTCTCCGTGCAAATGTCATCTCCTCAGAAAGCCTCTCCTTGATCACTTCATCTAGGAAGTTTTCTCTCCCCACCTCTTTCTTCTCGCTCTTATTCTGTTCTTTTCCCCTCAAAACACTATGTATGTATGAATAAAGTTATATATGCAAAGTTTTACACACATACACACACACACACACACACACACACATACACACACACACACACACGTTTATATTTGTATGTTTATTTATTTAACTTTATATGTTTACTGTCTTCCCCATTTTGAGGGCAGGGACTGTAAACAGGATACTATGTGAAGGGCACACAGTGAGTACTCAGTAAACACTGAAATATAAAATCCTAAGATTCATATCTGGAAGAGTTCTGATGTTATTGCTCCATTTTTACAGGAGGAAACCGAGGTCCAACTAGGACAAGTGACTGGCCCAAGGTCATTCAGCAGGTGGAATTTGGACTCGAGCTCTGTCTCCTGCTCTTCCCTCCATCCCACACAGGTGTGGCAGCTCTGAAACAGTCAGAAATGAATACTGTAATTCCATGGCCAGAGAAATTCTTACACCAGAGGGCAAGAATGTATGTGCAAGTGGGTTCTTTGTAGCTTCGCTTGTTATAGGGAGAAAAACAAAGTTAACCTAGGTATCCATCAATAAGGAATTTAAAAAATAAGATTATGTTCATAAAAAGCAGAATACTCTGCGACTGTTAAAAAGAATGGAGTTGTTCTATATGTAGTGATGGTAAGAGGAATAAACAAGGTGTAGGACCACATGGTTAAAATTTTCCCATCTATTCATACTTATATGTGTAGAGAAAATGTCTGTCGGGATACACTCCAAAATATCAACAGTGAGTACCCATGAGAACAGGATTTAGGGAGAAGGGGGAAGAGGTGTTAGAGTAGACTTTTACTTTTTACAGTTTGTTGTGTTTTTATAATGATTATTATTTTCAAAAATCAATGTAGCATAGGTAAATTGATAGTCTTGCTTTAAATATAGGAAAATATTAATAGAAGGATCTCTAGGTGATAAATACACAAATGTTTTCTATAAAGTTCTTCACCTTTGATGCATGTATGAAAATTTTCACAATAAAATGTTGGGGGAGGAAGAGATGATTGAAACAATAAAAGGTTACTCTTTCCAGGCAAATCCAAGTGAATGACTCCTCCCGTGCAGACAGACTGGTGTGCAAGTGGTGCATTCTGTTGGGGACAATTACATCTCACTGAACCCCAACTCACATTCCCCCAAACCTGCTCAGAACAGATCTAAGGATTCTAAAGGCCAACACACATTTCACCCTTTTTTCAGGCTGCCGACCTCATTCAGCTGTTGTCATTGAGAGAATTGGAGCCCAGGCCCAAGGTGAGTGTGTTGCCAGCTCCCCTCTTCCCCCAGCTCCCTGACAAGGACCCCAGGAAAGATTCGGGGCTGGGAGAACAGGATCTGGCCCTCTGGGCATGGCCCATTTGGCCAGAGTTTCCTCCTGTGGACTCACAAAATCATTGCACTTGCTTCATGGGTGTTGCGAGAATTAAAGGAGATGATTCAAGTAAGGCACTCGGCTCAGTGCCCCACCCAGTGACCATGGCATGTGCCTGTCATTATCACTACCGAGCAAGACACCAGCCTACGGAGGCACAGTGAGGGGTGGCTGTGTGCCGGGCAGGCCCCTCCACCTAAGTGGACATAATTCTCAGCAATCCTGCACTCTCACACATTTTCATACATCAGCAAACAGGTTCAGCATGCTGAATTCACTTGCCTAAGCCCACATTGCTCAGTAAGTGGCAGAATCAGAATTTGAACCCACTCCCAAACTCCAAAATTCACGCTCAATGTCCTCTCTCCAAAGGCTCCTAGAATGTGGCACCTGATGGATGAGCAATCACAATAACCACAATCGATAACAACAGCATTACTGGGTGTCGGATTCTGTTCTAAGCATTCGATATAAATTAACTCATTTTATCCCCACAATGACCTTATAGGATAGACAAAGGGCTTTCCACCAACTAGGCTGAGTCCCTTCCCTTGTATTCACACTATTTCCCCCCACCCCCTCCCCGCCTTCTGCTCTCCAGGAGCACCGAGCACCCACCTGTGCCCTTTCCTGGGCAACACCAACACAGTCATAATCTGAACACATGCAAACTAGCAGCTGGGATGCGGGTAGGACTGGGTGAGAGGGGGCTAGGTGGACGCAAAGGGAATAACCTCTAACCAGAATACAAATTCTTCTCCTGCTCTGACTTAATTTCACTTTGCCATAGAAACTCCTTTCAAATGCTGTTTTCCTCAAGAAATCAGAAATTAAAACTCCAGTTCACTCCAAATAGGTAAATTATTTGGGCTTTGGATGTTGAACAAATAAGATGACTCACACAGAGAGAGATGAAGGGAGACTGCAGTTAAAAGGTACAAGTTTTCATGCCTGCTGTCAGCTGAACACTCATCCTGTCATTTTCATGAGTGACACCACCTAGAAGTGCATCCTTCCCTGGCTTCCCTGCTCACTCACTCATTCTCTACCACTCAGGCAGCCAGGCAATATATGGCACTGGCTGCTTGTGCCTGGCCTTGGGCTGAGTGATGCTGGGACAAAGAGGTGAGTTAGACCCGGTCCCAGAACCCCTTGAAAGCTCCCATTCTGGTGGGCAAGAAGGTACAGGCGGGAACACTTGCATTCCAGCAGCAGGGGCGGGCCCAGCAGAGGTTTGGGCACTGTGGGTGGGAGCAAGTGGAAGGCTCTAGCCTGGTGACAGGTCCACCTCAGGGGGACCTGGCAGGATGAACCCAATGCATCAGAGACATTAGAAGCCTTTGAAACTTAGGCTTTCAGGAAGAGCCCCAAAGACCAGCCTGCTCCTTCCCTCACTGACATTTCCAAGACCCTCCTTGTCTGCCACTAATCCCCTCATCCAGTCAGTCCCTGTCTCTGTCTTCTTGCCACAGGGGAATGATGTGCTCATAGGACTGACACACACCTCTCAGGAGAGGCAGACGCAGCCTTGGGGAGAGCTGGTTTAGTGAGAGGGATGTCCACATTGCTCTGCTCCTTTCCACAGGATTACATGCTGTGGACCATCCTGGAGGAATAGGTTCTTGCCGAGGAATGGCTATAGTCACAGTGGAAAATGTTGGTTGCAATAAAGATGACTTGCTTGAGAAAGAGTCTGGTTCTGAGTTTGCTAAGAGGTTCTGGAAGATGGCAAGGCCATCTTGAAATGCTCAAAGAAAGGGTTTTCTCCCTGATAGTTCCTGCTTCTCCTGGCCTCTCGGAGAATATTATGAATTCAGTGCTCGGTTTCTCAGAGAAGGGAGGGTTCCTCAGAAAATGGACTAAGAGCCTGAGATTCCCAAGTCCAGGCCCTGAGAGAGTGAGGTATAGAAAGACACACAGAAAATCTACACATGCACAGGAGAGGTTCCCTAGTCAAGATAAAGGAAGGAAGCAGGGAAGAGAAGTTTAGGGGTCCCTAAGAAAATAAGGACTATGAAGCTCAACGGTATTTGGGAGGTCTTGAACATGGAGGAAAGGGGCAAAGGAAAGCAGCCAGACCACCCAAGAGGGAAGCTGGGTGACTATGAGATGCTGCACCTCACAGCTGCACCTCCGAGCTTCCCTGGCCCTGCAAAGTGTGGCAGGCAGCAGTGAGTTCTCATGTGCCCAACAGCAGTGCCTGAAGCCCTCCCTCCTCACCAACATTCCAATCCCATGTTGCCCCGGCAGGGCAGGGCTGAGCAGAGAAGGGCAGAGCGGGCTTTACTGTCAGATGAAAACAGCTCCATGGTGGCCAAGGGTGGAGAGATGGCAAAACTTAGAGAGATAGGCAGCAGCCAAAGCCAATAATAAGTTATGTCTGCCTCCAGAAAAAGGTGGCTGAAGAGAAACAGGATTGTCATAAAATCCCCACCACAGAAAGAATAGGGGTTTATAATGGACTCTACCTTGGAAATGAACTAGTGTCTAGCTCCCTCGGTAACCCCAGCTGGCCTCAGAAAAATGGAGAAGTTATAGGTGAAGCCCTCCTAAGCACCAGTTTTCCACCAGGGAGCCCAGACCTTGAAGGGACACCCAAGGATTGGTGCAGAGTTCCTGTCCTGCAGTAGGAGGTTGGCGTCCAGAGTAAACAATGATGTAGGTTCACTACTTGACACAAGACCTGTTTTTTTTTTAATTAAATCTTTATTATTCAGATTATTACATTTGTTTCTCTTTTTTCCCCTCCATAGCATCCCTCCACCCAGCTCCCACCCCTCCCTCTGCCCTTAGCTCCCTCCCATTGATCTCATCCATAGGTGTATGATTTTTGTCCAGTCTCTCCCTGTACACCCCTCACCCCTTCCCCACTGAGAATTATAAGTCCACTCCCTTTCTGTGCTCCTGATTCTATTATATTCACCAGTTTATTCTGTTGATCAAATTTTTAATTCACTTAATTTTTAGATTCACTTGTTGATAGATATGTATTTGTTGTTCATAATTTTTTGGCTTTTACCTTTTTCTTCTTCCTCTTCTAAAAGAGTACCTTTCAGCATTTCATATAATTCTGGTTTGGAGTTGATGAACTCCTTTAGCTTTTTCTTATCTGTGAAGCTCTTTATCTGCCCTTCAATTCTGAATGTTAGCTTTGCTGGATAGATTATTCTTGGTTGTAGGTTCTTGCTATTCATCACGTTGAATATTTCTTGCCACTCCCGTCTGGCCTGCATTGTTTCTGTTGAGAAATCAGCTGACAGTCATATGGGAGCTCTCTTGTAGGTAATAAACGGTTTTTCTCTTGCTGCTTTTAATATTCTCTCTTTCTCTTTTGCTCTTGGCATTTTAATTATGATGTGTCTTGGTGTGGTCCTCTTTGGATTCCTTTTATATGGGGTTCTGTGTGCTTCCTGGACTTGTAAGTCTATTTCTTTCACCAGATGTGGGAAGTTTTCAGTCATTATTTCTTTAAATAGGTTTTCAGTATCTTGCTCTCTCTCTTCTTCTGGCACCCCCACAATTCTGATGTTGGTATGCTTAAAGCTGTCCCAGAGTCTCCTTACATTATGTTCACATTTTTTGATTCTTTTCTCTTCTTGCTTTTCCAGTTGAGTGTTTTCTGCTTCTTTATATTTCAAATTTTTACTTGATTCTTGTCTTTCTCTAGTCTGCTGTTAGGACTCTGTATAATATTTTTTATTTCAGTCAGTGTATGTTTAATTTCTATTTGGTCCTTTTTCATCTCCTCTTGGGTCTCACTAAATTTATCCATCTTTTCTAGCATATTCTTGAAAAACCTTATAAGCGTGGTTTTGAACTCTATATCCAGTCATTTTTTTTCCTCCATTTCTTTTGTTTGTGATCCCTTCCCTTGTCTCGGCATTTTCCCTATGCCGGGGAAACTTCTGTGTTGGATTCAGCCTTATGATAGCAGACGCAAAGCCGCAGAAGCCTCTGTTGAGCTTGGGAGGGGTGGAGTCTCAGGGCTTAAGGGACCGCCTTGCCTTCGAGTCTCACGTGACTGGGTAATGGCTGGAGCTGTCCTTGTGCGCGCGCCCGCGGTGCCTCTAACCGCTGCCTTTCCAGCTCCCCTGCACACCAGGACCACACGAGTCTAGGTCCCCAGGGTTTTGCCTGAAACAGGGGCCCAGTGGACTCAGAAGTGGCACAGTTGGGAGGGTCTGTCTCCCGCCCAGTCGCGAAAGCCAGCGGCACAATCAGCAATCTGTCCTCCGCGCAGCACCGTGCGCGTGGAGGCCGGACCTGATCTTCTGCAACTCCCCTAAATTTTCATGCACCTCTCCCTTTTCACAGTCCAAACTCCCCCCATATGAGTTTCGGCTGGATCTGGGGTTTAGTGTCGTAGGATAAGGGGTTCAATGCCTTTGAGAGTCTCCGTCTCCCTCCGGCCAGAGAAAGCCAGCCCGGTACTCTGGCACCCGCTCTCTCAGCGCGCTCGTCTCCGTACCTCGGCTTTTTGCAGCTCCTCTGGGTCTCCGTGAGCCCCTCTCTTTCCTTCTAGTTGTAGAACTTCCACTCAGCCAGCTTTCCTGTGGTTCTGGATGATGTCCGTTCTGTCTTTTAGTTGTAGTTTTGAAATTGTTGTGCGAGGCAGCAGTGTAGGTGTTTACCTATGCCGCCATCTTCAATTTTCCACAAGACCTGTTTTTAAATATGAACCACAAGCCCAGCATTGAAGAAAAGATATCTCCAACCAGCAGTCCCCCAGGGGTCTCTGAGCCAGAGGGTAGGACAGCCCTGCTCATTGACTTTGCAAAGTCTCCCAGCTCTTGGTGTGTATATGAGACACACCTAAGCTAAACTAAGGCTGGGAGACATTTTCCCAGGGGAGAGCTGAATGCCACCCAAGCCCAGAATTTTCCCACCTGCGTGTGAGCACTGTGCCTGGCCCATGGTAGACACTGAGTACAAAATGGTCAAATGTCATTTCCTGGACCGTGAGGAAAGCTGGGCAGGCCCTGGCTCACTCCTCACACCTGTCCAGGCAGGAGAGAGCCATGGGAGCTCTCTCTCCCTGCATGCAGTCTGACTTTGAGTCTCCAGGTAGCATTGGGTGGTGCCTGACAGGGTGTGCAGTGACCCCATTGCCAGGCCGGGTAGCCAACTGGCAGCAATGTGTAGCCAGTGAATGGCAAACCGGCAAGAGGTGCTCAGAGAGAAAGCAGCAAAAAGAAAGTGCCCATCAGCCACTTGCACCTCTGGGAATGAATGAAAGCACCTCTTGGCCAACGCATACTCCACTTCGATTTCCAAAGCAGAATCCACAGGCCTAAAACTGAATGTAGACATCAGTGGAGCAATTGGGTAAAAAAGGAACAAATCCTTAACACAGACATCTGCAAACATGTCTTAAAGTAAATTCTTGGCCTTTCCAAATCTCTTAAACATTTATAACAAGGTAGATACACATACATACATGTAGTAGAATGAATCAAACTCTATCCCCCACTGAAAATATAAACTTCAAAGTGAGGTTAAAATATCTCTATATCTGCCTTCATTCTGGTAAAAGCATTGGAAAGGATATATTTTGAGGGTAAAGAAGCATAAACAAAACATTATATTTCTTGTTGTAAACAAGGTGTAATAGTTGCCACAATCTGGGTACACCATATTGATAGGGAAATGGTATAAAATCTGAGAGAAAGGTGCAAAACAATTGAAAATACCTGACCCAATGGTAAGTAATATTAGTAATGATGACAGTAAATTATAGAATACCCACATATGCCAGACATATGCTAATTGCTTTAATCATCATGACAACCTTATGATAGGGACAATATTATCTACTAGAGTCCCGGTGCATGAAATTCATGCACAGGAGGGGGATTCCCTCAGCCCAGCCTGCACCCTCTCCAATCCAGGACCCTTTGGGGATGTCCGACAGTGGATTTAGGCCCAATTCACCGGCAGTCAGACATCCCTCTCACAATCTGGGACCACTGGCTCCTAACTGCTCACCTGCCTGCCTGCCTGATCACCCCTAACTGCCCCGCCCCCCTTAACCTCCCCCCGCCCCCCCGCTGCAGGCCTGGTTGCTCCCAACTGCCCCTCCCCTGCCCCCTGCCAACCTAATTGCCCCTAACTTCCCCCACACCAGACTGGTCGCCCCTTAATGCCCCCCTGCCAACCTAGTCACCCCATGCAGCCTGCAGCTCAGTCGTTTGGTTGGCCCTCACTAATCCTCCTGCTGGCTTGGTCGCCCATGCAGCCTGTTCAGTCATCCATTTGGTTGTTTCAGTTGCTACAGTAACTTCAGCTTTTATATTTATAGATATTTTATGGATGAGGAAACTAAAAAAGAGAAAATTATTAGATCAAGTCCCAAGGCACCACACATTGAACCAAGATTTACGCACACATCAGTCTGGCCCCAAATCCTGCACACAGAAACTCTGCCTTCCCCAAAACACTGGCTCATCACCTTTAATAAAAGACAAGGCTCATTAAAAATCTCATGAGAGGAAGATAAATATAACATGATCTCACTCATTTGTGGAATAAACAACATAAACTGATGAACAAAAATAGAACCAGAGTCACAGAAGCATTGAACAGACTGTCCAACCTATGAGGGAAGGCAGGGGATAAGGGGGTAAGAGACCAACCACAGAACTTGTATGCATGCATATGAGCAAAACCAATGGACACAGATGGGGGGAGGAAGAAATGTGCTGGAGAATGAGGGCAGCTAGGAAGAGGTCAATGGGGGAAAAAGGAGACTTATGTAATACTTTAAACAATAAAGAATTTAAATTTTTTTTTAAATCTCATGAGAGATGTGTACCCTTAGAAATAAAAATTAACCCAACTTTTACACACAACTTCAGAGTATTCAGGAACACAGATTTATTTGCTGCTAGAGGCCTTGTGAACTCCTGATACCAACAAAGATCTGAGATTGATTACGCCAGAGAAGGAAACCAAGGCTGGAGTGCTGGAAAGACTGCTGACAGACCTAGAGAGTGACAGACAAGCATATACACAAAGTACAAATGTGCATACACGTGTGTATTCCCCCTTCTCCCCCCCCAAAAAAAACGAGGAAAGGTCAAAATTCTGATGCCTCTGTCACCAGGAACCCCTCTCCCTCCCCCCGCCGCCCCCCACTCCCCATGGCTCAGCTGGTGACACCTTCACCCAGAGGCAATGGTGACACCTTTGGGCCTATGGTGACACCTTCACCCAGAGGCAATTAATAACTGGTATCTGTGTTATCACCAGCAATGTGACCCAGCCAAGCCTGGCCCAGCCTTAAAAGGACCTCCCTTTCAAGAGTCAACAGATCAAATTACTTAGCACTTGGGGCATGAAAACAAAGAAGCCCTCATGATCAGCCTCCTGAGCCACCTTCAGAGAAACCGTTCATATGGGTCCTGGATTAGCAGAAGTCAAGGGCTGCCCCACTCCCTAGGGCTGAAGGAGAGAGAAAGACAAGGAACCAGGAAGCCTCAAGTGGCCTTCAAAGGCTATATCCCGGATGTGCGCCTCCCCATGTCTGGAGGAGGGTCCATTCCTTTGATCCAGAGAAACCATTAGCAACCATTAGCAACCATTAGCAAAACCAGAGGCCACACCCACTAATGGGTGTCACAAATTTCAACTAAAAGATTACTCACTTTCTCTCAAATGTCCAAGAAAAATAAGACACAGCACACTTGGGTTTTGCTTCTACTTATCATCA